>CAESWR010000009.1:227155-256802 GCA_903171835.1 Mullus surmuletus | reverse complement strand
CACAACAAGGTACAACTTGTAAGGATCATGCATTCATTGATTGGGCAACACAGCTAAACGTGTGGGTAACACCCTGCCCAAATGTGTGTAAATCCCCTGCAATATTCTCCAGTTGGTATTCACTCTGGTGCCAGTCAGACACCTGTGACCTGGCAGCATTTTTGGGGGGTTACCCACACATTTAGCTGTGTTGCTCATTTCACGAATGCACAAGCCTTACAAGTTGTACCTCGTTGTAAAGGTGACTAATCAGGCTTTCCAACGGTATAAAATACAACACCAATTGGCATTAATAAAGGGGAGAAATGATTGCCTGAAATAAAGTTTCTGAACTTTCTTTGAGGGATTTTCGCACATTTTTGGGAGGCATTACCCACACGTTTAGCTGTGGTGCTCATTTCCTAAATGCACGATTCTGTACCTCGTTGTAAAGGTGACAATGAAGGCTTTCCAACGGTATAAAATACAACATTAATTGGAATGGTTAAAGGGGAGCAATGATTGACGGAAATAACGTTTCAGAACTCGTTTTGAAGAGTTCATACATAATTCGTGTCACATCCATGGCCGCTGGACAGAGATGGGTGCAAACAGAGACGGCAGACACGCCGCCTTACGCATACACAAACATATGCTCTCAATAGACGGCAAGAACAGCCAAGAACAAATGGGGGGACAGGGGAACACTGGCGAGGGTGGCTCAGTGAGGATGGAATAATGAATGTCTCCTCCACAGCGCTGGTGCTGACAGTTAGCAATATGCAGCGCCCAAAAATACTGAAGTAGGCCATAAACGACAGTCGAGAGTTCCACCCTAGTTTCCAGGCGGCGAGGACAAGATAGAAGAATTAGTCGTGAGTAAAGTGTGGGAAGGGAGTGAAGTGAGGTGGGTGGAGGTAATGGAAAGGACAAATGAGAAGAGGGCAGATGAGGGAACGAAGATGAAAGGAGGGTTAACATGAGAGCCAAGAACAGAGAGGCAGCGAGTGTAAAAGGAGGGAGGAGAATGAGAACAAGCAGGTCCAGAATATTAGAGCAGACAAAGACAGAAAAGGGAGAAAAGGCAAAGATGTGAGACGACAAGCACGGAGCACAAAAATCAAGGCAGGGCAACAAGCTACATTTTCTTCCTGCCACCAAGCCGGACCATCGAGAAGAGAGGAAAAACAGGAGAGAGGAGGGAGAGAGGGAAGTGTTACTCATATGAGCTGCTCAACAGCCGACTACAGAGCACTGAAGCAGAGAGCCAAAGTGCAGCTCAGCACCACACTCCTTTTTTTTGCAGAGGATGTGGTGCTGATGTGGAACCGGAGTCTGAACACAGCACCCCCGACACCCAATTATATCATAGTTTGTACACTTCACCCGCACTACTCTAAGATCATGAGTGAAAGTATAAATCTCTTCTAAAAAAATGCATCAGTGTGTTCCTTTCTCTGATGGAGGAAGTATTACTTGAAAGCTACGACTGATCGAACAGATTGAAAGAGGGTTTTGTGCCACTTCCAGAATAAAATCAAAGCGATTCTAATATTTCCTGGCTTCAGTCAGTGTTTAGTGACTTGTGGTCTTTCCTACCAGCTGTTCAAATTAAATTTGATGACATGTTGTTAATCATAACTGCATAACGCTCGCTTGTTCCAATGCCAGAAAACAATTAAGACTACTGCGAGCTTGGAAAACTTTGTCCAAACCCACTATCCATTCAGCTGAAACCCTTGTTCGTCCGGCTGGCCTCCATTATTTGAAGAATCCCCTGAGAGAGAATCAATTTGTTCATACTTGTCAGATTCAAAATTATTCACACTGGTAGAATTTCACACATCAATGAAGAGATCCTTAGGTGCAAATATTTAAAGACAACCCCGATGGGCTGATGCTTGAGGGAAAACTAGAGCGCCTGAAAGTTTAACCAGGAATAAATATGCCTCTTTTGCAATCATAAATCAGTAAGATCAAGATCAACTTCAGTTACAGAAAAAAAACAAAAACACGCCTCAGCATAAAACGTTTGGCACAAGTGAGGATCTTCACGTACATTTGAACTTGTCTCTGCTCAGCCAACGAGACCTGAGAAGTGGGCCGTGTTCAAGATGTAGTGTATCTAACTGCCTGCCTTTATTGACAGAGGCAGAAAGCATTACCGCGACTCCTTGCAGGGACTCCTGCAAGCCGCCTGAATCATCGATTCACGGCATCTTCGCTTCAGTCATAAAGAAAAAATGCATCCATTGTGCGACTCACAAAAGACTTGGCCATTAACTGAAGGCAGTAAAGGTGGCAGCCTACGTGTGTGGCACCATTTTGAAGCTTCATAGCTGTGCTTTGGTAATATGCGGGGGGGGTTGGGTGCTTTAAAATGGCAGAAATACAAGTTAAAATCAAACCCTCCATCCACCGCTTCATTCTGTGCTTTCACTGATTTATCCAAAAATGAATGTTAGTGGGACGCAGCCTGCATTCTTGCATTTCAAGCTGCTCAAGTCAATAAACATCCTACAGGTAATAAAAGTTTTCAGAGCCGTGCAATAGCTCTGAGTGTGTGTGGCATTCTATTATGCTAACTGCCAAATCAATTGAAATCTCATTTTCTACACAACCTTGTTTGTGAAAGGCAGGTTCGGCGTCACGCTGTTTGGATTTTAAAGATTACCTTTATGTCAACTCTGCGGCGGAACGCAGGCACCGACTGGCGATGGCGCCGGAGAGGGCGCGTCATCACACCAGTGACATGTGAGTGCCATGGTTATGCATTCATTTCATCATACATATAGCATTTGTAAGGGATTGTGAGGCTCCTTTAGGATGATTCATCAACATAAAAACATACCAGAACTGTGTTTAAAGAGTCTGCAGCTCTCTGTTGTCTTCCCACCACACGGGCTCGATTTGATGCGTTTTGCGTCGCTCATTATTATGCACCTCCAGTCAACAAGCAACCCTTTAAGTCGGTACTTTACAATGAAAGGTTTACTCTAATGCTTATTGAAAAGCAATCAATTTGGTTGCGTGCCATCTTCCATTACAACAGCATTTATGTGTTTTTTCCCCCTCTACCTCCTACACAGGAAATGTGGGAGATGCACGGCTGATGCAGTATTCCCTGAAGCCGAATCGGATTCATCTCCTGATGTTAAATCCATATTGTGTTTCAGATGCTTCAAAAAAACATTTGTTTACAGCATTTGCAATTTGACTGAGCATCTGCACACTGGGAACTTTTAAAGTCTCACATAATATCTTAATTTTCAATTTCCCTCTCAGTTGGTCACCATCACCCACTCAGTTACTGCTGCGCAACTTGACATTTACCTTTTTTTCCGATCAACAACGTCACAGCATGTGTACTTTTAATTTAACTCTGCTTGGCTCGAGCATGTGGGCGTGTGCGTGTCACAAGCCACCCCTTTCTGTGCGTTTTATCAGCTCGGTGCTCACTCGTGCTCCTAATGAACACAATGCTGATTTATGTGCTCGGTCATGGTGATGCTTATGTGGGCTGTTGTCCTGCTATCGTTTTCCTGCTGTATATTTAAGTGCAAACAGGCCTCGTCTTTACAATGAGAATTCTAATATGGGATCAGAGGGATTCGTTTGAGCGTGTGCACTTCACCATGTGCATTTTCATCATTGCATTGCTTCACTGATATTGGCTTCTGTGAGCATCCGCACCCAACCCCCTCCACACGCCTTCCGCGAGACACACGCAGAGACACACAGAAGACATAAAGCATACACTCCGTCTCCCCGTAGTATCACAACCTGCAAAATTAATCCACTGAGAGCAATTGAGAGGCATCGGGCTCCTCTGTGGCCGAGCGGGTACAAAGCACCGTCCTCAACCTCCAGGGGTCTGGGCCCGACCATGCCGGCTCCCGCTTCGACGCGCACCACCGCCGAGGCCAGGTCGACATCCAGCAAGGCCTGCAGCAACCTCAAGTAGCTGACTGGAGAGAGAGAGATCAAGAAGGGCTGGTAAATGGCTGAAAAGGGTTATGATTAAATACACAAGAGAGCGGGAGGAAGATGAGAAGGCAAACAAATGGGGAGGGTAAGGCCACATGAGAGACAGATGCAAAAGTCGAACAGTGGGGAGCGAGTGAGAGTGGGAAGTGGAAGACTGAAATAGAAAAGGATGGTGAAAGCAGGTAGCAGTGGGAATAGATTTGCAGAGGAGCGCTGAAGGAAACCGAGGGCATTTGTTGAACTGATAAGACAGAAATGGAGAATGGAAAAAAAAGTGGATAAAAAAAAAAAAAAGATTGATGGTGGCGCCCAGTGTGGAGAGCGCTTAAAGCGGCGAGAGACGGGGGGGGTTAAGAAAAGGTCAGCGAGACTGACAGGCGAGAGCGCCGATGGAGATAACGAGAGACGCACGCCCCAAAACGATCACTGCTGAAACCGCGGCATTCCAACCCGAGAGCTTGGCCACCCATCTGAATCGCACTGACGCTCGGCACGCTGAGATTAGCGCTTTGTGAGGGTGGGAAGACTCAATTAGCTGGAAGAAACAAAGAGCGGAGATGGGGAGATGGATGAGCAGATGAAACATGAAGGGCCATACAACAAGCATAAATGAGATGGAAAAAAAAAAAGAAGGAACGAAAGGGGGCTGAAGGAGCGGAGGGAGGGCGAGAAGAGGGGGGGGGGCGATACATCACAGCCCCCCTGACAGGCCACTTATCCAGCTGACAGACAGAGACACAGGAGCAGCAGGGATGATCTGTCTCTGAGTGGTGCGGCAGGATGTGAGCCACTTAATATAATGAAAGTGTGTGAAGCGCCGGCCGGGATTTAGTTACGTCCACTTAGGATAAAACAGTGAACGTTACCTCACCTGTGTAACTCACGTGTAAAACCAGACATTCCAGTATCTACCCTGACAGTTGCACATAGCAGAAGTCCTCAAATCCAAAGTAATGGCTTGTGTCTCAGTTTACACGCCTTCTGGCTCGTCTGTAAACGCGCCGGACAGGAAATGTAGCGGCGGAAGGGTGAATAATCTCCTTCAACACTCTCGGCATACACAAACCGCTCGCGTCGCAGATGAATTGTTTTGGCATTTGCTCAGTCTGCACAGGCAGTGGTCTTTCAGGAATAATCGGCGAATTTGTTCCCGCGTTACCCAGCAAGAGATTGTCTGTGTGTCTTTTCTGGACGAGGATCCTCTGCACAGCTGTGTCCAGGCTCCAACTGATGCTCTTATGGACCTTGAATAATGAAGAAAGAAAGAGACGGGGGAGAAAGGAAATCAGAAGAGTAACAAGATTAGGGCCACAAAGCTCAACGGAAGTGAAAATGCATCTTCCCCTGCAGTGTGAGCGGGAAGCAGAGGAGGAAAGTGTGTTGTTCACAAATGTGCCTCGCAGTGATTTGTGTTGAATGAATCCAAATGGTGTTCTTTAGTCTGTGACCACATCAGAGCACGCTTCGCATTTCGCCCTTGACTGTGTGAAGTTCTAGCCTTAAGTTCAGATAAGAGCGGAGCTGAGCTGTGGCTTGTACCTGAGTGGAATGTACATGCTGCCCGGTAATGAGGGAGGACAGGAGTAGATGGCTGCAGCACAGCAGGGCTGAAGGAGGACCGGCTGATGGAGAGAGGGATAGAGCGGAGGAGGAGGAGGAGGAGGAGAGGACTGTCTGCAGCTGGTCTATCAGTCCGTCATTGGAGAGCAGCATGGAGACAGCTGGGGAGGAGAAGGCGCAATGTCATTGCACTCTGATGGGATTTATGCATGTGTCGCCACGGACGCAAGCACACGCCCACACAGGCTGTCACTTCGTGTGGCACCTACCGCCGCGCTGACACGGGAACTTACTCACTGCATAAATGCTGAGTAGCACACGTTCAAACACTACAATGTACTTAAACACACATTTCTAAGATATTTGCTGCTCTCACTTCAGCCGACGTGGAAATAGGTTATCTTGTCAGCAAAAAAGAAAAAGCCAAAGTGATACCCTACTTCTTTAAAAGACCACCTAGCCTGAGGACAAGGTAAAAAAATATGTGCAAACTCACCGCTTGTGTGGAAGAAGCAGATGGCAAATGTAAGCAGAATTCATCACTGTGGACATCATTAGCTTTGTGTGCCAATGGCGTCGATGCTCCCGGCCACTAGCTTAGTAACTACAAACTGGCTCGCTGCTGACCTCTGCTGAGGACTTGTTTTTTTAATGCTTGATGAGGGACGCTCAATATTTCACGTCATTTCAAAACACTTGATGAATTTTGTAAAAAGGAGGGATGAGTAAATCATTAGATGGTATGTGTTATTTACTGAGCTTCTGAATACTAACCTCATGTTTATAACGACACCATAAATGATTCCATGTTTATTCTAACACTCTTGTCTTCCTCTTAATACATATTTCATGATTCAATTGTCATGTTTGTTTCATGTTGCGTTGGGCCATTTTCCCACCTATCACTTGCTCTGATTTGACTGATTCTTGAATTTTGGTACGTTTAGTCTTTGCCTTTGTGGTAGTACGGGCTTATTTAGCTACTCAAACCTGCTAAAATTCTACATCCAATAATCCTCTGGTTTTTTTGCTGATATCGGACAGATATCCAATATCGGATCTGGACACCTCGCGATCCGATATTGGATATCTGTCCGATATCAGCAAAAAAACGAGTATCGGATTATATCGACCTGCATCCAAAATCTCCGATATAAGCACTCAGATACAAAGAGTCAATTCCAGACTCCGCTCCAGAACTTCTATGTAGAATATTCTTATATTTCAGGTTAAAATGTATGTAAGCCGTTGGTTGATAATAAATGGGTCAGTTTTTCTCATAGCTACTGTTGCTGACTATTGTTCTCTGTTTGAGTAATATCACTTGATCAAGCTTTTTCTAACATTCCATACTACAAAAAAGGTCATGAAAATATGTATGATTTGTGCTGATATCAGATCGGTATCGGTATCAGCCAATACTCAAGGCTGCAATATCGGCATCATATCGGAAGTGAAAAGGTTGTATCGGGACGCCCCTATCCACCTTAATGATAAACTTTTTCTGCCCCTCTTATAATGGCGCATCTTGTGTAGCTCGAGTGTGTATGTGAGGCGACAGACCCCAGTTTGCATCTCAAACTTGTAAGGAGCTCTCACGCTCAACAACATCGCAAGAGTCCCGAAGTGTCGCGGAGGACGTCTGTGTCGCCGCAAGTCAGCGCTCCATTATGTAACGATGTGTAACGGGTGTTGGGTTGTGTGCTCGTTTTTTGTCCTCAGCGCCACGTGCTTCGTCACATCAGCATCTCTTTTCATTTAAGGCGGGCCAGACATAGATAGAAGTTGACGCGGAAGGTTGAAACTTACGCAGACAGGGGCTGGCAAAGACTGCATGTAGGATGACGGGACGGAGACAGATTGGGAGAACACACACGTTCACACACACACACACACACACGCACAGGGAGGGAAGATGAGGAAGAGTGTCTAACCTCTATCGGTGCCGTGTGCAGGAGACAGGCTCAGGCAGCAGTAGAGGTAGCTGAGGGCAGGCAGCAGAGTCTCTGTGTTGGACGGCTTCAACCTCCCTGCAATATTACTCACTTACACACACACACACACACACGCACGCTTTAGTCTGATGGCCTTTCCACTCAGAGTGTCGAAACCCATTTGAAGAAAATTTCAATATCCGAGAAAGACATTAAGACACAATGTAACAGACAGATAAAATGTCAAAAATAACACTCCGCCGTCCGCTGCCTGTCACCTCACCACTCCCACTGGTCCGAAAAAAAGATAGAATTAATCTGATCCGCTGGAGAAGATGTCAAGACTGAGAAGCAGACAATTTAACCCAACAAAAACAGACTGAGGCTCCGATAATGGAGTGAAAAAAAGTCAAAATCTGAGTGTTGGAGACACAGATGGATGAGGGGTGTCCGCATCCAGGCAAGAAAAGCTAATTTGTCTAATCAGGAAAGGCTTAAGTCTTATAATTTTTTGATGTCTAATTATTTGAGAGACATGTCTGTTAAGTTTCCAGACGGGGTTTTCATCACCGGCAGTGAGTGCTCCTCTGACTCGCTCGTGATGATATTAGATCACAGATGAGGGAGGGCTCCACTTTGGAGGGGATCGGGAGATACGTTGAGATAAATCTGGTACATCAGCTTGGTGATTATATGTCTGTAAACACGCCTTGCAGGAGCCCGCGTGAGTGTGAGGAACATAGTAATGAATGTTCGAGCAGTAGCTGAACGTGGTGTTTGTGCATGTGCGCATCAGTTGAATCTGCCTCCTAATGACGGTGTGTGTCTTTAAATATGCAGAGTGATGTCAATAACGTGTGTGCGCGGGGGAGAAGCTGCCGTCTTTGTCACCTCACCGTGGTAGAGCAGTTTGAGGTGCACGCCGTCCATGCCGCTGATGGAGGAAGCAGGGTCGCTGGTATGCGTGACACACAGCAGCCTGAGCACCAGGGGGAGGGAATTCACTGCGACACGGAGAGGGAGGCAGAGGGAGCGTTCAACAACAAACATACTCCATGAAAAGTCCTGGACCTTACAATTTGGTCGAATCACTTTCAACTCTCTGGCGAGCTTTAGCAATCAAGGCTTTTCCATGCGACCTGTTATTTTGAAGTCACCAGATATATAGTTCGGATTTTTTGACATGAACTTGTATGAGATCCTCACCATCAGTCTTGTTCATCAGCAGTGACTTTTCCCCGAATCCGTCTAGGGCTGCACAATTATGGCCAAAATAATAATCACGTTTTCTTTAATTAATATTGATATCACGATTATTGATCACGATTATTCATTATTCATTTGTGAAAAGAGATATGCTGTTTAATAATGCCACAGCAAGTTCCTGTATCTTATGATGGAGCATAATTGTGAATAAAGAATACCTGAATGCTTGCGCTTATGAACAGTATCTGAATTACCGTAATACTTTAACATTTTTAGTAGTTGGCTGATTGTAAATTGAGGAAGCTTGATTTGAAATGCAGTACAGCCATAGGTAGAGCATGCATGTCAAACGTCAATATCGTGGACGATTATGCGCATTTAATCGTGGCGGCAAAATACCGTGATTTCGATTAAATACTTAATTGTGCAGCTCTACTACATCCTCTGAGCGGCGTTCCGTCCCGGTTTCGGTGTTGCAGAAAGTACTAGTTGTTTGGGTCACATGAATAAAGCGTTTTGCTTTATTCGCAACCTCACAATCATCCGGTACGATTTTCCCTCCCTTTGAATCACTGCGCGCACCTTTCCATTAGCTGAAGGAAGAAGGAGGCGGAGGGAGACCGCTGCGACACGAAAGCAGACGCGTCGCAGCGGTCTCCTTCCGAGCATGTAAACGCTGTGAAACAGCTGGAAAAATAGTGCCGGGTGATTGCGAGGCCGGACTTTTTTGCAGCCAAGAATTCATGATGCAAATGGATTACTCTTTTGAACGCTTAATGCGCTTTATCTGTGTGACCCCAGCAACCAGACGGAACTACTTTCCTCAGCAACAAAAATTTTTAAAATGCTGCGCAACACACGTCTGATGTCTGGATGTAGTGTTGCAGATCATTTGTGAAGGGGCAATTTGTCATTGCAACTTTCTCTTCCTATTTCACTGTAAAAAGTGGCTAAAACAACTGCAGCTTTCCAGCGCAACCCTCAAAATCATGCATGTTGGTTCACAACTGCTGAAAAAAGAAGACAAATGAATATACTTATGCGGAGCGAGTGAGAGATAAACCTAAATAACACAGTGAAGGGTATACGTAAAGAACAGGAGGCATCGATGTGTGTGTGTGTTTGTGTGTGCGTATGTGACAGACTCATTATTTAGTCTGAAGCTCAGCACTTCCCACAGTAGTTTTCATCAATGCCATAATAGAAGACATTGTTCAAACTGACACTGTTCAAACAGAGATAACAGCTTTCTAGGAAAAATAAGAGAGAGGGAAGAGGAGGTGAAGCCTTGTGGTGAATTGTGGACTTTACGAAGTTCCGATCTGCCAACAAGAGTGAGGCTGGAGCACGTCAAGAGGAAGTGAGAGGAGGTTACCAAGCAAACTTAAAATAACAAGATTCTTTGGTCAGAGTCCAGGAAGAGGTATGGGTGGAGAAAATAAATTAATAAATAAAGAAGCAGGCGAGCGGTGAGGGAGTGTGAAGAGGTAGAGGAGATGAAAAGAGATAAAGAGCAGGAGAGTGCTCTAACAGGAAAGAGACAGGCAGAACAGTCATCTACATACTCCTTTCACCGTTGTAGTGCATAACATTAAAGGAACTCCCCTCGGGACGCCTCTGCATTAGGGGCTAATATAAAGTATATATTAATGCAAATTACAGTAGGCTGAGCTGGAACACGTGCAGGGATAACGGTCTGTAATCCCCACAGGGCTCGGGATGAGCAGACAGCCGGCAGAGGCTAACACAGCAAAGGCTTCTGAATCATCGGCTCACGCGTGTGTTGCGCCCTTCAACTGTACTCGTTAACCTGATCGAGTCCACAGACGTCTGGCACACTTCTATCCAAAAGCAAATCACCACATCAGATCTGTGTGCACGAAAAGTCTGGCAATTGTAGTAACTGTCCTTGGCCAGGTTTGGACATCTTTACCACCAAAGCGGCAACATTGTGGAATAGATTGAAAATGATATTGAGTATTTAGCATCAGAGTTTTGTTTTTCCCACAAGATCTGTTGCGGTTTTGTCGCAGTAAATTTTCCAATTAGCCTGAAGAAATGGCCATTTATTCTGCATGAATGGGCCCTAATTGAATCCATACAATAATATGATGGCGTGATCACTACTGTAACTTAAAGACGATGCAGAGGATTTCAAACCTGTAAAATCCAATATGTTACTCATAAACTTGTTTTCATTTATCACTATCACCAGAGACGGATAATCAGGGTTTATTGGCAGCTCAGAATCTGACAAAACCAGTCATATACAGACAGGGAGTGGGAATAGTGGGAATCCTTTTCCAGAAAAGATATTGTCACATTTTAAGCTAATGCAATTTGGTATTATGAATGCACTGATTGGAAGATGATTCCCTTTCTGGCTAAACAGACCGATTTTGGTGGTTAGAGGACCAAAATTTTCTCAGGAAGGATCACAAAAAGCAAGTGAGCATAAATCCTGGTTGACAAAAGAGCAAAAACATTACGGAAGAAAATCAAATCAGAATGCGTGACAGCGGGAGACAAAAGGGATTGAGAAATCAAGGTGCTGGATGAGTGGTAACCTTTGATAAGGGAGGAAGGAGGTTCTCAGAGGCGTGTCAAAGTGTTCTGCTCTGAAGGTGTTCCCATGCGCTTTGAAAAGTAGTGATGGGAGGATGGTGGTAATCTGCAACTTCACAACAGGATGCCACTAAATCCTAAAAAACGGGTCCTTTAACGTTATAAGGTGTTTTCAAATTATAGCTTTGAAGCCAGACAAATCTGTGAGCTCGTCTTACTTTTCTCTCAGTCCTACTCTCACCTTGTTCAGGAAAAATCTGTTTAGAAGTGTTGCAGTTGCAAGCATTGATGACAATCATTGAGAATTAAAAAAAAGAATGTTTTAGACCCAATAACTGTAAGCCTTCCCAGATGAATTATACAAAATCATGATTGGAGATAAGTCTATCATATTTTTGGTAAACAAATTTGTGATTTTTTAAATTTATTTATTTTTTATTCAGCTGTGTACAGTTTTTCTTCACAATACTGCTGAAAGTGAGTCACTACTACAGGCTCCTGTACAGACTGAGGATGTTGAGCAGGGGATTAATGGTTTAATCGGAAGGGACAGGTGGTGTTCTGGGAGCTGTTTTTGCTTTTTCAATCGAGTAAAAGAAGTCTTGTGATTTCCTCCTGAAACAAAGCCATCTCTGCCTGGTAGGACAGGAGGAAAGTGGCGCATAGCACATAAACAAACCATGATGCACAAATATTAATATAAAAGATAAAATTATACAGCATTACTGTTGTTATAGGATGGAGCATATGCTAATCTCTAGTGGTAAAGTTAATCTTGATTGAATAGTTAATTTTCTGGATGTATTTTTGCTTCATTTGATATTATACATAAAAGGCGGGATTAAAAATAGGTACTGAGCTACTATTAATAAATATATGTGTAACGCATTCAACTGCATCTTACTACAACAATTATCAGCCTACCATCAACTTAAATGGAGCATCATTTAAATGGTTGTTGGAGAGCGGTCCAACAAGCACATATCGGAACAGGTATTCTTTCAGTTTTTCCAATATGATCATCTAATTAAACTAAGTGCGTTCCATTATGTTGCCTGAACATTTGGTGCCAAACAGGCCTATTAATCCGTGCAGAGTGCTTTAGAGATATTTTAATGCTGTGTACATCGACTGTTGTAATGTATTATTTTCATGACATTATATGTATTTTCAGTATCATTTGTTGTTTCAGCACAATGTGTTGGTCATTATGAATTCATATGTTAAATCAGAATTTCCAAATAAATATGATTGCATAACCCCAAAACACCTTTGCACATCATCAGATTGGTTTATGTTGTTGTTTTTTTTATGAGTCTGGCATCTTTCTTCCACTTGTGTGCCATCGATGTTTCAGGTTACATAAGCAAAGAAATAAAAAGCCCGCTTGTACACATAAATAGCTGATTGCACTAGTAAAATAGCAAGAAACATGAAATATATGTTAGATATCAAAAAAGTGAGCAAAGAAGTTTTCAGCCTATATATAGTCTCCAAAACAAATCTTGTAGTTTGTTCTTGAACTGTCTTGGTCTTATGAAACATTTTCTGTTACAGTGTGTGATGAAGTGTAGCTCTGTGGAGAGACATTCTAAATTAAAAAAAGGTATTACGAAGTCAAACTTTTCAGCCGATATAAAATAAAGGGCATCAGAGCCGCCAAGGTGTGGCAGATGTTGCTGGTGGTGTATTAAATTGATATTTAATTAAGTAACTGTTGTAATATTTGCTGTGTGGGGAGAAAACAAGACTGTCATGCTGCATTGGTTTTATTGCATCTAACAGTGTGTGTGTGTGTGTGTGTTGGGGTTGGGAGGGGGTAGATGCTATATTAGTATGTGATTGAACTTGCACTGAGCTGTAAGAGAGGGGTTACTTTTGTTTGTTTGCAGTACACTTTTGTATTATGTATGACTGAGGGACAAAGCAAACAAACAGAACAGTTTCCATGGCATCAAAAAAAGTGAAGTGATCTGCGTATTTATGAGATATTACCGAGCACCAAGTGAAGTACTTTGGCAATCATCTGCATAATGGGACAAAGTGGCATCCAAAGAGAAATGTTTACAAAAACGCATAGGCCTTAATAGAGGCCAGCGTCGATTTTATCACCTCGCAATAACCGTTTTATCATCCATTAGCTCAGTGGGTGAAATGCATTTACTCATTTTATAATTTAAATGACAATCATTGTCTGTGGGCCGTTTGATTTACGTCTTTCTTATTACTTGATAATGCAAGTGTACTTCCAGTGATCAGCATCTCATCTAAAAAAAACATATATGATCATTGTTTTAACAATGTTTTTTCTCATTAATTCCGATGCCTTCAAAGAGTTGCTTTTTTGCGAGAGCTGAGGAATGTATTTTTGTGACCTAAGCGGGGCAACTATGCATTAGTGATGTGCTTAATGCACTTTGGCGATTTAGCAATATAATAGTTGTGGTGCGCTGGGATGCCGAGTGGGATCAGAGGGAAAATATCATCCATTATAAATGAGTGTTAAAGGCCCTGACAATCATCGCCAATAACATCTGCTACTTTCAGGCTCTGCAGTTTGAAAATCCCATACCCAGGTTTTTTAAACGGAATCATGCTCCCATCTGGCTTTCTAATGAATGGCAGGTAAAATACTCTGCCAAGAACAGATGATATCTATTTTTGAAGATCAATTTGCAGTTTTGGATATAACCTGCAGCTAGGATCTCATGTTTTACACCTGCATCTGTCAGTTTATTTGTTCATTATTACACAAAATCTCTCTAGATAGTTTTTACAACTGAAATGAAGTACTACTAAATGAAGTACAGAAAAATGGAAATTTGAGGGCTACGTTGGACATTTTCATTAGTGCTGGATAGAGTATGATGTTGCTTTGCCACTTCCAAATTCTATGTAACAGACAGTTCTGATGAGTTTTATAAGGACTTTCTATGGTGTAAATCAAAATATGTTTAGTGTCACTTTCCAAAACTCCTATGTTTTGTTGGAATTTACAAGAGAAACTACAAAGAATAATTAAGCGTAACAAAGTAGGTTTAATATGCATAAAAGCCCAGAGGTTTCTGTGCTTTTGCAACGCTTTGGTGCGAGATTTAACCAGCAGAACAGAGATACATAATTGTGCCTTGACAATTCTCAGCATCATCCCTGTTTAAGGCTGTAGATGGAGCAGATATGTGCTGCCTTCAAACAGCTGCAAAGAGACACACCGAGCACGAGAGCAGACACCGGGTTCTGTCAATGTGACATATGTTGATGAGAATCAATCACTGATCAGTATTCTGTCTTGTGTGCATTAATGTGAAGGGCACTGACATTTATCTTTGAGGTTGGACCACACTAGACATTCCCCTGCTCGATACAGCCCTTTGGCGCCTCAACATCCGTCTTCACATCAAGTAACCGTGATATGAGATGAGGAATATTTGCTGGTGATGAGCTGTATTCCATAACACGCACCAACACTAGGACAGAGCCACCGAGTGTCTTACCCTGCCCGAGCCCGGGGCCCACGTTCTCCACACCCAGTCTCTGTAACGCACTGAGCAGCGCCGGCCAGAGCTTTGAACACAAGTCGGCCTCATAGTCTCGACATCCGCTCAAGTGAGCCTCCAGCACAGCCAGCGCTCGCTCAGCCAGGGAGGCTTCTTTGTTGCAAACCATCTCCTGTAGTCAAACAAACAGACAAGTGGGAAGACATGCGCTGTGAGACAAATTCATCTAAAAACAAGCATTGCATGTGTTGTCTAAACGTTATAATATGTAATATTTCCCTATTAGCAATGACTTGAATAGACTTTTGTACATGTTCTGAAATATGTGTGCGGCCAGTCTCCTTTCTCATACAGTTTGCGGCTGATGCTAACTAGCTTGCAAGCCAGCACATAGAGCTGAGTAATAGCAACAATTAACATGCTAATATGGCTACAGCATTCAGCTCTTGCGAGTTATGTTAACGAATATGTGTCTGTTTAATCAAAATAAATGTGACTAAACATCACGAGTGAATTTTTTGGGGTCAATGAACATGACTTATTGGCAATTCGTAACTCCAGTGATTCTTCGCCATTGTGGCTTTTATTGTTTAGCATTGGGTGCGGAAATTACATAGTGTATCTCTTACAGGCATATTGGGAATCACCGATGTGCGTCATTACAAATATGGTGCCAATATTCGCATCCCCAGGTGTGAAACTTATTATATAAACATCTTGTGAGATTTGGGATATCTCTGGTAGCTGAATATTGGTGTCCAACACAAACACACACACACACACACACAGCCCAACACTGATGTATCACTTTCTCCGGCATTCCGCTGGTGTGCCATCTCGCCCTCTCAACACTCCCCGTGCGTCATACTTTATATGGCGGAGGGGCGACTCATCAGCATTTTATTCAGCACACCCAAATAAATTATGCCTACCAACCAACACGGTTGCTGTGCGCTCTTACTGTGGGCAGTAGCTGCTCCATATCAGCTCCACTGAGCCCGCTCCTTGGCTGCTTAGTATCAGCAGTGTTATTAATAGGCTGATTTATGGCAAACAGGCTGTAAATTACAGTTTTGTGTGATATACCAAGCAATTACTTGTATAAAATCAGACCTTCAGCAATGGCGTGATCCCACATTTCTGCATCTATTCAACTGTGAGATTGGATGCTAAATCAAGCACCTTCGATTCAATTATTTATGATTCAATTAACAAACATTTCCCAAAAATCTGTTTATTTTTTTTAATTTACAATCTATAGAGCACAGGTCTTTTGTGGCCCGTGCTTGAGATTAGATTAGATTAGAAAAGCTAATTGTTCTGCTTAAGTGTGTGAAACAAAGCTGGCATACATTTCTTAAATTGAAGTTTCATTCTAGGGCTGGGCAATATTTTAGACATATCCAAATGTAAATTCACCTGAACTTCTAAGCCACCAGCCAATGAGACCCGCTACAGTTTCTCTCCTCTCTGCCACTTGGTCTGCTATTCAGGTGTGTACATTTAGATTAATATTTTAAATTCAGATAGTTTTGGTTAACTGCTTCCAAAACCATATAAGAACAATTGCATCAGCAGTGCATTTGTTCAGAGGTGGCAAGTTCTCCCTTTTGAATGACAATTTTCCAATCCCCAATTTGGGATTTTAATGCAGCTACGGGTTCCATGGATGACGATAATAATCATCCTGAAGTGGTTAATGCAATTATAAATCATACACTGTGACATAGTAGCCTAAAAATATTGTAATATCATTTTATTTCAATAATTGCCCAGCCCTTGTTAGAGTGTCTGCCTCTCACCAGGAGGGTCAGTGTGACATCTGGGTATTTCTTTAAAAGTGACAGCAGCTCCTTGATTTCTGCGTCAGCCCCCCGCTCGGGACTCCCCTCTGCACAGTGTCTCTCTCCCCTCTTCCCTGGATCCTGCTGGCTTGTCTGTGCCCAGGAATGAAAGAAACAAAGCCAAGCTACTTAGCAGCAATATATCACACACTCAAAAGTAAAATCCATTTGCAGAAATCCAAGGGAAAAATATGCAAATTCACTGTGAGACTGAGATGAAAAAGCGTCTGGTTACCGAGATCATCTCTGCATCTGGGATTTGCATCCGCTTGGTCAACCACAGTTCCAAGACCAGCGGCCCGAATTTCTTCGCTAGCTCCGGATGGCGCCAGATGAAGTGGAGGAACGCGGGATGGTGAGTGTAGAGGGAACAGAAACTCTGGCAGGAGGCGAGCGCTTTGCTGACGCAGCTCAAAGGAGCCTGGAGGAGTTTTGGTGAAGAGAGAGCGGATAAGAAAACATTTCTTTCCTGGAGATGAACATTACAGGCAAAAAGTTAAAAGCTCGCAGTTTCAACACTGTTCCACCGCAGCACAACACCGCTGAGGCCAAATTCTGGAGCAAGACTGATTTTTGATGCTACTGGTGATACTATTGATTAAGTTGCGTTCAAAGTCAAGCCAAAGCACGAACGATACGAAACCATTTGAGATAGTATACAACGTTTTGGTACATAATATTCTCTGAACTGCGGAAGAACAAATTATTATAAGAAAATGCTATTTGCTCTGCAGCTTTGGAAAGTAAAAACTCTGCCATGATCAATATTCTTTGCAGTGTAATAATTCACAGCACGCTATTTACACCTGCCTGCTGGTGCTCTCTTTGTTTAGACTTGCACAGCATCTGAACTTTCTAGTCTCTGGAATAAGCCTTGGTTTCTTTGTTTAATAAATCTGTACTGCTCACTGTCTCTGCATTTGTTGCCCCCCTTTTAATTTTTTTTTTTTTTTACTGTTACTCCCATCTCTCAGCTGTGAGAAGAACTCCAGTGTCGGAACATCTTGTTCTTCTTTTCACTGTGCACAAGGGGACACATCATATTTATCAACTGGATCTTTATGAAATTTGGACATCTTATCCTCGTTTTTACTCCCGGTTAATCTTTGCTTCACAATTTTTTTTGTTAGAGCGACTTTTTGAATAGACAAGAACTTACTTAAGAAAACTGGGTCAGACAAGACTTTCCTCAGCTGCCAAGTTGTATTTTGGTGAGATTTACAAAGGATAAAAGTTAAAGCAGTCTGAAATAACAGAACTTCATCGAAATCAATTTGATGCTTGGTGCGTCGCAGCACCTGTTTTGAAGACGTTTATGTTCTACGAGACAGAGTGTTAAAGGTTATGGAACACAGCTACAGGATTCTCTTGCTTGATGCTGATGAATCCAGGCATTGCAGTGAACTGAGTTACCCCGTCCAGCCTGCTGCTCTTGTCCTGTGTCACTGCCAGCAGGTAGAGGGCAGACCGGAGCACGACAGTGGGAGGGGTACAGTCGCCCTCCTCCTGCAATGACCGCAGCAGCCACAACACACTCGAGAAGACAATATGGTCTGGGAGGAGCCTGGTACACACACAAGCATTTATTAGTATACAAACAGACACACAAACCTGAATGTCAAGCTGAAACACACACATTGGACCTGAGGGTAATAACCTGGACAAACACACGCAGAGCTCCAGGGTATGTTGATGTCGCAAACTTTCAATCTGTCTCACGCAAAACCGCATGCTGACAAACTCGGTTGTGCCGATGCACCGGTGAGTGCGGCACCCGCAGATCCTATCGCCACACCACACACACACTCCGCCGCACAGAGCCTCCTACACTATGTAAATCTCTGGCCACAGCTCCCATTAATCTTGATGAGACCACACAGTGGCAGAGAAAGGCTTTCATCCTCATCCCAGGGGGGCTTTCCATAGACGAGGTTCCACAGAAGGACAGATTAAACTTTTCAAAGATGCCAATGTATCTCTGAGGTCATAAAATATGTACTTCAGAACACCCTCGATGGTTACTGCTGGAACAAAAAGGGAGCTATAGATGCATACAAATCTGGCTGGTAGGCTGGTGGCGCCGTAATAAACTGATAAAACTCTGGTGTCCTGTGATAAGGTTCGAGATATTTTCTGGGATCTTGGTTGTGTCAGTGCAGCTGTACACCTCAGATCTTATCATTTTTGCTCTCGAGGGCTGTTTTACAGCAAAAGAACTTTTTCTGAAGTTATTAAACTTCAGTAGCAAAACACTCGATGGCTGTCAGAGCCGCATCAATAATTTAAATCTAAAGTATCATCCTCTTGGAGGAATCTTGTCTGTAGGCATCCCTAAATTCCCTCCAAAGTTGTCAGGATGTGTGCTGCACTTGTGAAGTTTTCCCACATAAACAAAAGTGGAATGCGATGTGGCAGGCAGGACATGGCGCAATAAAGAGATTTGGTGACATCTCGCGCTGTATATTGATTCCCTGAGCACAGGTATTACAGAGCTATTAATAGCCACCGAGCCACCAGAGAATTTCTGTCGCACTTGTAGAAACTTTAGTAGGGCAAATGGATCTTGCTTAAGGGGAACACAGTCAGTGCTTCACTCCTGGATCAAACTATGCTCTCCACCCTTGCTAAATCCTTGTCGAATGTTGATGGGTCTTTACCTGGAAATGTCCGGTGATGCACAGCGTTAACGTGCCAGATACGTTTTTTTTCTCAAGCATTCTTTTTAATCACAAAAAAACGAATTTCCTTTTTCAGTGGCTACATATTCTTGACTTTCCCAGTTTGGGATCAATAAAGTCATCAATCAATCAACCTAAAGACCTATCTATCTATCTATCTATCTATCTATCTATAGATGTATAGATGTGTCACTGAATGGCTATACATACATATAATGATAATAAACGTGTATGCAAACGCGGTGGGTGAAAGTGTAGTTTTCTTGTGCTTAGGAAAAATTCTGCAACCTCAGGAAAGTCCACTGCCAACAAATGTATTGAATGGTTCTTGGTACATTTAAGGCAAACTCTGTGTGTGTGGTGTGTGTTTGTGCTGGCTCCCCCATCAATATTCAAACTGCATACTTTACGTGTGCACTGTTTCACCTGTCTCCTTGCTGCAGGGCGAGGTGCACTAGTATCACCAGGCAGTACTGAGTGGCTCTTGGTCCTTTATAGACGCCCAGCTGGAGCCCCGGAGCCTCGCACAGCAGAGATGGCCAGTCTGACAGACGGCAACACAGGGGGGGAAGATTGTACTGCAGGAGGATCTCCACCGCCTCTGCATCTGGGGGAATCGTAGAGGAAATAAAACGAACAAAGAAAGAGAGGAAAAGTGGCAAAAGCGTCATTGCCAGGAACAGTTGTGGGAGAAAAGGGACAAAAGGGAAGTGAGGCAGACAGATGGATGAAAGAGTAGGGAGGGATGGAATAAAGTGTGGCAGAAGAGACCCCAAGGTCATCACTCAAAAATGAGCGTTACTCACCAATTGTGTGCTCACAGTTAACGCCAAGCCCGAGCTGCGGCTAGACAACGGGACCGAGCAAGTTCACATGTTTTAATTATCTATATATCATGCACAAACATAAAGCTAATAGCTGTCATTAAGTAAGCCAGGGATTCATTTTTCATAACAGCCTTTTGAAAAGTCCCATTACATAATCTAGCTCCGGATGAACAGGAAGGGAAGATGAGGAGGGAATGCTGAATACTGCATGTAACTTGGGAAAAAAAAGAAAAAAGGAAAGATGCACGTTGGCTACCAGAAAAGGCGGGATAGGGTTGAAAACTGTCAATCAATAATATTGAGAACAGACAAAGCAGCACAAAAAGGACAATGATCCACCCATTAAATACTCCAGTGTAATCAGAAGAATATTTGAATAAGCACGATCCTCGGAGCTCTAGCAACAAATTTCCTCTAACGATCGCTGAATTATGACCAGAGTAGAGGAGCAGCTCAGATGAAAGTGCATGTCAAGCGAGTAAAAAGGACTTTGCAGTTGGAGGCGGGTGTTTGATTGCTGTGCGCAACATTTCCAACTGTGAGCTTCACATTTGCGACTACGAGTCAAGGCTGCCTTTTTGAAAAATCCAGTCCCACAACCTTCAGGGCGCTCTTATTTGTGCGAAACTAGACAAAAACGGACCACGAAATCTTACCTACATTTTATTTTTTTTCGGCCTTAGGAAGACGCTTCTTGAAATCCTAATGAAGTATACTTTGATATAAATGTTTAAGTACCTTTAGAGATGGATTTCTTTTGTTTTTGGGATGCAACCTACCTCCGGAGGTGCTCATGAATCAAACGTGATTTAGCAGCGATAAGACGCGCTCCTGGCCCCGGAGTTTGCCACATCTGAGGCATTTTAATGGGAGAGATAACGACGGATAAAGCGCCATTTTTCACATCCTCTACGCGCGAGGACAAATGGGAGGTGTGAAGCAGAGCAGCACGTTCGGAAAACGTTTTTGAAACGGCGAGCCCGAGTGAGACGAGCGGCACCATATTGCAGTTTCAATCCTCAGTCGGTCTTTAGGGAAATGAGGAGAGAGAGGAAAGGCGAGGCGGTGAGAGGGAGAAAAGAGAAAGGGAGGGAAGGTGGGACGAGGACCGGTGAAACATGGCACTCCACCGAGAAAATAAACGGTGCAGAGCAATTGAGGTCTGGAGAGACAATGAGAAAAGAGTGAGCAAGGAAATAAGCCCATGTACAGTGTGTGAGCGGCCGAGAGGAGAAACAGGCAGAGCGCTGAAGGGAATGACAAAGATGGCAGACGGGGATAAGGGTCACTGATGCATGGCTGCACGGAGGCTACACGCCACCGTCTGTGGGGAGGGGAGGCCAACAATCAGCCAGATAGGGAGACAAAACGAAACAGGACCGCCAGACAGACGAGGAGGAGGAGGATGAATAAACAAAAAGTAAAGACAGGGATTAGGAAGAACACAAAGATGTGGAAGACAAATGAATGACGCTGGTGCCGATGCCAAGGAAATGGGAGGTTGCATACAGTCTTTGGATTATTTGGAAAGGCTGCTGTGAGACTTTCAGGGGGAGCTCTAAAGAAACTGTACGTATTAAAGTCTATTCTATCTTTCCCACAATCAGGTACCGGAAATTAAAGAAGAATAAACATGTGGTGGCTGCGCGTGTGTCAAAACATTTGTCTCAATTAGTTCACACAACTGTGCGTTTGATGCTGCCGCTGTGGGGGCGCTGGACTACAAATGCCAGATTTACGTCGCCACCTGAACGCCTCTTTAGTGAGCGGCCGCTGGTAAAGTTGAACAGTAAGGGGGCTCTCCGACATCGCTCCCCCAAAAGCCACTGTATAATCTGAACCCTGGTTGCATGGGTTGGAACACTATCACGCATAAGAAAACAACAAAATAGAGAATGATGGGTAAAAAAAGTTGGGTGGAAGACACCAGACACCTCAACAAACAGACATGTGACTTCCCGTCTAGGTTATAATCAACCAAACTAATGAGTGTAGAATAGGAATAAGATGGTAAGCTAAAAAAAAAAAGAAGAAGATAGAATTGAATATAAAGGAGCAATTCAATCAATATAACCAACTGAGTGGAAGTGGAAGACGACTCCAAAGTTTTAATTGAATTAGTGTTTAACTGGTCCCCCATTTCTGAAAACAAAAATCGAGTCACAGGGGAGAAAAAAAAACCCACATTTGAAGGAGAAAAGTACCAAAACATAAAAACAGAAGATTAGAGTGAAGAAAAATAAGAGAAAACGTGAGGCTGGAAATGAAACGGCAACAGATAAGGGTGATGAAAGGCAGCACGATGTTGACAGGCAGAAATAGGAACAAACGGGAGTCTGGCTCAGCACAACTCATTATTCACAGCCGCAGACGCACATAAACAAATACCTGCATGGTCGGCGTGCGCAGACACACACTCCTACACACTTGCTCGTACAACTCTTACATCTCATTACCTCAAAGAAATACTTAAATCAACTCTGGTCCCAATGTCGCAACATGTCTCCTGGGGACAACTGCAGCTTCCAATAAAAACTTTTACCTCCTCAAACTTAATGGCAATGACAAAAGGGATTGTAGGGGCAGAAGATTCCTATTTTTCTTTTTTAACCAATTGCTTTTTGTCAAACTACTTTTCTTAAATCAATTACTTCACATCATCAGAAGCCATAGCTTTTGTCACGTGGCCCCGTTTGTATGTCTAGAGTGCGTCAACGTCTCAGATACTTCACACACAATCACACACACACACACACACAGGAAGCAAACACACTGCTCTGCATTCACTTGGCTTTCGTCTTCCACACCCGGCTTGTTTACAGCTCGCGCATCTGGCTCCATTCCGCGCAGAGAGCGAGGGCCTCTGTTTAGTGACTTCACCGCCGTCTTCTGAAAATCATTAGCTTGTTTGAATGTGTCACTCACGCCGACGCCGAGGCTCTCTTTCAGAGCGGCACTTAAACATCGCCTGATTTGGGTTGACAGGTGTCTGCCGTTTGAGCGACTCCCGTCAAATGTTGTGGCTTAAAGTAAAGTCACTCGGAGAGCATATATGAAGTAGGGCTGGGCGATATTACTTAACCTCAATATCACAATTAATGGAAGATTTTACCTCGATTACGATTAATGAATGCTAATTTTAGTTAAAATAGTTCTAATATAGATAATTGTAGGTTTTCTTAACCTTTTTTTTGGGGGGGGGGGGTTATGCTCCCCCTTTTAAAGCTGGCATATTAGGGTTGTCCCAATACAACTTTTTCACCTCTGATACAATGGCAATATTGCAGCTATGAGTATTGGCCGATACCAATATCAAACCGATATCAGCACAAATCATACGGACTTTTATGACTTATTTTGTAGTATGGAATGTTAGAAAAGGCTTGATCAAGGGATATTATTCAAACAGAGAACTATAGTCAGCAACAGTAGCTATGAGAAAAACAAACTCATTCATTATTAACCAATGGCTTACATACATTTTAACCTTAAACACTACAATTGAATAAAATAAATGAAAAATAAATTAGAAGACCCTGCAAAAATAACCTCAGTACCTTATATCAGACATTTTAGATGCAGGCCGATATAATCCGATCTAATATTCTTTTGCTGATATCGGACCGATATCCGATATCAATATTGGATTAGGAAGCCCCATATCTTAACTGTGTGATTTTAAAATAATCAAAGGACACACACAGATTAACTATAGTTTTTGCGTTGTGTGTTTGTGGCTTTAGAAGATCATCGGCCAGGACAACAACAAAACAATAGTTACCATGTTTGCATGGCAACCGCTTTCCAATAACTACATGAATGCATCCTGTCATTCAGAATCAGTTGAATATAGGCACACACACCGTCGGACCACAGACGCAACGCAACTGTAACCTGTGGAAACCCAGGTGTAGCCCCCCCCACACTTGACCCACCCACCCAAGTGGACAAGACAGGGAAAGTAATAACCGAATAACCGACACTAGTAAGACTACGTCGATTAGAGGGTCTAAAAGTCGTTTCGGTATGTTTTCGGTTGAAGGCCCAGCTCTATATGAAAGTGATGCTTGAGAACCTGAGAACAACAAACAGTCAACAACGATTCAGTATCACCATCGACCTCGCGTGTGTATTTTTCGCTGTTCTACGTCCACTACTTTGGCAGGACATCCCGGCCCGTCTCAGGGCAGCCAGGTTCGTCCACAGCTGCAGGACCCGGAGCTTACCAGACGCTTCCCGACAGCCGGCGCATGAACCACACAGCTGCAGGCCAAGAAGGCTCTGCGCTGACGGGACCGCTGGCCGGAGGGGAGCCCCTGGGTTTGAGTGCACAGACCGCTGCAGTAAAAGCACAGATTTTTCTAATGGCCTGCCTCTTTGTAAAATGACATCAGCTTTTTCTGGTTGCATTGGGAAGTGTCACCTGCATTTATCCATTTTTATACACCTCAGTGACACACACACTCTGCATCGACAGTGATAAAACAGCAAAGAAAGTCCGCGTTCCAATGGTACTTATACAGTGTTTTTATGGATTGAGATGCACCCATTTCAGAGGACAATAAAATTCCTATTGTTATTCTTGTTAATATTGTTTTACTATTGCAAAGAAATGAAATGATTTCCCCAAATTACCTTCACATATCAAAGCCGCAGTAACCACACTTCCATTTCCCTCTTAAATCGTATCTGATGACTGCAGCATGACATCATTGCTTGGAAGCTGACAGGAACAGCGAGGCGTTTGTAAACCGGTGGTCTGTGTGTGTGAGTGTGTGGTGCAAATGAGCGTACGTATCTGCACACCATGCTGGTAGGCGCCGGGGCGAAATGAAAGCACGGAGGAGGGAGACGAGTGACGGCGAGAAGTGCGCAGATCAGATCTCTTACCTCCAGAAGCGGGCTCTGACTGCGTGAGCAGACACATGCTGAGCTTCCGCAGAAAACCACAGCAAGACGCATTCAGATCCGCGTTCCTGGAGGAGTTGGTGGGACGCAGAGAAAAACAAATATTAATAGAATGGACAAGTAGCAGGAGTGGAGGAGAACTTGCACTGTTAAATAATAATAGGGCTAAGACAAACACAGTGCAAACACATCAATACGATGCAGGGCCACGAACCGAGACGTGTCAGGGCTTTGTCTTTTCAAATACAAAGCGCAGAGAGACACACTGTAGTTCAGTTTTCATTACAGCTCATAGCAGGGGGTCTTAAGGCCCACCGAGCCAACCACATTTATGACCACGCTGACACACTCCAGCACAAGCTCGAGACAGAAGGCTTTGAAGCAGCAGATGCAAACACACTGTGCAGAGAACTGACTTATTGGGAGGGAAAAAGAGAGAAAAAAGTGACTCATAAATGACAGATGCCTGCGTCCGTGTTAGCTCGCTCGTTGTTCGGTGGGCTCCAACAATAATAAGAGCGGAAACTTCCGAGCCCGCACAAACCCGAGCACTTTAGACAGCGGCGCTTTATTAATAGTCCCGTGTGAGAGTGTGTGTGTGTGTGTGTCCTCAGGTTATCCTGTTACCTGTTCTCCGCACAGAGGAGCCCTTTGTGTTCAAGAGCCAGCCTGTAGAATCCGGAGGATGCTGGAGGGAGCAGGTGGTGAAGTGCAGGATGAAAGAAGGATGACACAGCGAAAACATTAGGATGGCGGGAAGAGGCCCTGCAACTCCTCTTGAGCAAACTATTCAACATACATGACCGAGAGACGAAGAATACAAACATCATCACACACACTTGAATAAACTTGGAATATCATGTTATAAAATAATAATGCTGCACACAGATCAGCTGGATAGAATATACTCCTCTAAGCTCAATATTGCAGCCTTGAGTACTGACCAATACCGATATCGATCGAATGATATCAGCACAAATCTTAAATGCTTGTCAAGTGATATTACTAAAACAGAAAACAATAGTCAGCAAAACTGACCCATTTATTATTAACCAATGGCTTACATACATTTTAACCTTAAACATAAGAATATTAGTATAGAAGTGCTGGAGCGGAGTCTGGAATGGACTGCTTGTATCGGAGTGCTTATACTGGAGATTTTAGATGCAGGCCAATGATCAGATACTCGTTTTTTGTTTTTTTTTGTGAAATCCGACCGATATCCGATATGAATAACAGATCGAGACACCCCTATCAAGACTAAGTCGTGATAACTAAACATGTCTGCTTCATAATGAATTAGCACCAAGTTGGGGTCAACAATTCATTGATTTAAAAATGTCATTTACAAGGATGGAAGGAGGCAGAAGCACGACAGAGGAGAGCGCAGGGTAAAAGAAAACAGCGGAGCGGAGAGAGACTTTTGGATTTCAATCTGACGCTGGATTTCACGCTACATTCTTTCCTGCTCTACCCAAAAATACTTTGAGGAGCAAAGAGTGCACACCGCAAAGATCGCTGTTGGGTAACAGCGGATCATAAAGCTGCGTTTAATGTGTTGGCTGTTCCGGCGACAGAGAGCTCCCCCGCTCTATCAGAGGGAAGGCCGCTCACTCACCTCTCTGTGAGAACACGGTCAATCTCTGCTAAACTTGTTCTGCTTTGTTAACCACTTCTAAAATAAATAAACAGCTCCCATAGCGGGGGTTTTTCCCAAACACACAGGCTTTTCTCGACGGTCTGGGAAAAGAGGTTCACTGTCAACGACTGAGCTGCCACCATATTACTCGTTTTATTTTTCCTCCCCCTCCCCCTACGGCAATATGAAAGTCATTATTCAGCCGTTTAGCTCTGCCTTTGATGAGAGCACAGTCAACTTTTGGCATTCATTTTCAGCTGCATAACGTACGAATTTGGTTTTGTAAACACAACCTCGCGACAGAAACAGGAACGCTCAGGGGTTCAGGAGAGAAGAGTCTGGTACATGATAATGAAATGAAATGAAGTTTATTGCTCTGTGTATGATTAGCTGGAAGCCCGTTTTATATTGAAATTGTTTCTGCTTCTTCTGCTCATTCAATTTAGTCCAACATTTGAGGATTTACAAAAAACACATTAAACAAGACATTTCATTTGTGGGTGTGCATTAAAAAAGCAGGCAGTGCTTGCATTCCTAATGTGCATGGCCACTGGTTTTGTACTTCTAATGTCTAACTGGATGCATTTATACACTCCGTAATATGGATGCTCAAATAAATCAGAAAATGCTTGCGGTTCTGCTCATGGACTGCGTTAGTTGGACAGAGGGCTAGAAGTTGGCATGTTTTGTACGACAAAAATTGCTGAATCAGGTAAATGCAATCAAAGCTGATACTCATTGGCAGTCCACTTCTGCCTTCAGCACCAAATTAATTTAGTTACGACAAAAAATTAATTGCGACATTCATTATATGATACGTTTCATTATTCTGTTTGATTCAATACTTCATTGAACTAGCTGTATAAATAACCAAGTCCAAAATAAATAAACCATTCTTTCTTTTTAAATCCGACGATATGAACATGTGAAAAGGCCTGCATGATTCACCAACCCTGAGCCCTCAATCATAAGATCACTCTGGGGACATGATTCACTAAGATCCCAAATAGAGTGCAAAATTGTGTGTGTTTGTGGCTGTCTTGCTGGTAATCTATTAAGGACAATCACGTCAATTACAGCGGGTGCAAACGCCTGCATTTAAATGAAGGTTTTGCATGCGTTGCTGACTTTCACTAGGGTCAGAGAGAAGAGTGACCGCAAAGCCAAAACGAAAGTGATATCATTATTCAGGTGGTGGAGGATGCAAATAAACACAAGAGTGAGTTAGAGCAAAGGAATATAAATAAACGTCCCAAAAAAAGTTTGGAAACGTACTTCATATCGTTGAATAAGCCTGACATTTTTACAACGAGGTACAACTTGTAAGTTTAGTGCATTCGTGGAATGAGCAACACAGCTAAACGTGTGAGAAGCACTCCCCAAAAATGCTGCCAGCTGTGTGCCGGTCACAGGTGAATGACTGGGACCTTATTGCACCTGAGCAAGGGGATTTAGGCAGATTTTTTGGGGGGCGTTACCCACACGTTTAGCTGTGTTGCTCATTCCATGAATGCCTCATTGTAAAGGTGCCTAATCAGGCTTTTCAACAGTGTAAAACACAACATCAATTTGCATTATTAAAGGGGAGAAATGATTGACTGAAATGATTATTTCTGAACTAAACAGTATGGGAGGATATCTGTGAGAACATGGATGCTTTGGAAGAGGATTAACACATGGTAAAAAATTTGAGGAAGAAGACAGAAGAAAAGAAACGAACAAACTCTAAATCTCCGGTAATTCAAACAGACTTGGGATATATTTAGGTGATTCGGATAGTAACCTGATAAAAAATGAATAGGCTTCACATAAAAACATTGAATATGAATTTTTAAAAAGCCTCATTTTCATATGTTAGATGAAGTGAGTGGCAGGTGAAAGACAGATTACTGCTCTAAGATCAGTTACGATGATTTGAATCTATGTGAAGATCTTTTTCAGGACTGTTTTCATGTTAAGGAGCTTTTCTAGATGAGCTTTTGGGAAAATCACATTTAGTAGGTAAAGTGTGTACAGCATGTGCCAGTAATCACTAAACACTCGGATGACTTAGTGTCATTCCAGACACTAAACATTGAGGGAAAAAAAAGCTTTTTTCAGATTTTAAACTGGGACAAGAAGCAGGCCATTTGTCGGGAGCTGAAAGTAAGAAGAATGAGAAAATGATGCTGATGTCAAATTAAGCAAGGAGACTGTCTGGGAGGAATTGTCTGGTGAAAGTTAATCTTATTTTGAATTTTCCCTTTTCTCCGGGAAAGTCTTAATGTGAAACTTGCAATTGATCATGCCAAATATATTCCACGAAGGCTGCAGAAGCTTTATATTATTTATTGGCAGATTTCTCATACATCCTGGCAACTTCAGTTATCTAAGGCTGCATAATGTTCCTATAATATTCATGTGGGCAATGGAGCCAAATCGGTTAGATTTTAAATTGCACTTAATAAGCCTCATTTCTCTTGTATGTGAATTCTCACACCAATGTCAAATTTTGAAATACTCCTCATGGACGACAGGATGTGTGATCTCTCTCTGTTATCATATATCATATGTCACATGACTTAGATTATACTAGTAATTCATCATTTCATACAGAAAATTGATTCTAACATCAATACCGATCAGTGTAATTTATCTTTATTCCGTAATCCATCACAAAACATGATGGGGACAATCACACAGTCTCATTAAGATAACAGATAAAAGATCTGTCCACTGTTGCACAAATCACAACTGAGGACTTGAAACAGAATTGTCACAAGACAACACCATCAGTGCCCCGCCTGGCAATGTTTGCCAGAGCAAATAGGAAAGTGCATCACTGCTGGAGGAGAGAAATGTATGATTCTGAAAACAAAACAAATCACATTGGACTTTCCCTTTCTCAGTGTTCCACTACTTACCTATCTTATTTGCAAAGACAGACATGTGTGATGGAAGGAGGGAAAACTGAGCAGACAGGATGGAGTAGAAGCACTGCAGAACCTGAGGGTTTGGTACACACTCACACATCCTCTACGCAC
>CAESWR010000009.1:216353-227121 GCA_903171835.1 Mullus surmuletus | reverse complement strand
CACGCACACAAAACAGAATCTAAATAAACAATTAGGGTTTTTCCCCCCTGAAAGTAAGCAATTTTAGAAAATGTAGCATCAAAATCAATGACTCGCCTGAATGGTGCTGATTGATTTGACAAAAATGTTCATATCTTCACAAAAATAATGAGGACAGAGACTGTCTGGCCGTGCTTATTGATACAGTCACTTAGTGGAGGAGCCAGACAGAGCCTGGTAATCACTGTGACCTACTTTGCGGAAAAAGGACGTGAGGAATTGTTATTTTCTCGAGTGTTTGGCAGCGAGTACGTGTGACAGCAGGGAAGGTTCGCATACAAAGATGACTAAACAGACGTGCGCATGCATATGTGCGAGTGCAGCCGGCACTCACGACAACGGTGGGAATCCAGGCAGAGTCGCAGCACCGCAGCAGACAGTGACACAGTGCCTCCAGCGAGTCCGTCATGTCGCCGCGTTTCGCTGGAGCGGTGAACGCGTTCTCCTTCAGAGTAGGCTCCGCTGCACACTCTTCAGCCAACCTTGGGCACAGACACAAAAAAAACATTAAAAAAAGGTGCCACTTCCACTCCAATCAGGCCACATGTTTAATTACAGCCTAAATAGACCAATTACTTACAGTCCACCATCAATAAAAAACTATGAGATTATGCCACAGTTGTTCAAGAATATCCTTCTGAGAGTTGTTCCAAAGGGTGAATTAGTCCTGTGCTCAATTACGGGGGGGAAAGAGAATTGCGTTCCTGCACACTCCCAGTCAGCTCCAATATCAGCACTACAGGAGACAGGGTGAGGTCAGAGGCTGCAGTGTGGCTGTGGCTCCCTGTGATCTCTGTTGCCCCACCTGGAATCCAAATAATAACAACGAAGGGGAACTACGGACCTCTTGTGATGGGGTCACATCAGTTGTGACACCCGTCGACGCACTGACATTGCAAACCATGAATGCTCAATGGTCACGGGTCGAGCAATAGTCACGCATTTGTGGATGCAATTTGCACAGTTCTGATGCTAACCTGCTCATAACGTCTGCCCACAAAAAGTGCTGCTGCTACACATACGCCCAGACTCCTAAGTGGGGAAGTAAATACCCGCGAGAAAATGTTGTGACTGGTAATTTGCGGGCTGATGGCTTTGCATGATATCATTCTGACACATTACATGATACGGCGCGGCTACAGCGTAAGAGATTCGTCCATCCTTATCTCCATCAGTCCACCGCTCGCTGCTTCATGGGAAAGCGAGAGAGAGACAGCAGTGTGTACAGTAACAGTAATCTCTGGTACTGCGCAGAGCTGATTTAATTTTAGGCGGAAGGTGATGCAATAATCAAAGCATGCAGTGTTTTGCCACAACACTGCAGAATCACAGATTATGCGTGAGAGGGAGGAATTGCGGCATTGAGCTGCTCAATGCATTAACAAAGTTCAAAATTCTCTCATTAACAAAGCCTGATGCTAACCCTCAATTACATAGGAATTTAACGTGGCACATTTATCTGTGGTTGTGTTTTTTGTTTGAGAAGAAGATGAATGTTAGGGCAACTGCAGCCTTTTTTTACATACAAAAAACCTGTCCATTTGAATTTTGTCTTTGTTATGATATGTTCGTTATCATTGGTTCGTTATGTTTATCATTTTTCAATTACACAAGTCAATTACTATTAGGCGAATCAAGTCTTTTCTTGTTTGATATGCTTGCACTAAAAAACGTATTGTAGAGTCTGTGCTTTATCAAATCAGCTTATTCACTCTTAGACAGTGATTCATTTTCTCATTAAACTCCTTTAATGCGTGACGTGTCGGCGGACTGACCTGCAGACGGCCTGAAAACAGACGAGGGCCTGAAGCAGAAATCCCCTGGACCTGGAGGCCAAGCTACCGGGGTCAAATTTCTTCAGTCCCTGAGGATAAAAGATAATCGAAAGATGGGAAACGGACACAAAATAGGACGAGAGAGGAGCGGAGAGATGGAACAAGAGACAAGACAATCTGATTGCATCAGACGGTACCAAATCTCAAAAGAAAATTGTAATCCCCTCTAAGAACATAATTTAAAGAGACTTCCCTGAGGCAATCATTTAAGATTTGTCTAAAACAATGAAACTCTGACATATTCTAAAATCCCTTGATTTATTCAGCAACCAGGTCGGGTTTAAAGCTTATCTTAAGATGAATTTTGGTCTTGTATCTCTATTACTCCTCAGTTTTTGTCTGTATTTAGTGTATTTTTTGAGTTGGAACGCTGACATATGCCATGTCAGCCGTACTGAATCCGGATGAAAGTTGCATGACTGTTCCTACAGCAGCCACGAGGGACGACCGCAGAAACAAACAGCAGACAGAAGCCCGTCCCCTCATTTAAAGACAAACATCCTTTGATCCAACTGTGTCAGTCTCATCAGATGGAATGGGAGATGTGACAGTGTTGTTTGTAAAAGCTACTGATGACCACAGATCACAGTGACGTGGAGAATTGATCTTGGATCTGTGATCAAATGTGAAGCGAATGCGACTCACGGAGCCTCTCTGACGAGCGGTGGAAGGCAGGGAAAGCTCCGAGAATCTGTTAGAGATGGACTCCACGAGTCCTTGTATCTCCCCGTACTGCACTGGTCTGGACTGGTGGTGGATCCTGGAGAATTCAAAACAAGGAAGTAGGTTTTAAAAAAGGGAAACACTTGACATTAACTTACCGCAGTGTGTTTATTTTGAGTGGGTGGGGACAACATATTTTGAGTGAGTGTGTGATACAGTGTAAAGTGCCCTTGAAACACCGCCCGTAGCAGTTTATCTATGCATAACTTTCAGAAAATGTCTGTGTGCTTGCTTTTCTATTTTGCAATGCTCCCCGCGTATGTTGATAAATCACTTTGTGCCGCATGTACCCTCGCCACTTATGTTGCCGAACAAGCAGTGGGGTCACAGGCGGGGGGAGGGAGCCGGAGCTGGCGAAGGAACGTTTGGGTTCACCTCTACACAGCTCTGGAAGTAAACAACACTCATGTGGCCTACAAGATAGAGGTGCCGGCTCACTGTGCAAGGGGGTGCGGGGAGGTGAATTCGATGTTAACATCTCCTTAGTTTAAGAGAGACAATCTGAGAGGTGGATCCATTTTTGAAAAAAGCTAAATCACCTCAAATGTGAAACAGAGAGGTATATCAGTAAAAGGAGTATAATCTGTGAAACAGTCTTGATATATAAATCCAAGATTATGGATAAATATAAAATGAAAAGCAATTCACTATGCAGACACAATCCCATTTGGGACACATCTATGAAAATGAATGAACTTTTGGAGACATTTTTCTTTTTTGAGTCATTCAACTAATGATTGTTTATGCTAGAACTTGTTATGTTCGTGAATTCTTTTGTTGTTTTAGGGTATGCACAAATGGTCCAGCTTCAGCCTACATCTTTTTGCATCATGTAATCTGAAAACGCAAAATTTTCTATGTAGACTTTGTTCCTTGTGATTAAATCAAATGAACCTAATAGAATGAATCTGCTGTTTTCAGTGATTAGGATTTCGTGGGTGTATTGCATATAGACCACCAGGACCCTGTGTAGGTCACATGACACACCAGGGTTCATACTGTAGGCTTAAACTGTAAAATAGCAACAAGCAAGACGACTGAGCTGTGTGATTGCCCTTGACAGTTATGTATGTACAGATCAGTGTGTTTATATATACCTGAAGAGGGCGGAGCCAGCGCTGGCAGCTTGTGTCGCCACCAGCAGGCAGGAGGAGGAAACCCCGGCAACCAGGGCCTCTGAAACTGCCGCGAAGCCCGGACCACTGGGGAATAAATGCACACCCGGGGGCTGCCTGCGCTCACAAGCACAAAATATCACTGCATAAACAAGTGAAACTGTAGCCGAGCAGCTGGGTGAAGAATCCCCAGACAAGACAGATACTCAAAGTCTATGATGAATTATTCTGGAATCACTGTTGTTAGCAAATAATTATATTCAAAGGACAAGATGGAGTACTACTGTGGATCATCGAGATGAGTCAGTGAGAGCTGTGCCACACGGAAGAAAATAATTCTTTTTCCCAGAATTTTTGCTGATATTGTTTTTTTTCTCAAGGGTGTCAATAAAGGCCTATCCACAAGCTGACAGCCTGTTCTTTTGCCTGATCTATCTGTCATTCTGCTGCTCGCTGTGCTGGTGGCAACGACTCTTTGCTGAGTCGCAGTGAACCTGCCCTCCCTCTGTCTCATTCACCTACGCACAGACGCTCATTTTCTGTCTTTCAGGGCGAGGACACATAATAAACAAATAGTGCTGACCTATTGGTGCTACAAATATCATCGGAGTTTGTCTCTGGTCCGCGATGCAGCGCCGCGTCAACTGGCTCACTGTTGCCATAACAGTAGTTGCATAGAACATCCTAAATAACACATACGAGGACATAAAAGTGCACAAGAAACTCTTTCTCTCTCTCTCACACACACAAAGCTAACACCTTGGCCTAACCAAGGACAGCACAGGCACAAAGCGCCATATATGCACTCTGAATACACCCTAACAAGTGTGTCAATGGCCTCTAATAAGGTCCTCTTGTTCTCCCATGCTCTGATTTTTCTCCACATTTCAAGTGCTCTAGTCTATCTGCTTCTTTTCTTTTTTTTCCAACAATGCCAAAGAGTGCTAGGAGCAAATTTCTATCACCATTTGAAAGCTCTTATCCCCCTGTATCACTGCCTATGTGACCCGTGGAACATTTAATTAAAATTATGTCAACCTTGCAAAAATCTGACAGTGTTTTACTGGCGTCTGATATACACTCGTCCGTGAGCCAGCCGACAGTTCATTCAAATCTAATTAAACTTCCCAGCACACCATATAAAAACATGTTTTATAGGAGCACCACTCTCTGTGTTGGTGTAGTATAAGATGTAAATGCATGACAGAACATTTACATATTAAGCAATGGAGTGGTTGAGAAAATCGTAACCTTAATGGTGTCTAAGGTTTCCTTGATTGCTGTAAAATCAAAGTCTGATGATTGATAACTTGTAGTCGCCACGAATGGCGCAAAATGTAAAAAAAAAAAAAACAAGAAATTACATGAATTTATTAATAATTGCCCCACAGCACTTGTAACCAGCAGGTTTTATAGATTCAAATAGATACTGGTTACATGATAATGTAATGTAATGTAACAAAAAATACCTTGTAGACTTTAGAAGGATATTACATAGTGATTATGAATGAATGAGCAGTGGACAGCCTAAACAATGATTAAAAACATAGCCCCACCTTTCCAGTATCTCAGTAAGAAGCAGCAGACCCTGCTTCGGCACATCCAAGTTGGCCATTCTCAGAGCCTCCTTTAGACTCCGCACCAGGGACTCGATGCCTGACACACACAAAACACACTTGCTGCAAAAATTAAGTATCTAACTCTGGCCTGCAGGCAGGTAGACCCCCCCTAGCTTCCCCACATAATACAAATCCGGTGATTCTTGCTCACTGCTGAGATAATAAGAAAGTCTAACATCTAACACCGTACAGGCAGCAACTTTCTGACTGACAAGGTCTTAAACGTGTGTGTACGCCTGGTAACACATGGAGGACGTCAGACAAAACAGCGGCGGTTATTTTCTAATTTTCTGCTACACAGACCGCTGAAACTATCTTTATTGAACTGCAGCAATAACTTGATAGCGCAGTCACTTGTTGCACCACATATCTCCCGTATGGTAAATTAGGTTTGTATTGCACGTCTATTTCAAACTAATCCTTCAAGGTGGATTTGGAGTGCCACAGGATTAGAGAGCACCAGGGACAGTGGGATTGGAAGTATATCATGTGCTGTTACTGCATCAACAAACTCAAACACAGACACACAATTTTCTTATCACTTCCGAGGATGTTAAATAGAGTTATATCAATTTCCTGGACTTCCCTTTAATCCAAAGCTTCACCCTAAAGTTTAATGGCTGTTTTCGACGAGAAGTGCAAACTGCCACAACGTCAAATATTCTGCAATATGAGGGATATCGAATATATAAATATATCTGGACATCAGAGCTATATTCACTGCTCATTCATTAATCATGAGCGTTGCATGACAATTCTATATTGGCTAAATAGAAACGATGGGCTTTGTCACGTGGGCCTTAAAATTCAATGCAGTGCAGTGTTTCCTTTCTAAAGGGCAGCAGGGAGAACCTCGTGGAAGTGTATGAGCAGTCACTTGAATTATTACCTCAGTTAATATTATTCCAGTCAGTTTATAGCCTCAATCGTGAGTTTCAAGTCTTGAATGCTGCGTGATAGTGATATAAAAAGGTGCTTTTCAGCAAAGCAGCATTTCAATTTAGGACTCACAATGCTGCTTGTTACTGTTAATGGAAGTGGGTGGGTTGTTAAAAATGGGATTGGGAAGAGGAGAAGATGGGTATAGGCAAAATACTGAACCAGAGACTTCAAAATGGAAGTCTACAAACCAGGGCATGGCATCGCAGTGGCTGCGCCCATTTCTTATCAAATTCTTGGGTTGACTTCTGTTTCCATACCATCTGTTACTCTTTCCGCTTCTATTCATATCTATTTCCTCTTTACTGCAAAATAAATCTTCAACTGCATGTATGGCCAGTGGGAAATACTCCAGGTATCATGTCTGTAATAGGGGAAGCCATTATAAGGCAATTAGAAGTTAATTGTGTTCAGTTTAATTCATGATGAAGACCATGATGTCACTGTATGGTGTTTCTCCAATCTCCAGGTTAGGTATTGATATTGTACTAACCACACAATTAACAAATCTTTTTTTTAAGAACATAATTATTGTTGGGTTGATAAATGCTCTGGAGATGTATTACAATCTTATGCCTCTGTCAGAATTATTAAACTGGGAAGAATTTTTTTGTATCAGTTATCATGTTTCCTGTCTTTCCATCAACATTGTAACAAATGGCCAAACTTCATTATTAAAGATGTTTTTCTGATGTTCTAAACCGATCAACCATGAGCCAGGGATGGCATGCTCCTCACAGTGCATCTCATCTTCTCTGCCTGTGGCGTCTTACCATAGACTGCATGACACTGTGAGAAGAACAGCGGGTTTTTAACCAGCAACACCAAACAGCTATAGACGGACCACAGCAGCACCTCATTACCAGCACTGGCCAGTCGGTCAAAGAGAAACTCTAAAAGAGGAAGAAGAAAGGAAAAGGACAGAGACAAATTTTGTGTCAGCATGGGAAACGATAAATAAATAGTTCATCCAAACAGCCGTGATAAAACAAACAAGGACACAGTAATAAAAAACTGGGTACAATATCATTACATTATGATCAAAACACCATTACACAACACCCCTTTGTAAGCAGTTATATTTAGAAAAGACAAAACAAATTATTACCGCAATTGTAATACAGAAACAGAACCGAAGAAAGGGACAAAAAAGGCAAAGTATTTTCATATATCGAAGAATAAAACGTCTGTATGAGCACATCACCAGGTATGTCGGCCCGGATGAAAGGAGTGCTGTACTGGCCGGGGGAATGAAGCAGGACTGATGCAATACACTTAGTGCTGGTCACCTGGAATGCATCATCACCACTCAGCAGCAACTGGAATTGGGGAAAGAAAACATCTGTACGAATCAAAAGACGTGCATGGTTTCCACTGTGTTAAGAGCTGGCTAACGGGGCATAAAGGATCGTTACTGCCACAGCGACAGTGAGAGATGAAGCCGTATTTTTCACCGCTGCTCTGGCTCTCACCTTCAGGGTGCCATTTATCCCCAGAGCTGCACGGTAAGTTTACGACCGTGTCAAATATTAGCGCAGAGGGCCTTTGATTTGAACTCCTTTTGAGATATATTTATGTCATGTACAAATGTTTTGAGATGGACTCTACAGGTGGGAATTTAGGTTGATTAATTAAGAAAAAAAAATTGCAAATACTACTGAAATACTAAATAATACAAGCACTATCAGTTAACAAAATTTGTGGTTAATTTCAGCATTTATTTCGCATCTGTCCTCGTGACTCACGCACTCTTGCTCCCGTACATACATTTTCCTCGACCAGTGACTCAGCTCGGTTCAGAATATTAGTATTAGAAGAAGGTTACGAATATTTGCATGTGTCTGCAGAGTTAGTTTGAGGTGTACTGGGGCTTTGTTGCTTTTAGATTTGCAAGTGCACAAACAAACAAGCTTTTTTTTCTTCTTTTTAAATCATACCCTCCAAATTCTCTGTTGGTTTCACAGTTGTGCATAATAATTACAAGCAGTCCATTTTGTGGTTTGGTGCTTTAAACTGCATGCTAATTATGTTTTGTGGGGTCGTTAAAGACAAAGAAAAAAACATGATATTGTTTACTGGAAAGGTTGACATTACTGTGACTCTGGTTATCTAGAAAAGAAATGACTGTCATACTGTGTTGTAATGTGACTCATCACTGAGAAACTCTAACTAGAGGTAATCTAGGCGTTGATTTCCCAGACATGAAGCACAAATATTTGTCCAGAGTGAAACCCCACTGAATACCCTTTCAAAGGCACATTAATCCAGGATTAGAACTTCTTGTTATGATTATCCTCAATGCCAGAATGTGAGTTCAGGGGGTTGGAGCAGGATGTTTGGACAGAGACCTTTTTCAGTATGAGAGGCAGATGGCAGTGGTCAGTGGACTGTTGCTCTTGGTTTTGGCTGAGGCTCTGGCTGTTGTTGATGTGAATGCTCTGCTTCTCATCACACACGATCTGTTTGCCAGAGCTGTTCATAAGAACGGACACGGCATCTCCTCGCTGCACCAGGAGCCACAGCAGGCCTAACAGATGAAAATCAAGGTGTCAGCGCAGATACGGAAAACTAAATCTAACATTCTATGAATCACATGTGCCAATCCGAACATGCTGATAAAAGAAATATGCGGAACACATCTTCGTATTTACAAAACAATGAGGTACTTTTTTCAAATCTGAAACTGGACTCAACAAATTGTACAATCTTAAGAACAACTACAGAGGGAAAAGATTCTGTGGTGTGGTTATTCTGCACTGACTGTGAAGGTGATCATAAAAATGCAGAGACCACGCAGAGCATCATAAAAAAGAAATGAATATAATATTTTTTATACACAAGCAACTTCTAACACATAGTTTTTAAACCTTAGCTGTCTTAACAAAGCCCATGGTTGAAAAAAGAGATACTATATTGCGTAAATCAGCTGATTAACATGACAACAAGCTGATATACTGAATTAACATTAGCAAAATTACTTAAGTATTTAGGTCTTAACATGACGACATGTACATTCTATCCTCATCTACACAAATTCTATCCACACTTAAATCTTGGTGGTGTTGTTCTGTGACTGTAAACGTATTCACTTCCAAATCAACACCAACAGCTTTACTGCAAATACTTTATAAATAAGAGTATAACCCAAACTTGCACTTTTGTTCTGAGACCATGCCACATATCACTGTGGTCTCTTTCTTGTCACACAAACCCATAACATTTCCATTGCCGTATTTCCAGAGAGAGACAAAAAAAGGCATGAAAAATTAATATCTCTATTTCATTAATGTCACAGGCATAAATCAGGGTTACTAACTACTGTGTGAGCTCCTTGTACTGAGGCAGTAGCTGGAACACATTTTAATCCTTCCTCACCCTAATTTTCTCCCAGCGAGCCGTGAGTGACATGACAACAAATTCATAAGTCATTCTCTGTCACAGTTGCACTCGGTTCAAAATCTCATCGAATTTTGATGACATCCTCTCCTTATCTTGACTAGTAAATTCTATTTTTCATACTTGCCTAAGCTAATCACTGCAATGCACTGAGCTCAGCTTCAAGACTGTAGATGATAGCGGCTCAGCCTCACTTAGCCCATGCAGTGTTGCTGAAAACACCTAAATGAGGCTAATAACACAGATTTCGGCAGCTAATAATGCTATAAAAGACCATATAAATACATTTTTCAAAAAGGTCAGTTTCTTCAGAGTGAAGAAACAGATAAAACTCACTCAGAAAAATAGTCACTTAGAGAAAATTGTATTTTATACATTTTTAAAATAAAAATGTTCTTCCTCTGCAACTGAATTAAAGATATGATACGCTGGCTTTGCAGGCATATCATGAATAATCTTATGTCCATGTATAAATATTGAATAAAAAATTAACTTATTTTGGCCACTGTCATCATGAATTCCTATTTATGGGTTGTTTTTTCTCACCGATGCAATTGTTGATGAGTTGTGGGGAGCTGGCATTGGCCAAGGTCTGCAGCAAAAGGATACAGACCCGGTCCCTGATAGCAATGGGCAGGGGCTGTGCTGCCAAACCCCCAGCTGTTCCGAACAGCTTGAGCCACACATAGAGGACTGAACCTTTCAGCCCTTCATCTGGATACAGCAAGGCTGCGCAGAGGTGCTCCAGGATTGGCACTGGTGGGACACAGTTTAGTGAGAAAAGTCTAAACAAATCGCAGAAGTTATGTTTGATATTATATGTATTCCAGTGTTGCAAAAAACACAATACAAACTTAGTACAATACACACTCAATTCAATATACTTCAGGGAGATATAAGGGAGGTAATGTTGCCATGAAGATTTTGTAATGGCGAATGTGGTGCAATACCACAGGGGGAGAGTATACTGAGAAGATTAAAACATGATGAATTGGAGTAAGACTGGGGTCCCCCAGAGCATGGCAATCAGCATCCTGAATGCTCAGGTGGGCCGTCTGATAAGCCAAAGAATCTTTTACATTTGACGGGGGGGGGGGGGGGG
>CAESWR010000009.1:188758-199914 GCA_903171835.1 Mullus surmuletus | reverse complement strand
TGATAAAAGCATGCTTTCTGTCTGAGGGGGGTGAAACCGTTGCACTATAGCAGTATTTCGAAGGAGATGATTGATCTTTCTGTCTTTCCTCACGATGTTTCCCGTCAGTGTGCAGGCCGGCAGAGTGGGCACTTAAGCTGGACGCTCTCGTAGCACTGGCGAGCTCAAGGATGGAGGAGAGAAAGAAGGAGTCGCTGAAGAAGTCGGGGGCAGGGCCTCAGGCGCAGGCCGACGTCCACAGACAAGTCCGCCTGTGGAGCCTCAGGCTGCAGCTGTACTGCCGGATGAAAGAGAACTTCCAAAACACAGGTCAGTGGTCTCGGGGTCAGCTTGTGGCATTTCTTAGACGTCTTAATACTGCTTTGAACACAAACTAGGTCACTTTTGTTTTTGTCTTTGCTCAAACTACCAGAATTCTTGAGGGTTTTTTTGTTGTCGATTTCAGTATGAGCAACACCTTCTTCTTTTTTTTTATGTCCGCAAAGTCTCACTCCCGACACACCCACTGTGATTAGGTATTCATCCCAACTTCTTGCTTAAGTTTTACCAATTTCCCTGCCTTGCTCCACTAATTCCCACAGTGGCTGGCCTCTTGAAAGTCTCCTCCCAGCTCAACTCATCCAATATTCATCCAGATGCCTTGTCATCAAGCTTTCCAAATTCTCCCACGCCCTCCAATACTTGTACAGGCTGCCAGTGGCTGCGAGTATCACATTCAAAACCTCGCCGTTGCTGGTCGATGCGGGTCGAAATACCTTTAAGGCTTTGTGTTCTGTCATTTCAGGCCTTCGTGGCTTTTCTCCCCCTGCCAACCCCCCTTTATTTTCAGTGGCACTTAGATCTTGATCCCTCTGCAGTACATTTAATTCCTCTGTATAAAGATTTTTTTTTTGTTGCTGTAATTTGATTTCTCTCTTAAGCCCTTACATTTTTATTATAAGGGTCCCTCTTTTTATATGAAACGGAATTGATGCCATACAGCCATATGCTGTAAAGTATTAATTTGTCAGTCTGGTACGGTCTATGATTTAAAGGTATAGTTTGGATTTTTTGACATGAAGTTGTATGAGATCCTCACCATCAGTGTGGTTCATCAGCAGTGACTTAACCCCCACTGCGTCGCGTGAGCGGAGTTCCGGCCCGGTTTCAGTGTTGCAGAAAATAGTTCCGTCTAGTTGCTGGGGTCACACGGATAAAGCGTTTTGCTTCAAAAGACAATATGCCTTCAAAAGAGTAAACCAATTGCATCACAAAATCACATAGCACTATTTTCCCTCCCTTCCTATCACTGCACACAGCTGTTTCATGCCGCTCTGAAGGACAACACGTCTTCTTTTGCAACGCAGCAGTCTCCTTTCTCCTCCTTCCTCCTGCTGATGGAATGGTACGCGCAGTGACACGAAGGTATCAGCCGATCAGTGTTTATATGCTCGGAAGGAGACCGCTGCAGCGCGTCTTCTCTCGCTTCGCAAAAGTCTCCTTCTGCCTCCTTTCTCCTGATGGAAAGGTGCGCACAGTGATACGAAGGGAGGGAAAGTAGTGCCGCTTGATTGCGAGGTCGGGACTTTTTTGCAGCCAAGAATTCGTGATGCAGCTGGATTACTGTTTTGAACGCATATTGTTTTTTGGAGCAAAACGCTTTATTCGTGTGACCCCAGCAACTAGACGGAACTACTTTTTGCAACATCGAAACCAGGAACTCTGCTCACAGGACTCAGTGGGGGGAAAGTCACTGCTGATGAACGACACTGATGGTGGGATCTCATACAACTTCATGTCAAGAAATCCAAACTATTCCTTTAATCTGTTCACTCTCAATTTGACAAAGTTTTTAGACTATAAAACCCTTTTGTCTAATCAAGGGATCCGTATACATTTGTTGTTAATTGGCGGTCTCAATGCTAAAATATTTGACTTTATCCACATGTGTGAAGGGTGTGGTTGACCATCAGCCCTCACTCAAACAGATCTAATGGGAATTTGTTTTGTGTGTTTTCAGTAAACATGGAGTTCAAAGGGAACGTTTTACCAGCATACCTGGGAGGTTACATTTTTAATGGCAGGGCTTATACTAGCAAAAGCTCAATACTCTATTCATGGATTTATAATTGACTTATACCAACACGTGCTAATATTTAAAAACTGTAAATGTGAATCGGCAAATTTTGATTTTTTTTTTCATCCAGAACTCCCACCTCCTCCCAGTCATGTGTCGATACTGGTGACCAGCATTTCCTCACTGTTTGTGATCATCAAAGAGCCAGAAGGACAGACCACCGGGCTCATCACCCGCTATAGAGGTATGTCATGTTTATTGGATTGGTCGATAGTTACCGGGAATGCACCGATTGAGAAACACAATTGATTTTTTGTGTTATTCATCAAAATCACATATCGGGGAAAAAAGGAGTTCTTCATTATGAAACGTCAAAGTCACTCAACCCTTCAGCACATCGTCTTTGAATGAGCAGAAAATCCCTTACACAAGTTTATGAAGCAGCTTTTCACAACTAGAACTCAGAGGCAAAAAAGTGCGAAAAAAGGTACTGATTCCACTTCTTCACCCAGAAAGGGAGGTGTTTAATGTAATGAATAAAAAAAATACATCTTACCGTGCATCTTTTTTCCCCGGTGATTCATGGCATCATCTTTTCTGTGTTATTGTCACTTTGGGTTGAAAGTGATGAAAAAGCCATTGATATTAAATCTAACTCAAGGATAATTCTCCTCATCTCCTCAAATGCATGGAGATCTCAAAGTAAAGAATGTATTTTGTACATCTGTAGGCTTTCTTTAGATGGTACCTCCATCTTTCCTCCCACATAGTAAAAATACATGCAGGTTATATTTATATGGAGCCTCTAAATTGCCCGCAGGTTTGAATGTAAGCATGACTGATTGTCTGTCTCCACGTCAGACTCGTGATAAACTGCCAAGTGTCCTCCGTGCACCCTGGCTCCCATGCACTGCTGAGAAGGGCAGCACAGATAACGTAAAAGTACAGATACCTGCAGCCTGTATCTATTTTTCGCTGCATATTCAGTGTAATGTCACAGATGTGCGGATGCCTCGATGAGTGTGAGGCACTGGTGGAGGTGGTGGAGCTGCACGGTGATTGAGAGGTACAGTAAGTGTGAGTGATAAAGAACTTCACCGCGGACCGATCCAACGTAATCAAAGTCACACATCATTTAACCCGACCGGTATAAAAGCTCTAAACTGTCTTTGCTGTTCTTTCTATTTAGTTTTACAACTGCACAATTGTCACACTTCACGGCCAAGGGTAGATTAAGCTCCGGCACAGCGAGTTCCCACAGTTATAAACACTCAGATCCTTTGCCCCCCCCCTCCTCCTCCTCCTCCGACGGTGGTTTTGAGCAAAGCCAGAGAATCATCCATCCGTCAGTGAGATTGTTTTGTGCTCGTAGTGGAATGGAGCACCTCTGACAGCTTCAAACGCATCCTCGGCTCCGCTCAAGTCACAGAGACCAAGAACCCCTCCTACAGCATCAAGGGACTCACTGCGGTAAGACATCTGCACACATACACACACACACACACACACACACACCAGAAAGCAGCCATTAGGTCATGCATCAAATACCGAGTGTGAAAACACACACAGAGGTGTAGCAAGCACACAAAATAGGCTCTTGAGCCAAACACGAGCTGTATTTGTTACTCCCCCGGCATCATTTGAGCCACTTTTATAGAACACTTTAGCCGGCTCAACTGCCATACTTAGCCAGATGAATTAACAATGAGAGCGCTATGTGATGTCATTGTCCGGGAACGGACGATTCATAAGGTTAATGCATGGTGATAATTTGGCGGTCTGGTGCTTCTTCAAATGCAGGGAGTGCATTACTTTGTGAGAGTGAGCGCCTACAACGTGAAAGGATGGGGGCCGCCTCAGTGCTCCACGCCGGCCAGCGCTGCCCCCTCCAGTGAGTATGCCGAACTGAAATGCCGCGATGGATGTGGCCCCGGCCCCTTTGAGATGGCTCCATTCTTTTTCCTTTTTTTTCATTACCTCTCCCACTCTCTCTTTCATCCCTGTGTAATGAAATTACTTCGCCGACTTCAAGCATGACATGAAAGAACCCGCTCATGGCTGGTGGATGAATGAATTATGAAAATGTGGAGAATTAAAGATGTCGCTGTGAGTCAATGGGCCTTGAACCTGTGCTGCTGCGAGAAGGCATTCGGCTGGCGATGTCTCCCGCGTACCGTTGCTGTGTGTCGCAGCGGCACTTGTTATAACATTCCACTGGTGCGATTAAGTCAAGAACAGCGTTTAAAGTGTTTTCAAAATAGGCAAATATATTCATATAAATCCTGAATTCACCACCTTATCATGATAGTAAGACCACTTTAGCCATTTTTGTGGTAATAGTGTGCAAAGTGACCACATTCACCCCAAAAAATAAGGTCGTTTCTCCAGCTCAGCACAAAACTTTGAGAGTGGCAGCACGCAGATGGTCTCCCATGCAATCACTCTTGGCTCTTAATCACCAAGATATGAAAAGACAGCCCTCAGGACTCGCCTGCAAATGAGATCTTGATTTCTTGAATGATTCAGCCTAATTGCATAACGCTTTTTTTTTCCTCTTTTTTTTTTTTTTTTGTGTGCCTTCCAAGGCTGGAGAGAGTGCCTTGGTGTGAAGTCGCATTTCAGGAACCACGAAGGCCTTGTGAGGAAGCTGCTGGAAGATGCCAAGGAGCCACATTACCAAGGATACAGCACAGGTGAGGCGCTTGTTATGCAGAAATCCCTCCTGCCCGGGTCTGTTTACTACTGGGGAAACTGTTTCGCTGCTGTTAAGTCGTCAAGTATCTTGTGCATGCACATTGAGTGGCTGATAAAGTGAATCTCATCCTGTCTGATCCCCCTTCCCTCCCTCCCTCCCTCCCCCCCCCCCCCCCCCCCCCCCCCCCCCCTCCCTCCACAGAGAACTCTAAACCCCAGAGTCCCAGCAAGCGTCTGTCGATGTCTCGAGGCATCAAACAACTGTTCCAGTCTGCCACCAAGTTTGTTCGCCTTCTACAGAGGTAACTCTCCATCTGTCTCACCTGTCTCGCTGTGCCTTGAGGGGACGGGGGAGGGGGGGGGAATGGGGGGGGGGGGGTGATGGATGAAATGCGATGTGATTACAGCAGTACAAGTCCAAACTCTGTCCGGACTCCTTTCAGTTATCAAACGGGAACAGCAGTCACATTAGAGGTGATGGAGCCTCCAGATTAGCGGGCTTCTTTTGGATGCAGGTTGGAATCAGCGAGGCGTGACGAGAGACTGATAAAAGCTTCCTGCTGCCACAAGCGCTCAGCGAGCCACACCATCACGGTGACTCACAATGAATGAGCCGGGCAGCTGGGTTTCAATCATTTCGAAGTGCTCACACTGTTAACGTTGGGAGTTTAGCGCAGGTTCAGCCTTCACCGTCTTCTGCAGTCGGCACAAAGCACCGAGCAAACACAGGATGACGTATCTGTTTATACGGTCATGACGGCAACCATTTTTGGCCTTTTTACAATGATTAGTAATCGTGCATAATATTTTCATGAGAGTCAAATATTTGTCATAATATTTCAGCTGTAGTTAGAGAATGTTCATGAAAAATGGGCACCATGAGAGAGTTTGATGGCTGCTGACCTTATTTCATGGGGATGTGAGGTCATAAATGACAATTGCACTGAGTGTTTGGGAATTGTGCATAAAAAATACGGAAGGAAAAAAAAATAATTTGCATCAATAATGCAATTATGCTGAGATATTTCAGACCTTTGGGATCTGAGACTTGTTATGAATCGAGGATGAACTATGTAACTCCTGGCCTTATTTGTATTTTTTCTTCATTACATGTTTTTCATTATTATTCATATTAGGGGTGTGTATTTGGCAACGGTGTTCTACCACAAGGAGAGCATCTTGGTGACCGCCGAGGATCAACTCCCACTGGTGGAGATCCAGTGCTGCCCGACCTCCTTCACCCATGACTTCCTGTGGTTCGCAAAGGTGAAACATCATAAAGCGAAAAAAAAAGCACATTTATATCCATTTGGCTGCAGCTCACGAGTGAGCACCTTTTGTTCTCCTCCTAGCTGTCCTGCGCGTGGCAGCAAGTGCCCTGGCTCCAACAGGCGCTCTCCTCCGCTCACTCCTCCCCCTCCTCCCTGCTCCAGAACAGGCACAACATTTTGAGAGCTGTTTCGCAGCTGCAGGTGGGACGCTAAGCGGCTTACGTTACACGATAAGCAGCATCAAAATTGGTTAATTGCTATTTTAATTACCTTTTTACATCTCTGCTCCTCTAACTGTCATCTCACTTCTCTGCTTCTGCCTCCCCGCGGGCCCCCCGGACCTGTGTTTCATTTCATTAATCTTTAATAGCCTCATATTTATGCACTGTTGTGTTTCTGTCTCGCCTCTTCACCTTTCTTTGCCTTCAGTCCTCCTTGGGAACAGTGGACCTGGGCCAAGTGTACTATGAACCGCTGAAAGACCGGCAGGGCAACATATTACTAGTGACTCTGAAGGAGTTCCCGAAGCCTCCCAGGTGAGAGAGACTTATTGTTACATTCCGTTAATCCCTGTCAGGCCATTTTTCTTTCCCAGACAAAGAGCCTCGGCGGAGTTTTAACCGTCTGTTTGAAGGACAGCCTCATAGTTGTTTACAGTCAAGTCACACTGATGCTGACATTTACGCAATCTACCAGCCTGGCTTGACTTTACCATCCCGCAAACATAGCCTCTTCTCCCCAAAGAGAATATTATCCTAATAGATTGGATCTGATTAGCACATTTGATTAGCACAAGCGCAGAGTTACTCTGTCAGGGGGTGTAGCCATGTTTTATCATGAATTAATCACATAGTGGCGGTTGCCGTGGTTGCGTTTCCCTCTCACACTGCTCTACCTGCTCGCCACCAAGCCCACCTGATCCTCCGTTTCACTGGATGCCCCTGGCTCGTCTGGAAAAGAACCGCAGCAGAACCCCTCTTCTGCCCGAGCCCACCGCCATGGACATGCTCTACGAGCAGCTCAAGGTGAACTTGAGAGCGTGTTTGTGTGTGAAAGAGACAGGAGGGTGGGGGGGTTGGTGTGTGGNNGGGCACTGACAGCAGCAGCTAGTTGCAGCAGAACGTATTGAGAACTGAGTGCATGGTGATTGAGTGTATTGACTTTCCTGACATGATTATTGAGCCATGTATTTTCCCTCAAATGAATTGGAATTTATTTAGTGAGCCCAAACCTAATTAGCAAACCAAATTAAAACCAAAATGAGACACAGCAAATAAAAGGCATCTAAACACTCCCGTCCAATTAATGCCGGCCGACATTACTCGTTTTGTTCTTTCTCTTTCTCTCTCTGTTTTCCAGGACAAGCTTTCTTTCCACAGGCACAGCCTTCAGTGGGCCCAGCCGGGTCTGTACGTGGGAATCCTCAAACTGTGCAGCTCGGTAGAACAGATCAGGGTCCTGGTTCCCCAAAGGTTGCCCAATCTCCTCTGCCACACACGAGTCAGACATAACACCCATGTATCCAGGTATTGGAAATATATCGTAAATACATATGTTCTTCCTCCACATCAAATCATGCTATGTATAAGAAGCATAAAGAATCACACATGCCGCACATGAACCAATATTGGCCATTTGCAGTAAGGTGTAAAATGAGAAGCAATCACTCTTCATTTGTGGAGGATCATCAGACACAAGAGTGCTTGTAAAAGGATACTGCAAAGATGTCGGTGCTTGACAGTAAAAAGGATGCTCTTTGGCAGCCAACCACTCTCTCCCACTAGCCTGCATCAACAGGCCTCCTGCCTGCAACTACATTACCAAGCAACAATTACATTACAGGAGGGGGTAGTCTTTGCAAATGAGTCTGCAGTAATGTAAAGTGGTGCTGAGATTATAGTGAAAAAGTACTGTTTGGTGTTTATACCTGTAATTCACTCTGCCCTCACAGTTTCCCCTCAGAATGCATTTTCATTATGTAACAGAGAGGAGTGGAGCTGGCTGCAGAGTCACGTTTACGCCATGGCCCAGGGCAGCGTCCAGAATCTTTTGAGCGGCGAGGACGAGAGCCTGATGGAGGGCAGCGGCTTGGTGGAGTTCGTCAGGTCTCTGAGAGCGGCGGTCACGCATCTCCTTACGAAGCTCAACATCCCCCTCTACAGGGTAAGGACGTGTCAGACATGTTGGTGCAGTTCAATAGATCTCCTGGCAACGCAGTCAATCAATCAGGCGATACATCATTCAAGAGAACAGAACAACAAAATGTTTTACGGTAATCACTACATTCTGCATGACAGATTACAAATTCATTCAATACATTACAAATTCTCAGGGAATCACTTGACAGTGAAAAGAAGTTTAAAGTGAAAAGAAATGTAAACATGGTTTGGGTTTAACTTATTTCAAGTTATGTACGTTTCCGTGATTTCAACATGTTACCATAACAATCATCACTGAAACAAAAGGTGGACGTTCTTCAAGAAGGCAGATGTAAAATTCACTTTGATCTTATCATTTTGTAATCATAGGGTACATTTCAACCTACATGGACAATTATCTATTACTTTGGTTTATGTTTTAGTCTGAGATCAGTCATCTTTAAGTACTTACATTTAGGATGGGGGGTCTCTGACTTCTAATCCAGTTCTTTAAACATCTAAACTTCTAGATGTCTAAACTTTTGATTTTGACACATAAGGGTATAAACTGTCATTCTGTGTGATTCCCTTTGCCCGTGTAAGTTAATATATCACAATTAAGAAAGCGTTACAAGGACAGAACACTGCAATCAAAGACCCAAATGGTGAAAAGCAGAAAGAAACAAGTAGATTGCACAAGATGAAAATATGTCACGTATTGAATTTATGGGGAGGCCACCGACCGTGAACAGTAATAGTATTTTGAGGATAATATATAACGCAATGCGAGTTTTGGGTTGAATTGAGGTAACATTCTGTTACCCTTTATAAATCTGCTGGGATTTGTTTCAGAAATTCATAGCACCGGCGGCACAGACAACAACAAATTTAAAGGAGCCATTCAGCATGGACGGCAGCAAGATTGTTATCCACTTATTCTGACAATTTGTCGAATAAATGTGCGGGTGCACTTCAGTTCCATTAGCATTAGGACATATTTTTGTGTTATTATCTGGTGTAATGTGTCTCTGACAGGCATATCAGTACGGCGTGTACACTCGGGAGCTGCTGCAGTTCGGAGACAAGATGTCGATGCTCCTGCTGCTGCCTCCCAGCGAGGACTTCAGCTCCAGCTACTGGCCACTGGTGGGGACCAAGGAGACGGCTCTCACCATGCCCCTGCAGATCTTTGAGCTGGGTACGCTGCACAACAACTTTTAAAGACCCTTGAATCTAAATAGTGTGAAGATTTCAACCAGTGCTCAGAATGAAAGAGCAAAAAACAAGGCAAACATTACAAAGGAACAGAGCCAAAACTCAATATGCCAGTCTCATTAAGATGAATAAATGTCTAATTTTTGGGGGAACTGTAGTAAAGAGTATTGAACTTCCAGATATAGTTTCAAAATATGATCTGCATGAGTGTTTTTAAAGAGAACTCAGTTTTTGTATTTTCGTCTCTAATTACCCCTTTGACCTCCTTTTCATCCACCCTTGATTTGTTTAGATTCTTGATCCATCTATAGCTCAGAAAGTAGCTCTGCACATTTTTCTCTTGGCCTTTGAGCGAGCAATCGTTTGTGCATCATTTTCAATTCGTCATCACAGTTCACTTCTGGACATACGAGCGGGACTTCCTGTCCCAGTACTGCCAGGCCTGGGTGAAGCTGGAGCTGGACACTCAGCTGGCCCAGCAGGCCCTGCGGGAGGCGCTGGACACCAAGGAGGTGCAGGAGGCCCGTGAGCGCCTTAACCGCGTCACCGACCTTTCACAAGTACGATGGTTGGATATTTTGAGGAGGATTCTGTCAAACCTTCAGAGCAGTGCAGCTTAGAGATATTGGGAGTGCCTCTGAGATTTTAAATTCTGCTTCTCTATCTCAGCTCTTCCTCTGTAATTAATATGGTTTTAATGAGAAAAATGAAGAGATGAAAAGCTTTTTGCCTAGATTCCCTCACCATCACTTTTGATTTAAATATTCCACTCACAGACTAATTAACAGGGAGGCATTTGTTGTAGCTTTAACCAGCTTCACAGTTTCAGCTCCTCTGTTGCTCATTACTATTTAGATTTCTAAATCCTCTCAACCGTTGCTTGTTTCCTTTATCTTCAGCGCCTGGATGTGATGTGGCGAGACGCCCGCTGGATTATGGACTGTCTGCAGTGCGTTCGGTCTAAACAGTGGGTGGGGGCGGTGCCTCTGGGCTTGGTGATGGGAGGGGACCCACCGCCGCGCCCCGAGGATGAGGAGGAGGAGAGTCTGACTGGCAGGCTGGCATGGCCTCGGCGGATACAGGCGCAGCGAGCCATCACAGGTAATGACGTGGATTGTGTTGGACTCTTGGAGAAACACAGTATTGACTTTTCCCAGAAATCCAAAATACCAATATTTTCAATATTTCCAATGAATAGATAGAGTAACACCACCTTATGTGCTGTTCCGGATGGCAGCTATAGAATAGTTCCAGCTTTAAAGTAGTGGTCATGTTTAAAGCTAGTTCACGATTCAAGATTCTTGTCATTATGCACGCATAACGAAATTTGTCTTTCGGCTTCAGGCACACTTCATAAAGAAATAAAAATGAAATAAAGAAAGAGATAAAAATGAAGACATAAAAGATATAAAACACCTCTATATTTACAGAGGAAATGTAGAATTTACAGATGAAATATAACATTTACAGAGGAAATGTAAAAATATTGATATAAGCAGCATTTGACATAGCATATTGCGAATATCTATAATCAGTACTCGAGTTGAGGGGGGGTGAGGGGGGGGTGGCCCTTTCCACCCGTTATGTCATTTTATCGATGAACGTGGTATTACTGCTATTTTAACATATTTCTCGCATATTGAGTAAAATACTGTGGGTGAGGCTCCATAACATGCATGCATGTTGTTTTACGAGTATAATCATTATCTTTATGCTTTAACAATAATCCAAAGGGTACAGAGATGGTCTCCCACCGTCGGTGCCGTTATCAGGACAAATTAT
>CAESWR010000009.1:151232-173626 GCA_903171835.1 Mullus surmuletus | reverse complement strand
TAAACCGAAGCCGAATGATGTTCAATTTGCCAGCATGAAAACAGAGAAATGCTGTAAACCCAAAACAGAAAAACTGGTAAAAAAAAGTCTGTTCCTATTAAGTCTTTGCAATCAGGCGTCCGTATAACAATCCACCCAAAACTACATTGATAGGGAGCTCAAAAGCAAAAGAAAATTGTTGTTATGATATCAAAATGCGCATTTCTCTCCCCTCAGAAAAGTCTCCACTAAGCCCCCCCCCCCTCCCCCGAAACCTCGTTGGAAACTATTTAGAATCAAATCACGATATTGTATTGCCGCCATTATCCCCCCCGTGACTCATTTCATGAGAGCACTTAATACTCCACACAAACCTGTCCACAGCAAACTGTCGCTGATGACTCTCCTATCCCCCCCCCCACCCCAAATGCCACAGGAGACTTGTTCCTATGGAAACTGGCTGCAGTGGCGGTCCCTACTTTTACCTGGTGACCATTAACTGCTTTGAATCCTGCGCGTGTCCCGTCTCTGCTGCAGCACAAAGGCAGCCTCGGCCTCCCGTCCATTAGAAGTTATGAAACGTTTTCACCGAAAGGGGAAACTTCATCGATGACGGATTGTTGGCTGGTTGCATCTTCTTTTAACTGTTATCCTTCACTGTGGTTGTTTACTTAGAAGACCCCGGACGGACACCTGTGAGGGGACACGTGCAAACCATGAGAAGGTAGTTCTCGTATACAATCAGTGTATCCAGATGACGCATACAGAAAGTGGCAGAGCAAAGCAACACTTTCCACTTTTCATATGATGTAACTTGAGTAGTTGAGAGTAACATCCTTTGCATTGATTTGGAATCTTTATTATTTACAGAGTGATACCGATAAACCAGAATTTAAAAACTAACAGCAGCCCCAAGTGAGTGAGTAAATAAATAATAATGAATAAATGAATACTACTACTACTACTACTACTACTAATAATAATAATAATAATAATAATGATAATAATGATAATAAAAACTAACAGCAACCCCAACCTAAAGAGTGAGTGAGTAAATAAATAATATAAATAATAAAGAATAAAGAAATAGAATAATAATAAAGAAAATAAAATAAAATAGATAAATAAATGCTTTTACAACAACAGCTACTACTACTACTACCACTAATAATAATAATAATAATAATAATAATAATAATAATAATAATAATAACATAATAGAGGAAGAAGAGAAGAGGAACACAATATGAGCAGCCTTCCACATGGATTAGTCATATCTTCTTTGTACTGTTTCAGATTTATTTCTACTTCTGTGTTATTTTGGGACAGAACTTTTCCTGGAGCAAGGTGGTTAAGACTGAGCTCTAATACCAAAGAAGAAGTATTGTGCCGGAGCACAGCTGGCCAGTCCCTGCCAAACAGGGATGAAATTGTGTCTGAACAAAGACCGAGTATCTGCCTGTTCTCTCATGGTCGTTTCAACGTTTTAACTCCAAGCACATGACCCGCATCACTTTGATTAAAACTGACATCTGTATCATTTGTGTCTCGACCATGTCTCGACCCACCTATGAGTCTCTCCTCCGTCTGATACTAGCTTCTGTACTCACCTCCTATGCTCAGAGGAACAGCTTAAGAGAAAACCTGAAATGAAATGAAATGAAATGAAACAGGATAAACACCGTTACACGGTTGGGTCAACACATTTGAGTGAGTCTGTGCTCTGATTTATGTTTTAAGATGTTTGTTGTGAATCGATTTACTCGATAACCTGATAGAGCTGAGTGTCTCATCTGTGTCTGCGTCGTGTCCTCACTGTCCCTGTTGTTGTTCATTCATAAAATGTTGTCCTCAGCTTGTGTTTTACAGCTTGTAAAACAGTATTTCACTGTTTTCATTGATCAAGGAGACAGTTTGTACTCGCTGCTTACGAGTTCTAAAGCATGAAGTATTAGATCAGTGTGTCCTACACAAATACTACAGGCCTATTTTTATCCCACTTCATAGAGATGGTGGCACGTGGGCCAAGATTGAACCTTCAAACTTACTTTAGCGTTGTGAGAAGCAAAGATTTGGGGGAGAAAATGTTTTGCACATATTTCTTAAAATAATGAAATAACAAGTGGTCAAAAAACTTGGTATTGTCCAATTGCCCAATAAATAACGTGTTATTTTGGGGGGGGGGGTACTGATACTGACACTCCTGAGATGTTGCAAAAACTCGATGCAAGATTTTCCTTGACTTTATTCTCACATTTGACAAACTCCTAGACATATATTAACCTCTGCAAATTGTAAAAAACTAAAATTTCGCATTAAGACATGGGGTCCACGGTGATCCTCCAGATGGGATAATCCCCTCCCAGCTGCATGCATTCCTAAGAGCCTAGATCTCTCTGCAAGATATGTAACAGAATCAAATCGGGATTACGTCTAAATCCACATTTTTACCTCTTTAAAACAACACACAGATCGCAGCACAGACATGCATGATGTTTAGATAATGGAAAGAAATTTAACGTGTCAAAAGTTCACGTTTACTGACATGTTTCTCCCTGATCCGACTCCAACTTGTACGCACTTCCTGGGGACAGATGTCGCCCAATGCCCTGATTCTGTTGCTCTCTCCTGCAGGGATTTCCTCAGAGGCTCAATCAGCACCTCCATGGGAGCGGGGCAGAACCCGACCTGCCACACCAGCGATGTATGAGCGCTCAGTGGTGCAATGGGAACAAGTAGGTGCAACAGGTGAGGGTTTGAAACCGGAGGGAGCGACCTCTGTGTTGGACTGGGCTTGGATTGGAACTCTTCATTTCAATAGATGGTCTTTGTGGGCTTCAAAAATACTCTAATCTACCTCACAGTTTGGATTGTGCCAATCCAAAGCAAAGTTCAAATTCCAAATCCAGTGTGATGTAATTCCGGATCTCCTGTCTTTTCACTTGAACCCTTGATCTATTTAATGAGCGCAGGGGCGGCCGCGTCAGAGGGCTTCGAAACAGTCGTGTGATGAGCGGTTTCTTCGGATTTGCCGCGTGGTCACAGCGAGCGAGAATGAGCTCGTTCGTTTGGCACCAATTCGGAGTGAGTCAGGCCCAGCTCAGGGATATTTACAGCCAGCAGATCCCTAGAAAGGCCAAGGCCATCCTACGCTGTCCTGTCCAGCCGCGCACACACACACACACACACACACACAGATCCTCCAGCAGTGGCTACAGACCACCTGCTAGAATTGAAGACTTGACCTTATTTTACAAATGATCATAAATATCCTAAACATGGAGTGAATCTTGTGTAGTTGTAGGCAGACTTGATATCAGCGCTACTACACGACTGTCTCATTTCACATGTCATGCTAATGCAACCTCAGAATTGTCTGGCGCTGAATTAAAAACAGCAAATTCTGGTCTGTCATGCTGGTGGTCGAGTTCATTATTCATACATTCCATAGGATCAGTAACACACATATTTGTCCCGCTCAAAACGGGATGTCTGAATAACAATGACTCAGATATAATCCGATAATCCACGATGACAGCAATCCTTCTCATGTAGCTAAACTGAACTCACCTTCCCAGATGGTAATCCATGTAAAGGAGAGAGACAAGTTGTTTAATCAATACAGGTGACCACAAATGTGATCAGTTTTACTATATGTAAGGCCAGAGCAGTCGGCTCGGGCTGCAGGGATTGGAAGGGAATTCATTTCTTACATATAACTGCGATTTTGACCACCTGCCTGAACGTTCTTGAAAAGTCACAAAACTTACCAGGATCATCGGGCCTGGCGGAAAATTCGATTTTCTGCGGTCTCCCCCCCCAAAAAAAAAAAAACAATGAAAAGAGGCTCTAGACTTCTGCGAAAAACAGGGAGGACGAAAGTCACTACAATGACTTCAAAAGGAAGGCTAACTGGGGACAAATGACCAAACTCCTCTGAGGGGATTAATGTTAGCACGCTCAAACTCACAACACAGTCAAGATCAAAAGTTATTTGAGGTTTTGACCATTTCAAAACGGTGTGGCTTGTAGGGGCCGCCATGTGTGCATTTGGCGGAGCCTAACTGGAAAAAAGGCAATGCCAAATGGCTATCGCCGTAGCAAAGCCTTTGATCATAATGTCACCAGGAAACAGCCTCTTCTCAAAGCTGCCTGGGATCCTTACATCAAAGTGGCTGAAATGGTAAAGATGAAAAGGTATTAGAAGGCGTTTGCTACATCGAAGGGCATGGCGATCTCCATATACCAAAGTGGTCTATATGGCGAACGGAAGGGAAACAGCTGTGAGCCGTGCAGAGAGAGCAGGGGTCGCAAGGCCAGAGGTCAGTCTCCCGAGGGGGGCTAGTTTTGGTAAACTTTATTAAAAAAAAGTATGAAATGTTATGTTTTAATTACCCACATGTTTTCAAGGGACCATGAACAGTCCTGCTTTCCTTCCCTCTTTGTCATGAGTAAAGTGCCAGTTAGTGTATGAATCATGGGAACTGTAGTTTGCAGAAAGCATAATTATGATTCAATTAGTCCACAATCACACTAAATTAAATGAAGTGGACCAGATGTTGCATAATTTCACAAATTTGTCCTGTATTTGCATGTTGAAAATAGAATAGAATAGAATTGAAATAAAGCTTCACACTGGTCCTTTGAAGGCGCTATTTGCAATATTCTACCACTAGGTGCCGCATGTTTGCAGCATTTCAGACAAAAACAAAGGGGAAAGTCTGACTTGGGTCCCACCTCTCCACTGGCTTTATGCTAGCAGCTGGTAGGGGTCTCCATGGCAAACCAATACCAACTGTAATCTTCTTCCTCGCTTGATCAATTTTTTGTTTGGTAATGAAACATGTTTTCTTGGTTTGAAGAAACTTCCGAAAGTTTCCAATGAACGCTCTCCACATGTTCAACAACTCACATGCATCGCTTGGTTAGTAAGACACTATGACTCGAACCATACCAAGATATAGAAAATAGTTTTTTTATGGTAAATTAGAGCGCTCTATACAATATTTTATATTCTCACTTAGCGAAGTGCGGGAGACTCCTTCTATTTTTGTTGATATCTGAACTTCTAGCCCTCTGTTTTGGTGCACACTGATTATAGCGCATGTGACCCCTCCCCCCCCACCCGGAGACTGAAGTTTGTCAAAACCAAGAAAACACGTTCGATTACCAAAGTTCAAATAAAGAAAGCTGAGAGTCAATGCTCATTAGGTCTAACACTACCACAAAACTTAAAGCGTGTGGCGAGGTTTGGGCCGATATGATGGTGCCAATGGTGACACCTAGATGTGAAATATCGTATGTAAGGTTTGCTTTCTTGCATAGAGCACCTTTAAGTGGTTTATATGCACATCATCTACTTTCATGTAATATACAAGTCCTCCTCCTCTCCTCCACCTTACAGGTACAGTATCGTGTCAGACATTTTACCAGAGGAGGAGCGCCTGAAGATCTCAAGCTTGGGACTCCATAACGGCCACACTTCCCCAAAGTTCCAACAGCACTCGGCCTGCGAGACCGACGCAGAGGATAGTAGGAGGAGGTCAGGAGCCTCCACTGCTGTGCCCGGCGCCAGGGGACAAAGAGGGATGAACAACTACAACGGGAAGATTCTGACTCGGGGCTCCAGCCAAGTCCGGAGCCGCTTTGTGAAGAAAAATGGACATTGTAACGTTGTTTTCACTAACATGGAGGAGAAGAGGCAGCGGTACCTGGCTGACATCTTCACCACCTGCGTGGACATCCGCTGGAGGTACCTGCTGCTCATATTCTGCACCAGCTTCATGGTCTCCTGGCTTTTCTTCGGCATCATTTTTTACACCGCCTCCCTGGCTCATGGGGACTTCAACGAGGTCGCCATGGTGAAGGGTGACGGGCTGGCATTGGGCGGGCTGCACGGACCCGCCTCCGGACACGCTGCTGCTGGGCCCACCCAAAGGATGCCCTGCATACTCCATGTCCAGGGTTTCCTTGGGGCGCTGCTGTTTTCCATGGAGACCCAGACCACCATCGGTTACGGCTGGCGCTGCGTGACGGAGGAATGCCCCGTCGCCGTGATCACCGTGGTCGTCCAGTCCATCGTGGGCTGCATCATTGACTCCTTCATGATCGGAACCATCATGGCCAAGATGGCGCGGCCCAAGAAGAGGAACCAGACGCTCATGTTTTCCAAAAACGCTGTCATCGCGATGCGAGACGGCAAGCTGTGCCTCATGTGGAGGGTGGGGAACCTACGGAGGAGCCACATCGTGGAAGCTCATGTGCGCGCCCAGCTGATAAGGTCGTACGTCACGGCGGAGGGCGAGTTCATCCCCTTGGAGCAGATGGACCTCAACGTGGGCTACGATGAGGGCACAGACCGGCTGTTTCTCGTATCTCCGCTGGTCATAGTTCACGAGATAGACAAAGACAGCCCCCTGTACACTTTGAGCCGGGCCGACCTGGAGAGCGATGACTTTGAGATTGTCGTGATCTTGGAGGGGATGGTGGAGGCCACGGCCATGACCACACAGTTCCGCAGCTCCTATCTGGCCAGAGAGGTCTTCTGGGGTCACAGGTTCGAGCCTGTGATCTACGAGGACCGAAACTGCTACAAAGTCGATTACGGTCGCTTCCACAACACTTACGAGGTACCGTCGACGCCCCACCTCAGCGCCAAAGAGCTCGACGAGGCCACCAGCCGGCCCCCCTCCGCCACCTCCCACGCCTCGGCTTGCCGGTCCAACAAAGACTTGATCCAGCGCTCACTGAACGCCTTCTGCTACGAGAACGAGGTGGCGCTGAGCTGCGGCGAGGATGAGGACGACATCTTCGACTCCTCTCAGATTGGAGGGAAGGAGAAGGCGGAGGACAGGAGGACCTCAGTTTCTGTAGACTTCCCAAATATGTTCCAGGACACTGCGACAATGACGTCCAGCAGTCAGAACATCATGTGTGTTCTGGACATGGACAATAACCAGATGGAGTTTGACATTCCTCTTGATCCGGTGGCCTATAAGAACGAACAAGAGACATGAACAGATGATGGACGTTCCGCTTTTCATCCACAACTCTTTAACACTTGGACCTGATTAGGGTTTCTGGCGCTTTCAAGTTTTGGCTTAAATGTACATAAATTCAAAACCCCTTTTGCCTTGACTCTCACACATTTGATCTCAAGAGAGGAAAAAAAGCAAACAAAAGAAACTTTCAGCTCATTTGTCTTGATTTTGCTGAAAAGCCATAAACCAAGCAGACATTTTAATTCCACAAACCAAAGGAAGCACAACAGCACAAAAAGCCCAGAAACTCGAGTCAGGTTTTAAAATCGAGGAATTTCAAGAGATTTTACGAAAAGCAATAGCAGTTCTGGTGTACTTCTCTTCCTTTTTGAAGAGTCCTCAAGATATAAAGTGAGGGTGATCGACGTATAAATCATCGCCTTGTGACGTTGTACGGATTTAATTGGACATCAAGCTGCAATAGTTCTCTTCGAAGTCTGCACTTTGGCACTTTCATAACTGCCGGCTTTGTTAATCCGAAAAAAATTTAGAAAACCTTCATTGTTTTGGTAAGCGTAAGTAAGAGACTATTATTTGCTGTGCAGTTCACCAACAAGAACATTCCAAGTGCAATCATCGAGTGTAGCAGAAGTTCATGGACACTTTGCTGCTTTTTAGGTTTAAAGTGAAAAACATATTTCTATGCGCAATATTTTTCTTTCCCCTCGTTGTAACCCTTTAATAGATATATATTCCAGCTGATATTCCTCAAGTGTTATCAATCTAAAGCAGAAAAATTTGATGTTTTGTTGATCGCTTCTACAGTTATTTCTTGGTTTGTTTCTGGTGGAGGTTTTCGGCCAGTGATAACAGAAACAGCTGAGAAGAGGCTCTATACATTCATTCATTCATTCATTTATTCACTCATTTGTGTGTGTGCTGTTCGTCTGATTTTGGTAAATAGAACACAGGGCGCCTCAGATTTACACCGGATTTTTTTTTGTAAAGAAACTGAGGTACTCGCAGTTTTCCACTGTTTTTGTTGTTGGAAAGCACAACAGGAAACAAAGGGATGATGGTTCAGGAGTCTGGAAATGTGCAATAAATAGCAGGTTTAGGGTTTATATTTGGAATATGTTGTTCATCATGGTTACATCATTGATGACATTGATGATACGATAAATGAAGTGCATGCATGAATGAATGCATGCCCCCTCCCCTCCCCACCCCACCCTCAGTAAACCCTTTAGATAAACTTTCCACAATAACAATATTGAAAATCCCATTCTTGAACCTCTATTTGAACTGTTCTCTTTTTATTTGTGTTTTTGTGTGATTTTTTTGCTGATTTTATTGCTTGACATGTGTGGGTTTTTATCAGTATGGCTCTGAGAGGAAGAAACCGAGTCAAACTGACGATGTACGCACACACAGTATACAGCAAGCATTTGCCATTTTAGATTTTTAAGCTTGATATAAAACATTTTCGTACAAATGCTGCTGATATCTGCCATAATAAGTGAACAGGTAATGGGCAAACATACACTGCCAGCCAAAAAAATAGTGGATTAGTATCTATGGTTTTAGTCTCATGCAACATATTTATGTATTGATAAATGAAGAGCAATTGCACTGCTGTTAATATTTCCCATGTAACACCAATTTAACTGTACTGTAAAACATATATTTGCTTTGCTTATAATGTTTTAAGGTTTCTTGAGTTTATGAAGTTTTGGACTACATGTTATTTTTCATCTTTTTCTCTTTTTCTAAATTTGGGGACAACTGCTCACAACTATCCTGCTTACTTAGATTACCTCAGGCCTGAGCAGATGGCCCCTGTTAGATTCAGAGTGAAATGCTCTGATTGGTGGGGAAAAGGAACAGATAATTATTCAATTTAATATTTATTGCACAATGGAAAACAACCAACACATGTATCATTATAAATGAGGCTTTTAACTTGACAAAAAGTCTATTTATGACAGCAGATAAACACAAATTGGGGACATCGGCACCTGTAATCACTGAGGGGGGCAAATAAAACACATCATGATCTTTCATAGAATTACAGGTTTAATTGGGTTTTTGACAAATGTAAACATGATGTATGTACACAACAAACACATTACATACAGACAGCCCAGTCACTGATGGATATTGTGATGTTGGAAAAATGACACATTGTCCTTTAATTTTGATTTATACACAGTACTGTTATTTCTCTTCTACATGCGACATGTTGGATTTCACTTGTTGTTTTGTTTCCACTAATCATTAATTTACAAATGAAATGTGTGATCATGTTGTTTTTATTCCCTGGCAGTTCTCAACAGTTCTCAGTTCTTGGATAAGATATGATTGGCAGTGTATAAAACAATCAAATGGTTACATTAGTTTTAGCACTTCAACGGGACAGAAGCAGAGAATCAAGTACAGAGTACAGAAAACAATCCATGTGGACGACATTTTGTTTTTCCCTTTGCTGCCGAGTCTTCCTGCTTTCTATAATTCTGGTTTTCCAACCCCTGCAATAGGGGATAATCATGCACTTCTTACTCAAATAAGCTGACAAGATAATCGTAAGTACTAAGCACTTTATTCTTCCTTGTACACCTTTTGATGTTGCAAATAAATATTTGTATAAGTCTGCTGTTGTCTCCTTTTGCAAAATGCTCATGCTGATGTGTTGCCGAGTGGAAGTGCTGTTCCCGTCTGGAGCCACTAGATGCCTCTGCAGACATTTCCATGCCAGAGACGTCAGACCCAGTGACTAAATCTAAACTCTCCAGTGTTTCAGGGAGCAAGATTTGACTTTTGGAAGCAGTAAAGCTCCCACTAGTGGTGCATGATGGCAGGACATCCTAAAAAAACATTTTTTTTAGAGACTTTGGGCCGAAGCGAGGAGGAAGGATGGACTGTTTTTACTCTAGAGGGCATTTGAGCGGGTGTGGCGTTCCACAAGAGACAACACGATGCTGCCAGAGAGCTCCAGACAGCATCACAAGACGTGTCACTTGACAACCTGATCCTGTAGCTGACCAGAAAATACCGCTTATAGCTGATGCTGCTGATTTTAATTCCAGATCAAATCTTGAAGAAGTGCGTCTCATGATTTCAAGTAGGTTACGGGGTGTTAGGGGGATGAATGTGACTGAGGGCAGAATAATGTTACATTTAGTTACGCTTGGTCACTTTGGATTCTTCGCCTTAGAAATCGGCTTGTCTTTATGCCACACACGACGCTTGTTTTGTTAGATTTTGGGGCGGCAAAAAAATAATTGATTTTGTTCTCAAGAAACATTATTCACATGGAGAGAAGAGAATAATGGAGAATTGATGCATACGGCATCACATTTTATGACTTTGAAGCGAGATTTATACATCACGGACCAAAATATCAATGACATATTCGGCATAAATTGTGTGACTACTTATGTACAGCTATGTCTGTCCTGGCTTGACACTGTCTCGGGTCATCTGAGGAAAAGAGCCAGAGGACAATCATCAAATGTTTATGTGTCGTTTATATGTTTGGCGCGTTTCACTGAATGTCAGCGAAGTATGAGGACTGTGTCTTTGCTCGCTCATTGTTTGATTAAATCACAGCTACTGAGCTTCTAATAAGATGCAATAGTATAAGAATACGCAGTTGAATAGGAGGGACTGAATATATGCGTTCATCTCTGTGCTCTCCTGAAATCTGACATTAACCTCTGAGCAAGATTTTTTTAATATAACATTATAAGTAGTTTAAAGGTCAGCCGGTACCCATACAGTGACTAACTTTTCTGTCATATAGGAGAAGTCTTGTATGCAGCAATTTGTGTTTATTTCCAAACATGCAGGAAGAAATTTGACCAATTAAAGTAGTATGTGGGCCTACAGGGTCGAATACGACTAACTTCTAACAGTCTGTAATGATAGAGCGAGATGTGGCCACCTTTGGTTTCAGCCTTAAGAATTCAAAAAGCACTTTGAAGCCTCATTTGTGCTACCTTAAGGGTTGCCACCTTCATTTCTTGACTCCAGGGGAGCAAGTTACACATTTCTTGTCTATTGTGTTATAATTGTTGTTCCATTTGTTGCTGTATGTTAAAAAAAAGACTTTGAGCCTATCAGTTGGCAAGTTTTCTGATAGATTTCTATACAACAGGAGTTTTTGTAGTGAGGTTGTGAGAGTATTTTGCTTGATGGGCTTTTCTGTGCGTGGTTTGCATGTTCTCCCAGTGCTTACACTGGTTTCCCTGGGGCCGACCTGTGCACCTAAAACATGCATGTTAGGTTTACTGCCCATTGAGCAAGCAGCGCCCATAGACGTCCAAAGGACTCGATTTCATGTAGGTTGGTTCGAGCCTTAATCTGAAAGTCCATATGATGTCCATGGACACATTATGACGTCCAGAGTTTGAGCAGACGTCCAGCTCGGCCCAAACCTGGACATCTGTAGACAACCGGAACAGGCTGAAAATACATGCTGAGACAGACCACAATCTCAACATCTACATGACGCCCAAATGTAGTGGATGGAGATTGCAGAGAGACAAAATTCTGTTGCAACAACATCCAGAAAAGATGGGATACACTTAACAATACAGCCTAATAAGTACTGAGCAACTGCATGGTAAGTGCCAAGTAATTGCATGTACCTAATAATTGCATGATACCATGCATCGATGATACTAGCATTATGGTGGCACCAGCATCATTTCTGCATGATACTTGAATTATCCCTGCATGGTGCCAGCATCATTCCAGGGATGATACTGGTACTTACCATGCAATTACTCGGTACTTACCATGTCATGTAAGTGTTGCAAGAGATGTATAAAAAACATTAATTCTGCTTGATCTGAGGACGTGCTGTCGGGCAGTGTTTCTCAACCAGGGGTCCTTTTGGCTCAGTGGGTGGAACCATCCATGAATGTGAGCACGATTCTTGTGTCCATGAGTCGGCCATTTCTGGAGCGACCGCTCACCCCTGCCTGCATCAGTGCAGCGGCGGTGTACAGATAATGGACACATTCTCCGTGAAATTCTGTAAGGGCTTTTACGAGAGTAGTGAAAAATGAGTTTTCCCGATAATTTGATGCAGAAGAAAACACAAACACGTCCACAGTCTATGTAGTTGGGTCCAAAAAAAAATCGTGATTGCCTAAAATACTTTTCTTGTTATATTGTTAGCGCTAACATCTGTCTCATTGGTGGCACTTCTGCTGGTTGAAAAGTGCTCTGTGTACCTGTCGCCGCTCGGCGCCCTGCGGGACCTTGGCCGCTCTGTGCAGTAATTTCATTGCAAATCTGGGTTGCTGCTCGAAATAGTCTCTAAAGTGGTTGCGGTTGATGCAGGATGGCACGCGGCGCACGCAGACCCTCGCTCGCCACCTGTGTTGACGTGCTGTCAACATCTTTGAAACGCGCCGTGACATTTTTTCAGTCATTACATGTTCCTGTCCTGAAATTGAATCATTTTGCTCTCCTGTGTTCTCACTGTCCAGCTTTTAATGAAGTTACCGTCCCTGTGTGTCAGGGACCGGCAGCAGAAGTCCCCTTTTCCAGACTCAGTGTCCTGTCGTGATCTTCCTTTAATGATTATATCTCCCTGTTTGTCGGGTCTGACGCTGGTTCCCACGTGTGAGGACCCCATCCCCCCCACTCCACCCCCCCCCACCCCCCAATCCCCGTGCGGCTCCCGACAGCGACAATAACCCCCGCAAGGCCGATCGTCTCCGCCTCAGACCAAATGCATTTGTGTCGGCCAATGAAAACATGAAAAGAGGGAAAATGGGAGGAAGGGACGAGCTGTTCAGTAACCACAGGCCTGCAGGCTATCAGCTCTGCATTAGCGGGTCAGCGAATGTGTGTGTGTGTGTGTGTGTGAACGGTGGACGGGTAAAATAGGAGAAGCCACGCTGGGCCACGTTGGTTATTAGGGTGATTTGGGGGCTCCCGCTGCCTCCCATTGTGCATTGTCTCAAAAGTGAGCAACGGAGCCTCAACACTGGGCCTTTGTCTGGGACCTTTAACTGCCCGTTAGCATGCTAATTAGGGGAAGTGTGTGCGAGCATTTTCTTTTTCCCTTCGAGGTGCGCCTCGATGTGTGTGCGTGTGCGTGTGTGTCCATCATCTTCTTGTCCTTTTTAAATCCCCCCATCTCTCTCTTGGGATTTACACTCCTGCAGTTCCTCTTCCGCTGTCACATCTTCTCCAATGCTCCACTGTTCTCCTCGCTGATCTTTGTGTCATTGTCGCGACCCCTACTACCCGCCCACCCCACCCCCGTCTGCACGCCCCCCCGCCCCAAGCACCACCGCCCTTTTCAGGCTTTTTCCTGTTGTTTTCCATTTTCCTCACTTCTCTCTTTGCTTTTAGCCCTTTATTTCATTCTATCTTTGGACTCTAAGTGTCGTCCGCTCTCCCTCCCTCCCCTCTCTTTTTTCCTTTCTCTTTTTTTTTTTTATAAATTAATCAGCTGCTTCTGATTCCGCCACGCTTGGATCTGTTTCGCTTTCACTGCATCGTTTTAAACATGAAGCCCTTCTCGCAGTCGTCACAGCGCGTTATCCACGTACTTAGGCCGTGGAAAAGATCACTTCAGACGAGCCTTTCTTTCATCGGTGACAAATCGGCGCGCAAACTCCACAGGCCGGTGCTGGCGCCGGCGCCCAGCTTCACCTGGTTCACCTGCCTCGCGGGTGCTGGATTAGGGGCTATCCAAGATGGTGGTGTAGTCAAGACCACACAAACCGAAATCCAGACTTTACCGAGACGACAGGGCACCAAGACAAGAACAAGACCTTATACCTGGAGAAAAAAAGAGCAGAAAAAGAGTTTTCTTTTGACAACAACAGCCTTTGTATTATTTCTGTTGAAGGAGTCCAATAAAGCAAATTCACTTTTTTGTGTTTATTTTCTATAAAATAGGTCTTTTTCTTGACTTGAGTCCATGTAGCTTGGTGCATGGGCAGCTATTTCCACTCATTTCAATCATTTGAGGCTTTTTTATTTCTATCCCAAAATCAGATGTGGATTTGTCAGGTGAATGTGGCATCTAAATTCACCTAAATCAGATGAACACATTTAATAAGAAGGCAGAGGCTGCAACTTGGGGGAAATAATCAATCTACCAATGATTGGAAGTTATTGCAAAGCAAAGCAAGTCTCAGTCTGAAAGCCTGGAAGTTGGGGTCTTCAAAATCCGAAGACAAGACCAAGTAAAAGTACCTTCAAGTCTGAAACGAGACCAAGACCTTTAAAAAGTGAGTCTTGAAACCGGTGTGAAGACCAGGACCAACCACTACAACACTAATCTGAGAAACCGGAATAAAAGAGATGCTTCTTTTGTCTGCCGCAAACACAACAAAATCACATTTAGTAACTGAAGAACTATTACTATTTCTGTTTGTTTCACCGTCATGCACAGAACATGGTGCGCCCAACGCATCACCTTATTAAGACAAAAATACTTTGTTTTGGATGAATTTCATCTGAACCGGGCAGACGTCCACATATGACATGTGACACAAACAACTTCTGACCCTCAGATTACAAATTGTTTATCTGACAACCAAATGAAATTAGGCCTCGTCCTGCATGCCTACAATAAAAAACACAACTGCAATCTGAAGATAAATTGAAAACTTTCCTTCAAGTATCCTGAGCATACATTACTCTTGTGATGCTGCTCATCACCAGCTGTGTATGACTTGCTTGTTGCCTAAATAAAAATAACCAGAGGCACAAAAAAATAAAAAAATAAATCAGCCCATCGTATACAATACAAACCCTGGAATCTCGCTTTAACTCAATCATATTACTGGATTGTGCTTCACGCCGTGAAATGAAAGCTCTTCATTTGTGAGTTTCTCTGTCTCTTGCAGGGTCACACTGCAAGAAAATGTGTTAAAAAATCTTCCACTTGCACTCTTCCACTCCCACTTCCACCGAGCACCACAATAAGTCTCATTTTCTGCATGCTTACTATTTTAACCCTCACTCTCATTCTAAAATGTACAGTTGCGAAAAAAAACACCAAAAAACAAAATGTCCATTTCTGTAGTTGACAGTGACTACGTTTCCAGCCAGTCAAAATTGGGGTTAAGGTCTAAACTGAAACATTGGGAATAAGGCGTTTCCATGCATGAGCAAACAGGGTTCTTCCTGTATCCATGGTGATTGTAATCAATGGTGATACCCCGATCAAAGCAGCGATGCACGGAGAAGGTCTGCTACAAACCCTGCTTAACTTTGCACTCCTCTTTTTGTGGATCTGTCTATCCCGCTACTTTCTAGCGTCTCCAAATGCCAGGATGTTTGTGTCTTTCATCACACTTCTGAAGTGATTGGTTTCCTCCTCACTCCAAAAGTGTGGCGTGGTGTTCTTGCATTTGGCCATGTTTACAAGGAGTTCCAGGACTCCAAAACACAAATTCATGTTCCTTTAGATGGGGAGATCTGATAGGAGGAGACATGATCAAATATTCAGCTTAGAAAAGGAGGAAACCACGGGGAATATTTGGATTTTCAAAAAAGGTAATATGATTCAAACAGGTCATTGGTGTTTACATGGCCGCGCGCAACCTGGTTATTGCTAATATTCTGGTTAGGAAAGGCGTATCTGACTGCATGGAAATGTTTGATGGAAAGTAAAAAAATGTTGATGTGGGTGTCGCAGGATCATTGGCCTCAGATGAACTTTTTGGAGTTTTGGCAGGGTAGACGACGTGTTTGTGAACTCTGATAACCGCCAAAAAGGGAGCAGTTACCAACTTCTGACTGATGTCCAAAATCCTCGACAGGGACGGAGCGCCCTTTGCTTTTTCAGCACAGACGCCTGCCTTGTTTTTCGAGGTGGAAATGGGCACGTTCATTGTCGGTTGTTTCATTTTTGAATGAACTAACTAAATAACAGAACGGGTCATTGTGTGCTTTGGTCATGTTTATTTGGAAAATGTGAATCTAAAGTGAAATCTTAATGTCAGCTCACATATATCTGCACATTGTTGCAGAATCTGGCATCATGTGCAGGAGTGTGTGTCCTCTACTTGCCTGGATATATGACCCAATTTGTGCAGATACCTAAAAGCAACACTATGCAACTTTTCCCTGCGACAACCGTTGCCTCTCACGATAACTTTGCTGACATCCTCATGGAAAAGCTGCCACATTAAACTGTATAAAGGTGCACAGGTGTTTCAGGTAATGACGAATTTGAATATGATGGAATGCTCGGAGATGATTGGACCAAAATTTGGACTTTGTAGGCACTTATGTTGTCACTAATGGCCGAAAATATCCAAGTCAAGTTGGTGTAAGTTGCAAATAGTGGTGTGTTATGTCAAACCCTTTGATTATCTATGGGGGAAAACTTGCATACAGTTGCTTTAAATGGGCTTTTTACACAATATAAGAGCTGTGCTTTTTCTTTTCACTGTATATTTTCTCCCTCATTCTTCCCCAATTATCTTTAGGTTCTATCCACTTTGTGTGCGATCTGTTTCCAAAATGTGCATGATCTGTCTCTGGTGTTTTTCTGGCCCCTTCCATATGAACTGACCCTGCTGGTGAGGACTTTTTTTGGTAGCTGAGAGGTTAAAAATTGTTTTTAAAGTTCAGGTTAGAATCGGGCGTAGTTCCGTCTAGGGGGCCGAGGGAGGGGTCTGGGGAACAAGTGGACGCCTCTTATCGATAATGTCCGAGCAATGATGGAAGTTTAAATGTGTGTGTGTGTGTTTGTGTGTGTGTGTGAGCCAGCGTACATGTGTCAATCTGGGCGAGAAGCAGATGTGGGCCCTGCATTTGAACTCTGGCTCACATGGGCAGAGCAAGAGAGAGCCGCAGGGTGAGAAGGCGATGGGAGAGGGGAATATTGCCCGACAAATTCACCATCTCCTTCTCCCCTTTCATCTCCCTCTCCCAGCATCAAACAACAACCTCTTTCATTCTGGCATCTTTGCGGCCGGCCGCCCCCAGACCCTTGCGGCCCCCACCCGTTCATGCTGCTTAATTCAATGTTCCGAGAAAAACTCATGATTGGAAAGTGACTTTTTTCTTTTTCTTTTTAATTCTGCCCCTTTTCCATATCTCTTCCAAAGAAGAATCTCCCCTCCTCCTGTTCCCCTCCCCATTTTTTCTCTCCTTTTTTTGTGTCCAAACAGCTTCGGAGCTGCGAACACAAAGAAAGGTCAAAGCCCCCCCCCCCAAAAAAAATGACCCCCTTCATTCTGTATAACGGCCGACCAAATATACCCGACGACATTACCTCAAACATTCTTTTAACAGAGACGCTGCCTGACAACAAGCTGGCAGTGGGCTTTCTGTTCAAAGGGAGTTCTCCATCAACACAATGTATTTATTCATTTGAAAAAATGACACTTTCTGTAACTCGGGCTGCTCCGCTACTTTTACAACAGCTGTGCAGTGCATCTTTTCACAGTTATGTTACAACATTTTCATATGCATTTTCATAAAACTGCTTCAATCAACTTATTTCCACGCAACCCTCGAGAAAAAGTCCGCCGAAGTTCACATGACTGAACTCAGACACCAGGATGCAAAGCCGAATTAGATGCTTAATGAGAACTTTATTTTTGTGTCCAGGGGGGAGAAACAGTCTGTGAGAAAATTGTTGAAATTGAACATTTTTCAGAGTAGCAGATCATCTCTGCGTGATGATGATGATGTCCCAAACAGCAACCGGCCAGACATGCAGCAGAGACGTCCCAACAAAGGGCACCCTTGTTCCCGGCTGAATTCTTCAACATCATTTTCTGCATTTTCCTGCAAATGACTCAATCTCCACGTCCCTCGCCTTCTCATTCCACCAAATTATCGGTTTTCGAGCATGTTCCCTCCGTCCTACACAGATGGGCTTGTTTGTGACTTTCCCAATCTTTTCCGTGAAATGTGCACGTATGGAGACGCAAAGACGGAGGACGTAAAGGCGAAGACAGAGGGGGGACGGGACACTCAGGGCAGCATTTGCCTCTTGTTGCAGCTGCAGCAGGCCTGACCCCCACCCCCCCCCACACACACACACACACACACACTTCATGCAACAGAGTCTACTGTGATGCTCTGGCCGCTTGGTACATCTTGTTAAGATTCTATACGCATGAAAACATGCTAAATGCAAAGCGAGGTCATGTGACGCTGAACGGAGCCCCAACGGACCAATGTCTTCTTTCTTTGGAGGGAAAGTTGTGATTATTTTCAGCAAACACAAATCCAATTTCTCTGTCACCCTCTCATATTTAAACCAACACTGGCTGACACATGAAGAAATGTACATCCTGCTCTGACGTATAGAGGTAAAACAGATAAAGTACTTCTCCATGAATACACACAAAACTAGCATCTATCTCTCGTTTTCAGGGGATTCTATGTCGCATTTATTTCTGAGGTTTTGTGATATTACAGGGTGGAAATGGACTTTGGTGACATTTGGTAATTTGTGCACACTCATTGTGATGCTACTTGCTAGGACTAGCGGGTAAAAAGCTAACTGCACGCTGTACGCACCCGAATCAATCCAGCAGTGCAGAGGGTGACATTGGACGGCTCTCTAACTTCGCACACAACATGGTCGGCCGTAGCTCAGAGTTTACCTGGACACATTTTCAGGAAAAATGAACAGAAAGTTAAATGGCTCAAAAGTGATCAAGATTTTTTTGGATCAGTGTAATTCAAAAGAAGCTTTGTTTCAAGTAAGACAATGTCCCAGAAGTCTCAAAAGCTGTGAGACGACAACAATCGTATTTGATTTACTGATTCACGTCTTAACAACAACAACAACTCCCTTTAATGGAGGAAACATAGGGGGAAACCACGGCTCAGGGAGGGCGGCCATCTGCCTCGGCAGCATGCACACTAATTCGTAAATTAGCGTGCCTTCACAACAAAGATTGCTTCCCGTCCTTCGTCTTCTATGCCGTTCAGAGGTTTTTCCCCGTTTTTATTTGATTTCATGTGATTATGACATCTCGGTTATTGTCATAACTGCTCTTGTTAAGAACACCAACGCACCAAAGCTTCAAAATCACTGCAAATTATCTACTTACACACATCACGCATCAAGCTCCACTCTTATAAGTAGGTAAACTAAACATGAAATGACTTTAAAATAGCTTCCAATATGGTGATGCAGGACTAAAAGAAACACCAGGTTAACTGTTTCAAAGTGGTCATTTTCCTACAAAGAGAGAGAGGTAGCAAAAAGTGTGCATCTCCAGCAAAACACTCACAACTTTTTTCTCTGCCTTTGTTACGAGAAACAAAATAGAAGTCTAAATTCACGGACAGACCCTCTGAGAATTTAAGAAAAACTGGAAATGTGAGCTCAAAAACAAGTCGGATAATTACAGAATGCCAGTGGAGATCAGCCACAGGTAACTAAACTCCCCCTCCCACTCTGTCGGCCTCACCTGGGACCCTTACCCCAGTAACCCCCACACCCCCCTGACCAGCATCACCAGCCTTTTTCCCCACACACACCCCGCTCTCAAACCCCCCAGATATCAATTTCCTTTAGATGTTCCCCCTCACACAATTGAAGTAACTAGATTCTTCCCTTTGGCTGGCCGGTGGAGATATGAAGCAGAACACACAATGGGCTATTCATTAGATTAGCCACACACACCCACACCCACATGCACATGCACATGCACACACACTCACACACACACACACAGACACACAGACACACAGCATCTCACCCCTGCTCCTCCACATCCAACCAGCACAGCATCACCACCGAATTCTCAAAGTACACACACACGCATACACGCACATAGATATGTTTATTTACAAGAAATATATATTGTAATGTGCACACACACACGCACACACACACACACACACACACACACACACACAGTCATGCAAGCACACACTCACACAAAGTCACGCACATGCAAATGCACACACATAACCTAGACAACAACCCATCTCACTCCCCAGCTGCAGTGAAAGCCCATCCAAGTACTTACCATTCCCTCACAATGACGCACAAACACACACACACATGCACACACACGTGCGCACACAGACACACAGCCATTCCAGCCCCTCCTCGCAACCCGGCTAAAAGAAAGATGGACACAAAAGACTACGAACATGGTTGTGTGAGCACAGAGGAGAGATTCACAGGCGCATGAGGGGGACCGATTTCAATGTAACACACCTGTTCGAATGTGTTTCTAATGGAGTCATAAAGAGCGACGGCTCACAGAGAATGTAGGGTTGAGGCCTCTAAAGGGGCTAGTAGCACAGCTGTGTAAGTGACCCTGACCTTTGACCTCTCACTTAAATACTGTTTTGTTTCAGTTGGCAGTGATGATTAAATCAGTAAAAACATAATTGCGACAACGGCCGCCCGGCGGATCCCTCCGCAAGGTTGACTAGGGCCGCTTCAGCGCCGACACACCAGCCCGGCGCTGAGAGAGGAGGTGGGCCGAGAGTCGAGGCACGGAAGAGAAATGGAAAAGAGGGATGATTTTCTTCTGACCCCGACTCAGAAGTGAGTGCTTTCTGAGATTTGGCCGTCATCGTTAATGACCCCAAGAATGTGCTTCATCTGAGCCACGGAAGAGAATATCCCATCTTGGCGGAACAAAAATTGGGTTATACCTCATTGAGTAAACAGCTGTGAGAGTTCAGAATTTCCAAAATAACACACTAGTGTGGCGGAAGTCCAATAGTTCCTTTATCATTTCTGCCAAAGCCATGAATAGTTCGCTGTAAAATATTTAATTTCAGATAGCAGTTGAGATTTGCTAAGATTCTGTGTTTGTTGTACTGTGAGTCATGAACACAGCTTAGAAAATTCAAACCTTTCTGATGCCATAATGAGAATCTGACACTCAAAGAGCCTCACTTACTCACACACACCGACACACGCAAGGTCACATCAACATGCTGGGGGATTGAACTGGCAACCCGTGGACCCCCTGCCGCCCAGTACTGAGCCCTGACTGTAGCTGCGTCCTTCTCCACTGGTCAGAATCAAACAAAAGAGGGAATAAAGCTAAGCTGTGCGTTCAGAAACACAGGATCTGTATCTGTATTTTCTAATTTAAGAAAAACCAAACATGTTTTGCCAAAGGGTGCCCAAACTTCAATGAGTTCTGAGCGCTTCATTGGATTCTGGAAAAGACACGCCATCCCATTGAGCTGTGAACGTGAGGATGGTGATGTTTGTGTGGATCCCTGAGGGGGGTGTGTGTGTGTCTCCGTGTGGGCTGGTGGGGATGGGAGCCCCCCTGGACACATGGTCACAGGACCATGTGGCTTCTGCTTTATTGCCACTGACTATCTTGTTAACCTTAAGGCCATGTGTGTGTTTGTGTTTGTGTGTGTGTGCGCGCATGTGTGCTCAACAACAAGCCTCACTGTCACATGACAGCAAGTTTGCAACAGTTTGTGCTCTTTCCTGTGGGAGCGACGGGCTTTTTCTGTCTTTCTCGTCTGCCTTTTTTTGATGCTGTGATGTTCAGTCAGTAATAATCGTTTTCTACAAATTCTTCGGTGCAGTCAAGGACTTTATTTTATTTTTTTTCATAAATAAAAACTGAGAATACAACTTTACACATCAGTCATATAAGCAACCTCAATTTGTGCAACTTAAAAAAAGTTTTGCAAGATAACAAATTTGTTATTGGACTTCGTTTTAAATAAAGGTTTCAAAAGAAATGCAGGATGTAGGATACATGTTTTTGATTGTATTGAATTGCTTTAAAATGTATATTTGCACAGGAAAACAGGACAAATGTTAACCATTTATCCTGTTGTTACCGATATGTTCCTTTTATTATATTTTCAATCACCTTAGTATGTTTAAACACCGCAAAACATTTAAATTATACTCGATAAAAGTCAGATAAAAATAAATAATAAATTAATGATAATAAAAATAATAATAACGATAATAATCCGGAAGAATAAAAAATATATAAAGCTTTTCCATCAGAATTCTGTTGCCCAGATGTAATTCTATGCAAGCAGACAATAAACGTCTTGTTTGTCCTAAACGGTTCGTCCATTTCTTTACATAATTGAATTTGTGTGTAGATCATCAAGCCATCCATCACCGTCCTCAACGCAGCATTTCTGGGTCAAAGTAGACGATAAATTAGCATCAATTAAGTCTTCCTGTTTATGGGACAATTCCGGCGAACCGCAGATAAATTCGACAAATATGATATTTCAACTTTTCAACTTTTTTTTTGCAGTCAAACTGCCTGTGATTAAAACTCGCTCCCCAGTGGCTGCAGGAGTTCTCTCGAACCTGCCGGCTCGCTGTTGGCGGGCCTCTGATTCTCCACGGCTGTCCTCCCCACCTTCATCGCTTGCGCAAGAACATAAATTCACCGTGAACGAACACTCACGTCAAACCGAGGCCGGGCCACAAGGAGAGAGAAAGACGGGAAGAAGACAAAA
>CAESWR010000009.1:130397-140869 GCA_903171835.1 Mullus surmuletus | reverse complement strand
GAAAGAGATGAGAAGACAGACCATACGAGCAAAGGGGCGACAGCAGAGGGGATGAGGGGAGACTCTGTTGGCAGGATGCTGACCTGCGGCGGCGTGATGGCTGTGGCTGCTGCTGCTGATGGTCACATGGGGGGCCGCCCTCTGACGCATGAGAGGAGTCGCCCCCAGCGCCATATCCTCTCATCAAAAGACCCATATTAAATTGTTTTTTTCATAAAGTAACACGCAATCTAACCAGCACAAACTGGATTCCGGCTGATGTTTCATTTTTGGGACAACTGTTACTTTCCAGTCCGGGAAGTTTGTGTGTAGGGGTGTCACGATAAAACGTTTTCACTTCCAATACCAATATTTCAGCCTTGAGTATTGGCAGATACCAATATCGATCCGATATCAGCACACATCAAACATACTTTTATGACTTATTTTGTAGTATGGAATGTTAGAAAAGGCTTCTTCAGGTGATAATACTCAAACAGAGAACAATAATCAGCAACAGTAGCTATGAGAAAAACTGACCCATTTATTATCAACCAATGGCTTACATACATTTTAACCTTAAACATAAAAATATTCTACAATTGAATAGAATAAATAAAAAATGAATTAGAAGAACCTGAAAATGACATCAATAAATTATTTTGAATTTACATTTTAAGATATTTTAAAATATTTAAAATATTTTTAAAGTCGAAAATAACCACTTATAATCACAATTTATTTTGTAGTATGGAATATTAGAATAGGCTTGATCAGGTGATATTACTCAAACAGAGAACAACAGTAGCTATGAGAAAAACTGGTCCATTTATTATTAACCAACAGCTCACATACAGAAGTGCTGGAGCAGTCTGGAATGGTCGTTCATATCGGAGTGCTTATATCAGAGATTTTAGATGCAGGCTGATATAATCCAATACTCAGTTTTATTGCTGGTAATCGGACTGATATGCAGTATCAATACTGGATCGGGACACCCCTACTTGTGTATGTCGGCTGTCCCTCCCTCAGCTGCAGTCCTGCCAGCATTAGACAAGGTATTTTCGGCAACACTTGCGGTCACTCCTCTCACTCAATTTGAGCCGCCTCCCCCCTCCGTCTTCCACTTGCCAACAGGACAACAACCTGTTTTCCCTTGACAATGTGGCGACTGTTGAGCCACTTTGTTTGTGTGCATGTGTTTTGCAGAGGAGAGGACAGCGGCGAGGCATCGGTTACAGCTCTTGCTCATCAGCTGCGATTCCGCTTCATCACTTCGGGCAAAGTTCCTCCCATCTGAGCTTGACTCACTGAGATGCAGACTGGAGCATTGTGTTGTAGAGCTTGTTGGCCGTTGATGCGGCGGGAAGTGCATCATCTTTTCACCAACTTTTGTAGTTTTAGAACAAGCAACAGATTTTTCTTTGAAGTATAAGTGCTTTCAGAGGCAGCCCCCGAATATATGCAAACCTGAACAGTAAAACTCAGAAATGCATTGAATATTTCTAAAACTGTGAGGATCGATTTAAATTAAGGTCCAGGTTGTATATATTTTGTGTCATTCTGCAGAAACCCAAGACTACTAAACCAAAAAACAAGAATGAAAACATAACCTCCCTGCCAGAGCTAATGCAGACGCGGTACTTTCAAACTTTGTAAAGTGAAGTGAAAGAAACATGGTCATCATTTATAACAATTTATTCAAAAACAATAAAAAACAAAGACTAATCACCCCTACCTCCTTCAAAACAGGATATAGAGCACTTACAATGCATTTTGTAAAAGAAATGAACATGTTCAACATCAGTAGACTTTCCGTCCTGGTGGCTGTTACTAATATTGCGGCTTGCGGAATATGGCGAGTACTGTCAGAGTTCACGTGAGAATGCCAGAGTCACCGGATTTTTTGTGTGGATCAAGTCAATGTAGGAATGAGCTGGTGACCGTTTTAACATGTCCGAGCCTCCTCTGTGTCTGAGCAGCCCTGGGTGTGAACCAGCGGCTGTGCTTTTTGTGGAGTCTGGATAAGATGCTTAATCTGTGATGATGAGCTCGTCGCAACCCCAGTCCTCATAACTGCCGTCGGGTAGGTATCTGCGGATGATGATGGGGATCTTGCTGCATCTGTTGGGGGAGACAAATATGGAGACGGTAAGAATCAAGCACAGATGCTGATGGCAAGATGTGACCTGCTCTTGAAAGAAAGTTAAAAATTAATAAATAAAAACAACATTTATTAATCACGACTTTATCACTTACTTGAGCTCCTTCATTGCGATCTGTAGAGGGTCTGTTTCTCCCTCCAGCTCTACCATGACTGGAGCGCACATCCTGTTGTAAAAAAAAAAAAGTCAGCAGACAGTAGTCAAAATTTTGGGAACAAAATATTTCCTTATTAATATAGTGTCAAAAAAAAAGTTTTACTTGTAAGCTTGTTTACTGCAATTTTAACTTTTTATTGGACAATTCATCAGAAACAAAAAAATAAAAAGTGGACTATCCCTTTAAAAATGCATGAGAGGGAATTAGTACTGGCTCACAACCACTTCTCTGACATACTGTGGGTGCATTAAGGGCCTTTTGCTGTGGGTATTTTCACAAATATGAAATATGCCAGCACTCACGCTATCTGGAGAGCCCGTGTCCCCAGAACTCTGGCTCGCTCATATTTAGTCATGTATGGTGTTGTGATCCTCTTCTGGTTAGCTTTCTGGCCCTCTCCTGCCGGCAGGATCTGCACATTCTCCTGGTCTTCCTGATCCAAGAAGCAAAACAAACATGGTCACAAGAACAAAAGCTTTATTTCCATATAGTTATACTGTCCATTTCACCCTTAAAAAAAAAAAACGTTTTTCAATCGTCTCTCAGAACGAAAAATGTCCACTCCGGAAAAAACGCCGTAAAAAATAACACATTTTTATATTCTTTCCGCTTTGAACGAGTCAGTCTTTTTAATCAATGTGAACCTGAAATAAATAAAAATCAGATATAAATTATTTGGGGGGGATTTTAACCCTCTAAATGCCAATTTGTTTATGTCACACTACAGTATCTTAATCGCTTTTTTCTTTTAGCAAAAACCCAGGTCATTTTTTATCAAATGCACTTCAAGGAGGACTTATTATTACTATTATTATTAGAGCCTCAGACGGGTCGACGACCAGCAGCAACATTGCATTTGAGGCATTCTTGTTTTTTCTGCAGTCTGCATCTCCTTCCAAAAGAGTACAGTAACATATCATATATTCATACTTTAAATTAGTCGGTCTTGTTAATCAGCTTCAGCCTGAATCTTTATGCATTTATCTTTTAAGGCAAAGCAAGTTTATTTGTATAGCACACCACTTCCATAAGTGGTGTGCTATGCAAATAAACTTGCTAGTTAGTTATATAGTTATAAAGTTATAGTTATATAGTTAGTATATAGTTATATATAGTAGTGTATAGTTATTATTTGTTGTGGCATCCAGATTAGGTTCTATTACTGCAGTTTTCAAAGCCTGGCGATTTCTAAGTGATTTCTAAGGGATTTCTAAGGGATTTTGACCCTCTAAATGGCCAAAAAAACCCAGCCAGGAACTCCTAACTTACATCTTCCACGTTTTCCAAGTCATCTAACCCCTCGTCCTCCTCGGCATCATCGAAATCTCCGTCGTCGAAGCTGCAAAAATGACCCAAAAAACATTAATCCCAAAGCACATATGAATGAACACACAGTGAATGAACACACTGTCGTTGATGGCTCTGTGGACAACCAGCGTGAGGCGGCTAAAGCTAGCAGCTGCTCGCCCACGTTGTGTTGTGTTTTATCTAAATATTAATATTCGTGGAAAACATGTTAAAGTAATAATAATAATACTCACTTATCCTCGTTGTCAGACATATTGTGTAAACCTGTTCACAGTTCACTCAGTGACTTTAATCCTCACACGTCGCTGTTGTCAACATGGACCCGCTTGTTTCGAGCGTCTGGTGACTTCCGGTCGCTGGTGCGCTGGAAAAAGCATCCGGATCATCACGGAGTTGAGTCGGTTCATGGTTCCGCTTTCCGGCCAGCAACTCTTAGAAGTTCTGTTTGAGTCCAACAGCAGGTGTCGTTATATTCAGTAAATCTTCGGGTTTTAACCAACTTGGATAAATGAAGTTGTTTGTCATTGTAGTATCAACATTTTATCAAACTAGAATGAAATATAAAATCATAGAAAGCCCTTTGTCATTACACAATGTGCAAAGACATTGGAAAGCTTCATTTCCAACTCAGAAAATATGTATAAAATCATAATATGTAATTGCCTTACATTTAAAATAAAATCCTCTAATTACCCTTATGTGCAAATATTAATAGGGAAGGGAAAGGATAGAAATTAAGAATATAAAAAGATATTCTCCAATGAAGAGCAGTGTATATCAAGAAACCGTGTATTTCACTTTATTTAAATACTGTGCAGTCTATCAACAATACATTCTGGCATCAAAACTACAGGGACTTGGTTGCAACTTCGCTCAGTGTGACTTCACAAAGATCCAAAGATTTCAATTCATTTGAGGCCTGAAGAGCTTGCAGTCATCCACCATCTTTTTTGGGATGTTGGTGTTCATGACTGGCATGTTTGTCGTCCACCAACTTGACCAGTGACTTTAAAATTCAACACTTTAAGGACCTACATTAACACATCAAAGGTTTCCAAGGTGACCGACTGTGGTCACACATCAGATCAATAAGTCATTTTCCAGGTACTCCGAAGTCCATTGAGAGGGTTTTCATATGAGCGGTTCCTGTGGCCACAGCACCACCCGATGCTGACGACGCACATTTATATAGTCTGTGCCACTAAATAGTTCATGATTCCACAGACTTAGTTTCAATTGACAAACAAAGCAAACAAACGAAAAAGAACATCTTTAATCAAACAAAATGTACACAAAATTTGACATATGTAGTTCACGGAAAATGGGCTGAATATTGACACTGACACATATTTTCATCTTTTCTGTCTTACTGGGCCACACATCAACATCAACACATTATTGACACCCTGTTCATGTAACACTGATCTTCTCTGAGAAAACTGTGCCGGCATTTTCATCATGTAAACGTAAGAATGGATTCATTGTCTGTCAGTCTTTTCTACTTCTGCATTTACGCCTTCAGCTCTTTTTGGCCTTGGACTCTTTGGCGCTATCTGCTTTATGGCCCAGCCTTTTGAAAACTTTAATGGGCCTGAACTTTCCTTTGGACTTTTTTAGCTCCTTCAGTCCTTCTTTGTGCAGCTCTGGAAAGAGACGTTCCAAAGAAAAATTAGTAACATGTACATCAGGTCAGTCCAAGTATGTTTCGTTTCTTACCTTTGTTCTCCTTCATGTCTTTCCAAAGCATATCTTCATCTTGCTCCCTTAATAAGCGAGACAAATCTCAATTGTTAAACTGACTTTTCGCATTAAAAAATCTTTGAATGTGAACAGACAAGTTGATGGGTCCCCACACACACACACACACACACACACACACCTCTGCCGGTCCAGGTCCAAGCAGCTGATGATCTGGTTCCTCTGCTCGATGATGCTGACCAGCCCGTCCATCAGGTGCTGCTCTTGAGCGCGATCCTCTGGACTCCAGTCGCTCTCTGAGTATGGCGACGACAGTGTGTCATTCTATACGTACACAACACTCAGCAGACGTGGCAGCTGAACTGTTGTGCGTCAGTGCAATAATTTGTTTTTTTTCATGCGGTAGAAGAAAACAGCGACATGTGAAAACTCTGCCGTGGCACTCCAGCTTCTTGTCAAATGCCACATGAGGAAAATGGAATTAAGTGGAAAAGGTTTGAAGAGTCCTCGCCAGGAAAAATGGGAGAAACTGCCCAGATTTAAGCATGTTACAATTTTAGGGGACATATTAAAGACTGACAGATTGCTGCCAAAAGAGCTACTGCAAACTACAAAATATCAAGTTTCTCGCTGGTGTGTATTTTGAAAAATAGATTATCTTATATAACAGGTAGGGCTGGGTACTGGTACTCGATTCCTTTCAGGTATCGACCAAGTAGAATCAAAACTACATCTGTCAAACGATACCTGCATTTGGTTGTTTTTGTACCCAGATCTAGAAGAAAAGGGCTGTTTCTATGGTTACACTCACAGCCAATCACCGCAAGCGTAATTTGAGCACTTTCAAAATGTATTTGTGTAAAAATCGTTATAATGGGAAGGAGAAGTGACATTTGCACAACTGATTGCTCTCTATTTGCATGATTATTATTGAATGAAGCAACACAAAGTATCAAATAAAGTACTCAATTGGTATCAGTATCATTTTAAGCGAACTGGTATTTTCATGCGATACCCAGCCTTAATAACGTGATCATATCATCATATACTGAGCAATAGTGGGGGACGGGAGAATGTGATGCAAACAGGAAGACGCTGACCTGGTTTATTAAGGAGACATCGCAGCTCGTACTCCACGTCGGCCTGCTTCTCCTCAAGCTTCTGCTGCTTCGTCCTGGGAAAGTGCACGACGCCACACATCGTTCACCTCAGCAAACCACCCAGCAACAGTTGAAATTATTTTCGAAAAACCTACATCTCGCCCTCGGCTACTTACAGATAAACCAGCTCGGTGTCTCTGCGCAACATAACGTGTCTCTCGTGCATCAGGCCGAACCAGTCCTTCAGCAATCGCTCTTGCTCGGCGTCTGGATCCGAAAGGATGAAAGATAAAAACAATGAACATTCTGCTTTGCGCTGCTGCTTGCTGTTCCGGTGGGAGCGACGCCACAAACCCTTCTTGGAGTCTCTCAGTTTCCTCTCCAGTTCGATTCCTCTCTGCTCCAGTGCTTCCAGTTGTTGGTCCAGAAGTCTCATCTCCACCTGCAGATCCTCTGTGGAAACATGCTGGTCCGTCTGCACCTGTTTGCGAAAAAATGACAGGGACGCAGCCGTGTTTCATTTCAAAACACACAGCATCGAAATGAACGTATATGCTAATAATGAAAAGTCAATAGCATTAACTTTTACATTCTAAGTCTAAGTTCCATCACTGGACTCTACCTTCCTCTTGATGAGCGGGAAGCCGTGACCCGGAGCAGGAGCCCGGCGAGTTAAGGATTCCTGAAAGGTCTTTGATTTGGGCAAAGCAGGCTGGCGATCAAAAGGATTCTCTTTGCAGACCTGCGAAAACAATCAAAACAAAGGGTTGTCTTTTTTTTCTTTCACTGTAGCTTACTTAAGTAGAAATTCTGGGTATCGATACTTTACTCGAGTCATTATTTTTCAGCCAACTTTTAACTTCTACTCCTTACATTTTCACGCAATTATCTGTACTTTTTACACCTTACATTGGAAATTAAAGAGCCTTGTTACTCCTATTTCATTTCGGCTTGTTTTCATTCCGGCTTGCCATTGTTCAAAAAAACACAAACAAACCCAAAAATGTTTCCAGATAAATCATGCCATGCGGATAGACTGAATGTGATTGGTTGGACAAGAAGAATATATACCATTCCTCAGTTGTAGTTGGGCATAAATGCGGCTAAAACGGGTGCATCCAAAATTTTTCAACATGAACATTTTAATATAACGTATTAATTATTACCTTTAGAAAAATGTGTTTTTGGGGAGGTGGGCTTGTGCACTATAGGACCCCGAGCGCGGCCTAAGCTTTCGTCCTTCTTGGCATTTTTTCCCCTTCCATTACTTTTACTTTTATACTTTACGTAGTTTTGCAACCAGTACTTTTACATTTGTATTTATCCCCGAGGAGGAATTTAAGGGAGCAAGAGACCTCTGAGCCTCGCACTTCCAAAACTCTTAAGACAACATCTGCAAAGAAAATGTTCCTATCAAATCATATGATCACATTGAATTATAATTGACGGTTTCCTCAGTTTTCAGACCTTAATTGGAGACGATGTGACAGACTTGCTCTCCTCCATCAGGTGAAAAGGCACCAGGGACGTCTGCGAGCAGGCGGATGTGATCGCCGGCACGGAGACGCTCCGTGGTAACGCCTTGCCCTCTGCCGCTACATCTGAGGCGCCGCCACTTTTGTCCTCAGGGGCAGGATTCCCCCCGTGGTTCGGCCCGGGCGCGGCAGCGTCCACCTCGCCGTCCTCGTCCAGGACCTCATCGAAAGGATTGGGGGCGGCGACTCTGGGTCGGTGCCGCGGGCCCTGCAGGTTGGAGACGGATTTGCATCGCGGTAAGGGTACCGGAGGGGGAGCGGGGGGCAGCTGGGTCCAGGGTCCGGGGTGGATGATGCCCAGCCATGGATGGTTGGTCTTCACCGGGGAGGTCAGGCCGATGGCTGAAGCGGGGCGGCTGCAGGCGTGAAAACCATCAGATCAATTCCAAGAATCTAGATCAATCGCAATCGCTTTTCCTTATGATACAGACAGACACATAAAGTGAAGGAGTTTGTGTACTTTAACAGCATCGTGAGAGTCTGAATGTCTTATTTCATACGGATAATCTTATTAGAAAACTGCAGTGAAACCCTGACCCTTGTGATTCGACACAGATTATTGAAGCGGTCATGGAGTTTATGGATTTATCGATGGCTATCACGTAAATGAATGTATGGATAATTATCCTCTGCAGACTTGATGAATTGAATACAAATTCTAATACTTTTCTGTCAACATATTTAAAACCATTTCTGTACACTTACGCTTGAGGTGACGTTTTAGGCGATGATTTACTTTGCCCGGTGGGACTGCCTGCACAGGGGAATTTAAAGGGATATTTCAGTCAAAATGTAGCCATAAAAGAGAGGAAACATACAGGAGGTCAATAAATAAACCCCACAAAAAAGTTCAGAAAGGTTATTTCAGTCATTAATTTCTCCCCTTTAATAATACCAATTGGTGTTGTATTTCATACCGTTGGAAAGCCTGATTAGTCACCTTTAGAACGAGGTACAACTTCGTGCATTCATGGAATCAGCAACACAGCTAAACAAACATGTCTTACAGGTTGTACCTCATTGCAAAGGCGATTGCTGAGGCTTTCCAACGGTATAAAACACAAAATCAGTATTAAAGAGGAGAAATGATTGACTGAAATAACCTTTCCTGACTTTTTTTGAGGAGTTTAGATCAGAGCCCAAAGAGTCTCGCCAAAGGAGGAAATATACAAACACACAATAATTACAATCATTGGATGCTTCTTACCAGTTCCAGTGGGGGGGCTGCTCATGCTGTGCAGAGTTTTGATCCTGGGTGCAGGGACGGGGGCAAAATTGCGTCTGGGTGCTGGAACAGGCCGGCTGGCTCCTTCCGTGACGGGTGCAAAGTGTGACGCGCGCTCAGACGGCTCCTCCCTCTTTGCCGTTTCCTGCCGCTCCGTGCCGCCGCTTTCAGCGTCCTCCGCCCCGCCGCTCGTCCCCTGCCTCTCCGCAGGCTCCGTCCCCGCCTTCCCAGTGGCCGCTCCGTCCCGTGACTGGGTGTCCTCAGCGATAGTCAGCCCGCCCAGAGACAAACGTCCCCCCTGAAGCTCGCACTGGGGTCCATTCTCCACGGATCCGCAGCCCTTTGCCTCGATCAGGTGGTGAGAGCAGATCAAGGATCCGGCATCACTCCCCTGCGTGTAACATCCTGCCAGAAGAGTGCTGCGGCACACTTTGCATCTACAGGAAGAGAGAAAAATGTCACGTTGAAACCACCTTTCACAGCTTCACTAACATAACAGAACATAATCGCCTTGGATCAACGTTTATCTTCTAACCCAAACATGACGACACTCAATTATCTGACAATCAGAAGCGGATGAAGGAGCAGCCAAGCAGGATCACGTGTGTGTGTTCTCTTCATGCTTTTAATCAAATGGTCACTTGAGACACATTTGAGACGCATTCTTCCCCATGGTCAGGATGTGTCATACACACACACACACACACACACACACACACACGCGCTCGCAAGAGAAAGCAGAAAGTCAAGCTGCCGTTACCTTGCAAACTGCGCTGTTACCTGAAACAGCTGCGATGGTAGACCTTCCCGCCGCTCACGCGCCTCTGAACCAGGTAGACGGGTTTGAAGCACAGATGACACACGGTGTGGGGTCTCCTCCTGGGGTGGCTCACCTCCACGCCGCCATGCAGGTCAGTCTGGCTCTGAACAGAGATGGAGAGAAAAAAGGAGAGAAATAGTGACTGGTAGCACAACAGATCAGACCACAGAGTCAAAGAGAAACAGAATGGGCGTGTCTGCAGCTTTGTGTGTATCGGCCGTTACCCTCCAGGGTTTCACGCCGCCGAGCAGTTTACTCTTGGCCGCGGCGTCCGGAGCCGGCGAGCTCGACACCTGCGAACCAGCAGGACCGGCTGCAAAGTCAAGAGAGGACATGCAAACGCTCAGACGTGCCTTCAAAGAGGGAGCCAATGGATCGACACACACCGATTGAAAAACACGCAGTCTTGTTTTGAACAGATTCTCCACCCAAGATTCTGTTTATAACACAGACGAGGTTTTGTGAAGGCGCCGGGAGGGGGGGGG
>CAESWR010000009.1:65293-80534 GCA_903171835.1 Mullus surmuletus | reverse complement strand
GCATATAAAAAAAACATACATACATACATAGTGTCATAACACACACAACAGAGGCACTTACAAAACAGGGACCACCGAGAGCAAGCACTGGGCAAACCGGGACAAGGAAAAACTCCCTCTTAGGAGGGAACCTCGGACAGATCCATGACTCAGGGTGGGCAGTCATCTGCTCAGACTGGTCAGGTAAGCAAGACATAGTTACAAATATACTGCACAAGGAGGGCAGGGAGACACATCAACAAGTTTATAATGGGGAGTCAGAGGCCTTATTTATGTAATATTTGATTATTAACTGGCATTGTTGTATGTATATATGGTATGTATGTATGTACTGTATGTGCTGTTTTTATATTTATCCTGTTTGTAAATTACATTTCGCCATTCATACTAAGTGATAAAGCCACTATTTATTGTATTAGAGGCAAAAAAGCAACAACAAAAAGGGGGGGGGGGCATTAAAAGGAGATGCATTTCTATAATTAGGGTTAAATTATGGAATGATGCAGCATATGCTGTACCCCGCAATTTTCATTTATTTTTGTCATACAGAAAAAAAAAGAAAATCTTACAGCAGATCAACATCTATGCATATGCCTGCATTTAACCCCAAATGCATCTGTGAGTTCCTGGCATCCCACAAATGAATTTTAATAGGGTTGGAGTCAGGACTGCATACACCGCACCGCTATTTCCACTCATTTTTGTTTCTATCCCAAAATCAGATGTGGAATTGTCAGGAGGATGTGGCTTGTAAGTTGACTGAAGTCTACCAAAGATTGGAAATGATTGGTTGTTGTCCAAAGCAAGGCTCCGTCTAATAGCCTGGCAGTGGGGATCTAACACCGCTCTGGATCCACTCAGTCGGAGACAAGACTGAATAAAAATGCCTTTCGGTCCAAGACGAAACCAAGACCTTCAAAAAGTGATCTTGAGGTTGGATTTAACACCAAAACCAACACCACTTAACACCACTTAACTTTTAATCCTGTCATCAGCATGCATTTGGAAGTGATCCTGCCACAAAGTTTTGGGAGCTTGGACGCAGCCTCTCCATCCTGCAGAAAACTGTTGGTACGTGATATAATTTCTGTGGGCAACAATGAAACCAGTGACACACACAACTCAGCACAGTATTAGACAGGGTGAATTATTTCATACAGTAAGCAGTGGCTTACTGTGGAATGACGCGGGTGTTAAATAGGATTGGTGAGTGGACCGTAATGAAGAGGACTGACAGATGGACGTGCTCACTTATATCTCAGCGCCCCATCAACTAACAGCACATAAGCCTTTCTCTTAATGTAATTTCTTTGCGATTGTCAATGTTATATGCGCGAGGGATAGGTTTATTGTCACCATACTACACCATAGTGTTGTTTATAGCTCTGACAATCTCAGAGGGACAGGTGGCTGGTTTAAAAACAACACCAAAAAGTTGGTAAATTTCACCAGAGAATTTGAGATTTGAATTGACACGGTGCAAATCAAATAGAAAAATGACCAGAGGAACAAATTTAGAAGCCAATACTTTCATCTTTATTAATCTTGTTCTCATTTGTTTAAATAAATTTTTCCTTTGTAAAATCTCAAAACGAAAACACTGAACAGGAGTGTTAAAGCCTGTCTTAATTTAAAACGAATACACAACAACAGAACATTAAAAACGTACGGTAATTCTTACTCTGCATCTGTAAACAACCCGTCCCACCCCTCCCTCCCCCTCCACACAGTTTGATAAGATTTGGCATTTCCATTTTCTCAACGCGTATGCCTTCAGCTTTTTGTGTCATTAAAATGTTCTTTCTTTTTTGTTTTTTCATTATTGCAGGTCGGACAATAAAAAAGATGCTAAAAAAAAACCAAACAACTTCAAATGAGAGAAAAAGCATTAGTGCCAATATTTCTTAACACACAGTCAGCAGTATACCGAATGCACTCAAAACATTTTGTATAGACCTTCTGTATAGTAAGCAGCCTTGCCCACATTTATGACAGGCAGTAACATGCACACATTATTCTTACATTCACACACACATCAACGGTGGTGGTTTAATCCACATACTTGGTCTCAATCTCACTCATACTCACGCCCATATGGTGTGTAAGATACTACACACAGTATCGACACATGGAGAAATGCAACATAGCCTCAAACTGCCAGCAATTTTAACATTTATCACTGCAACAGTAACAAACATGTTCAAGAGAGAATAACAGAGAAAAGAGTGCGCGAGATACAACAGTAGGAGGTCAGCATTTTTGAAAACAAAACAATGACATTTTTCAATATTTTCACTGTTCAAAAAGAAAAAATCAAAACCATACATACAAACAAACTGAAAAAAACCTTAACATACACAGTAAGATACAGTTCTGTTGTCAATCAGAGCTGTTTGCATGTGTTTGGATTCTGTCTCCGTTTTTCTTTTAAGGGGACGTGAATACAAACTGCACTTAAACCTCACATCATGTAGTAATTTTAAGTTCTCTTATACGATGAAGGTAATGCTGTTTACAGTGCCCATCTGTCTGAAGGCTTGTCTGTTTTTGGTGTGTGCACGTGTATGTAAATCTGCTCAAAAGTCCTCTATTTACTAAGCACATTGCAATCCAGTCAAGTCTCTCAGACCAAATGACTTTTTCATTCTTTTTTCAGGTTTCAAGTCTAAGCAGTTGAAATCTTCATCTGTGGAAAAAGGCTGTATACACATCTAACAGTCCCTGCATTTGTTTATATAATAGCTTAAGTCTGGCCACAAGAATGTGTGTAAGCATGTCTCACATTTCTGCTTATGTGTGTGCACATTAATATGCATACAATGTATATGTATGCACATGTGTGTAATTGTGTAGTACATTAATATGCATATCATGGAAGTCTGTGTGTGCATGTGTGTATGTGTGTGCTATAGTAAGTACATATGTATCCCAGTGTATGTCGTATCAGTGTGTCCAAACCTACAATTGAAAGGGCATTTCAGATGGAATCAGCTCCACCACCCAGCAGATCACCAGGCAGCAAAGCAGCGGGACTGTCCATTTGGTGCCTTTCCTCCATTTGTGGTGCCCCCCACAGACTGCTGCTGGGGTATCCCGCAGTCATGCCCCCCCACAGTCCAGACCTCCCAGGTTCTACTCCCCCAACGCCGCCTCCATCCCCTGCCCCATTAGTGCTCCACTGGGAAAATATCCCCAGCCCGGGTCCCTGGGCTGAGGAGCTCTCTGAAGAATTGCCTGTACCATCGAGGCTCTGCCAGCCAGAGCCGGGGGACCTCACGCTACCTAGAACTGTTGCTCCGCCTTCCCCTCCTCCACCACCGCCGTTGCCATTTCCACCTGAAGCTGTGCCCGCTGTGGCCCTGTCACTGCCTGGGGAGCTCCCCCCGCTGCCAGCCACGGCAGTGCTTGTTCCAGATGAAACCTGTGTCCCACCAGCTGCCGCCCCTCCGGAACCGGCGCCCTCTGCACCTCCGGCCTGGGAATGTGCAAAATAGCGAGCAACTTCTTCCTCACTCAAGAACTCTGCCAGGATCGTGGTGTTGCCCAGTACACACCTAGAGGGGGGTGGGAGTTACAAAACAATGCTCTTTAGATCAACCGAAGCATGTTCAATGGTGATTGAATGCGCCTTAGGTGTTACAGGTTAACCTACATGTGCAGTGCACCCTGGGCCTTGGCTGCTTCCTGGCGGCTGCTGTAACGAATCAGAGCACTGCCTTGGGTCAGGCCAAGGTGGAAGGTCAGCAGGGGGCCATGCTGCATGCAGATGGTCCTCAGTGTGGAGCCGTCAATCTACATGGAAATAATAGTTTAATTCTAAAAGAATGTCTACTGTAGGTGTCCACAATCTTAGGCCATCTGTAATTGAGTGGGAAACTATAGGCGGTCGTGCCACAATGAGTAAGTGAATAACAAATGCACAGCAGTAATTATGAAAAACATTTGTTTCAGTGTGGTCTAGGAGTTTGTAATCCTGTTATGATAAAGTACAGGAAGATACGCAAGTATACCGACTTAAGAACTGTCTCCAAAATCCCTGTTTAAATAAAAACAAAAACTTGTCTAGTCTTAATTTCCAGGCTTTTCCCAGAGCCGTGTCATGCTAGTGTAATTTGCGCAAACCCTAATTGATTAAATGGCTCATCCAACTTCACAATCCAATTATAGCTAGGTCACGCATCATTCTGTCTCATTTGCATAAGACAGACTGAAGGGGAATACAGATGAATGAACACGGCGGCTCAACGCCTTCAAATTCAAACCCTGGCAAATCTGTCTGGGCAGCTGTTTTTACTTTATAACCATGATCGTTTTGGCTGTGATCTAAGGTTGTAAGAATGTTTTATTTCTTCAATACTTGCACTGCAAGTCAACTGTTCCTTGTCCGTCTACTACGCTGACTCTCATACTACAACATCCCCTTTAAGAATTTCAGTGTTTCTTCTCAGGTTTCCGACCGTCGCTTTTAATTTGTGCTTCCCTCTATTGTCTCACGCCTCACCTGCGGGGTCAGGTTGCTCAGCAGCAGCCAGCAACTGCCTCTAGAGCCCACACCATCACTCCATGCTGTGCCTACAGCAGAGAGAAGAGATAACAGCACAGAAAACAAGGACAAAGCAATTAGTAGTGCTATCATAGCCAACACAGAAACATTTTTTTCTACTAGCTTGTATGATGCAGTAGTTATCCCTGGATTATTATTTTTATCGTCTTTTTATCACTTTGATGAAGAACTTCTCTTACACCGCATGCTCTGGTCATAAATTATGAAATCAAATCTGTTCCCTGTAAACAGTACCTGGCCCAAATCTTGACTCTTGGTTAATCCCGCCCCCTCCCCAGCCCCGAGCTAACCGCGGGCCTCCACTGCCCCATGGAGGGGGTGCGGCCTGCTTCTGATTGGTTAAGCCTGGAGGAGGGCGTGGCAGCTGCGAGCTGTTACGATTGGTCTTCCACAACTTGTTTTGTCCGATGGGCTCTGGGGGCCAGCTGGGCTTGTACTCCGAGTACTTTCCTGAAGAGGAAACGGGGCGGTGGGGGAAAGGGGGGAAAATATGTTTTGACAAACAAACCACAGAAAAGGGTGCAGAGAGGACACAGTGCTGCTCGAATCGAGTAAAAAGCTCAGATTGTATATCTCATGACAAGCTGCTAAGATTTACAGTGAGTGGAGAGAGAAAAAAGTAAGTAAAGATGATGCCTAAGGAGATGCTTTGGAAGAAACATGGGGGGCGGGGGCAAATACACAAGCACCAACGTAATGGAAACTCATACCTGTGGTGTGTGCATTGCTGAGGGGGCTGTCTGAGGCACTGTAGGGCCAGGCACCAGGTGAAGGCAGCGAGGTGTTGAGGGAGGGATTTGGCCCTAAAAAAACAGTAAATAAAAAAAAAAAGAAAGCATAGCAATAAGCACTCAGCCAGACACCATCAAAACCGGTTACTCAATACTTTCTACTAAAGGCCATTGAAGACTGATGAGCTTTGTAAAAAACAACTGTTTCCTTATTTATCATCGTTTTTACATTAGACAACAATTGATGTTTGTATCTAGGATGTTGAGCGATGCACTCTTCTCTAAGACAAGTGTTATTGGCATATTACGCAAGTTCAGTCATAATCCTGCCATGATGGGTGACATAATAGGAGGTTAAGTTCAAGGAATTTGTCTCTAATTACACTGGACTGCTAAACAGGAAATTTCACTTGACTGAAATATTATATGTTTTAGATCAAGAAATCGCAAATCATAATTCTGTGTAAAACCATTTTACAGTGTCGACTCCATGAATATATTTTTTCCTCAGACCTAATCCTTGCAGAAAAGCGCAGAGGCTTCAGAGGGGAACTCATTGTGATGCACTCGCATTAACTACTGCAGCTTAAGCTCTTAAAGATGGAAAGATTTTAAAATTCTTTCATTCAGTCTTTCAGCCGAGTGGACTTGCTGGTCAAATGTGCCTAATGCTATTACTGTGCTAAGCCTTTGTAATAGACGCTGCTTTTATCTGCGACTCATTCAGGATTTTTCAGATTTCTGATGATTTGTACCAGTGTCAGGGAAGAAGAAGGATGAACCCTGTCTATTTTCATAAACAGTCAAATACCTATGTTGTCTCGCAGTAACTGGTGGTCAGAGTCGTTGAGGGTCGGGGGTCCTGGGGAGCCAAGGACACTACCAGGGGTCATGTAGGGGTCGGACTCGGGGTCTCCACTGCTCTGGATTCCCTTCCAGGGCACACCGGGTTGGAACTCTGATGTCAAGGAAAGAAAGATGAAAAGACATTTAAAAAGTAATAACAGTTATCTCAGTTTTAGTCAGTTGTTTCTAACTAACCATCTTCTAGTAACAAAAAGCTCAAAGATCACCTGGAGGCCAGCTGGACGTGGCAGGTTTGTTCCCCATTTTACTCCCTGGAGTCCGGTGCCAGTTGTCTGCGGAGCCCAAACCATCTCCGCCCAGCATGTCATACTGGGAATAAGGGGATCCTCCTCTCACCTTTATCGCACTAGGTAAGGGGCCTTAGGAACAGCAAAGTGAGAAACAAGGTCAACATTTTGTAATGATGTTTCAATTCACCTAAATTCAAAGGCTCATGGAAATACACTGTTAATGAGGGCGAGGTACGACCAGATTGTCCATAGCCTTGGAGATGTGTGAACCTCAGCCTATGCAAGGAGAATGCTGCAGTCCGTCTGTGAACCCACCGTTCTTGTGAAGGGCTGCGTCAGGGGGAGAGGGCGCTGGAGAATGTCCCTCCATCATCCATTTGAAGCGGGACTGCTGTCCTCCGGTGTCCTTCATACCTCCCATCATAGGGCCGAGCTCTAGTCCTGACAGGTTACCACCAGGGGCGAGCCCTGACAAGACGGAAAACACAAACACTCAAGACTCCAAAAAAAACAAACAAACATTGCTTGCTCTAACTAAGCACAAAACCGGAGGGTCATAGGTTGATTGCAGTGGAAAACTGCTGAAGGAAAATCTAATTCAAAGGTAAAGTACCTGTGTTGACACAAATTGGACAGATATGTCTGGGCAGGTGGAGGGTGACCTCCCCAAGACTGAATTCAACTACACTATTTTCTTACTTTAATATACATATTTAAAAAGTATTTTTTTAAAAAAACAACAAAAACAAACAGACAAAAATTCAGCCTCAACTCACCGGAGTACATCCCTTGGGTTTTGGCATGAAGGTCTGACAGCGTTCCCCCCATCCCAGAATGCGAAAGGGGATCTACCATGGGCTGTTTGGACATGCCACCTCCAAGGTGAGAGGGGGACAGTTTGGAGCCCCCTCCGCCTGCCGCCGCTCCTCCAACTCCACCATGCTGATGTCTTTGTTGCTGCAGAATAGCCACAATCCTCGCCAGCTGACATTTGAGAATCAATGCAAGGCACAGTGGTCAAAATACAATTCTTTGGACACAAGACAACACAAAAATGGATAGCAGAAAAGAGATAACAAAAAAGGAGTATGACAACCAATGAATCTGTGTTAAATAACTAACTTAAATGAACAGTTCTAACCACTTGCCTAAAATCATTACACAGATACATCACTTTTCACTTTGGACAGTCTGTCGCGTCACAGAGTGTGGCTTCAGTGGGCAAAAAAAGGGTTAACGGCCCGCATAGCATTGCATAGTATTGTGGAGACTTCAATAATGCTGACCTGCTGTGGGTCTGGCTGCTGTCTGAGAGGCTGAGGCTGAGGGAATTTCCGCTGGTTTTGCAGGAGCTGTTGCTGCTGCTGCTGTTGTTGCTGTTGTTGTAGCAGGAGCTGACAAGCCTACGGGACGGCAGAAAGAAACGGTGAGGCTCAGTGCGCCCACACAAATACCCAATTCATTGCGCATTTCCACACATTCCGATGCAGGGTTAAGACACAACCAGGCAGTTGGCAGTTTAATATTTAGATTTGACGAACCCATCAATCAATAGATCATAAGTGTGATGTTTAGGCACGCACCAGATGGAACTGCTGCATGTGGGGGTAAATGTTGCTGAGCATTGCAAGCTGCTGTGGGGAAATCTGAGGAGGGAACACTCCGCCGCCGCCGCCGCCGCCAACACCACCGACCCCACCGACACTTCCGACGGCACCAACACCACCGACACCTCCTACACCTCCAACACCTCCAACACCTCCAACCACTCCACCCACACTGCCACCGGGAGAGGGCATCTGCTTCAGCATAGGACCCGGCACCTGCATAATCACAGAACACAGCGAATTAGAAACAGTTGTTTTCTTATCAACATTGTTAGTTTATTAATTCCAACCTGATTCCAATTCCATTCTTCTGAAACCCAAGAATCACACAACTACTCCTTGTGAGTTCAGTTAAGTTTATTTATCTATCTAACTTAATCTACTATTATGGCTCTTACTTTTGCATGCAATAGTATCCTCTGGCAATTCGTTAAGTAGCAGCTGGAATTTTCTTTTTCCAAAATAAAAACTTTTGACTATTCTGGCTATTTGAAAATCCAGAAATTGATGAGCCAGAAAATTCAATCTCTACAAAATCATGACAATTTGTGCAGCCAATTCTTACAACATGATCAGATTATGAGGACCTAGCGGGTGAGGTCATTTTACTGTCTGACAGAACATCTTTGCAATAGAGTCTGGGAAGCAATCAAATGTACATACATGGGCTATGAGGAGGATAAAGTATATTAATGTACAATATCTGAACATTGTGTGAATATAACGGCTATCCTCGATATTAAAAAAAAGGGAAGCAGTACATTCCTGTGCGATGCCGTCAAGCCCAATAAGCATCATTATCATGCTATCACCATGTTATCACTGAGGGCTTACTGCATATAACCCTCCACATCCCCTAACATAGCTCATCATCAACATTAATACTAGCAACCCAAGAACAATAGAAGACAGACCTGAGCAGACAGGAACTGATGAGGCACTTGAGCACGTAACCCCTGGGAGGGGTTCATAGGATGCATGCTAGGCTGGTGCATCCCTCGAGGCTGAGGCATCCCTCCGCCACTGCCAACAAACACTCCATGGCCGCCCATCTGGAGAGACGAACAATAAGAACCAGAATGACAATAATGCTCCAGTTTTCATCCTATCAAAATGGCAAAAATAAGAAAATGTGGCATTAATTGACAAAATATTGGATTCTTACTTTGTCACCATAGGGCCCCATGTCAACAGGACCCATGTCTTTGGAGCTAGGCAAGCGGTAACCACCTCCACCTCTTCCTCCCCTCCGCATCTCTCCATTGTATTCATTCATTCCTCTCTTGTCTCCTTCTGTCTTCTTGTCAACACTTGGGTCATCACCCTGAGAAATGGACAGTCAATCAGAGATCCTGTTGTACAACGGTGGCAGAGGCAATGCTAGCAGTGATGGTTCTTCAAAACACCGTCAATATTGGTGACTTGATTTAGCAGAGCAACGACATCACCGTAACAGTCAGATAATGAATATATGATGTTAATGACATATCATAGTTGTCGTTTTGTGTTTAGAAATATTCCATTTGGTTGTGATAAACATCTTACCAGAAGACCCATGTTCGAAAACTGACGCGATACCGGGTTCATCCAGCTATCTCCTCCACCACCCTTTTTTGGGAAGCAAATCAAATGTTATTCACCATCAACAACAGATAAAGAAAACACAACAATGGAAAGTTACTTCAGACAATTCTCCAAACCTTGATGTTGCCCCTTTTCCCTCCATGAGTGTGACCCCAACCTCCGGAGGTGAAGGAAGCGCTGCTTCCCTGGGAGCCAGCACTGTTCCAGACACCTCCGCCGCCATCATCCTCGTCATCCCAGCTGGGATGGCGGGACGCTGACACAGAGACCTCTCCCTTCCCACCCCAGCTGTCCATGGATTTGGTTGCTGAGACACAAAAGTGAAGACAGGTGCATTTGAGAACGAGATCTGAGACGCCGGATCATTCAAATAAAAATGTCTTCAGCGTTCGCAACGCACAACTCAGATGCAACATATTTTCTCCTCTTACCAGATTTAGCAGGATTGGGCGACGGGTTCCCCCAGCCAGACACTTTGCCAGGATCATCTGTGTCACCCCACCCTGTTGATGTATCTGACGCCTGGCTCCATGTAGATGAACCATTGTCAGCAGATTGTCCACCACCCCACATACCTGGACCTGGAGACATACCCAAGTGAACATTAATGTCCCAACAAAAAAGTGTAAGCATCAAGGAGAGAGTCTGACAAAAGCAGCGGCAGATTTTTTTTTCTCAGTTTGTAGAAAACTACACTTACCCACTGCTGCATTGCCAGGATTTGAATCCCTACTGTGCATCCCCTGTTGCCGCCGCGGTGGCTGCTGCTGCATGTTTGGTGGTGGCGGGGCCTGGTGACTGTGACTTTGGCCAGATGTAGCGCTTTTCTTGTCCCACAAGTTCACATTCTTGCTGTTGTAGTTGGTCGGGTCTCCCCAGGCTGACGTGCCATCATCGATTTCCATTTTGCGACTGATGGACTGAGGCGAGGGTTCTTCCCAGCCACTAGGCTCCAAGGAGTCGCCCCCACCCCCAGAAATTTGGGGGATTGGGCCAGAGGTCCAACCCGCACTTTGGTTCTGATTCTTGGATGGCGGACCTCCGCCTCCAACGTTTGGCCGGCTGTTCCACCCTCCTTGTGTGTGTCCTGCTGGTGGCTGCTGGGCCTGTGATTGGTGCTGCTGTTGATTTGGGGCTTTCATTGTTGCCACTTGGCTGTTTGGTATCTGTGCTAATGTGTGGGGCTTGGCACTCCCCCAGTCCTGGTGGGACTTGCTTCCACCCACATCTCCGCCTCCCCATCCTCCACGCTGAGACCCCCCTTCATCCAGATTACCCCAAGAAGATCCCTCATCAGCATGGCTGCCACCTCTGCTTCGTCCGTCTCCCCGTCCGTCTCCCCGTCCGTCTCCCCACCCTCCTCCAGGTGCAGAGTCTCTCTGTCCCCAATCTCCTCCCCAACCACCACCTTCTCCTCTTCCAGTCCCCTTCCAACTCCCTTTCCCTTTATCCTCTGGACCCTCTCCCCACCCACTACCCTGTTGCCCATTGTCTCTCCAGTTTCCTCCTCTATGATCCCCCCACTGTTTTTCTTCAGTTCCCCATCCTTTGCCCTGATTTTCAGGTGGAGGATCACCCCAGCCTCGAGAGGTCTTTCCCTGGTTGCCCTCTGTGCCGTCTTCTGGTATTCCTGCCTTCTTTTTAGTGGACTGCTGTGTAGCGCCACCATCCCAACCATCCCTTATTAAAGCAGGACCAGAGTTCATGCCGCTTGCATGACTGCCAGATGGATCATTAATGGCTGAACTGGTTTTCGACGGGTACACAGACCCATGACTAGTGGTGGTGTTCATTGCTCCTGATGAGAATCCAGAGGAAGATGAAATGCTTCTTTCGTTTCGGTTTCCTACTCCTCTTCTGGTGTCCAGGTCCCAGGCAACGTTCTGTCGAATCTGAGTCTGTCCCCAACCTGTGTTGGACAGAACCCTGGGATCCAGGTCGGATCGATTGAGCATGCTTAGTAAGGCCACTTCAGCATTGGAGGTCTGGTTGGAGTGGGGGAGCAGAGACGAGGCTTGTTCCTGCTTCTGTCCACTGCCATTCCCTCCTCCACCACTTCCAGCTATGGACTCTCCTCCACTGGACGATGGAGGTCTTCCATCCCCAGTGCCTTCGGCCTGCCCTTCTCCTTCATCCCACTCACCACCTGTGCCATCGCCACTTTCCGTCCCTTTCTGATTGTCCCAAGCTTTTGTCATAGTTGCAAACTTTGGTGAGGCAGAGTCTGGCAGACCACTGCCCCCGACACCTATGCTGCCTCCACTACTGCTGCTGTTGCTGCTGTTGCTTCCCCCTCCTCCTCTTCCACTTCCTATTGCTAAGTTGCTTGAACTTACACATTCTCCTGTGCCACCCCACTCTGCGTCTGAGCTCCTGTCTTCCCACGCTCCCTGAGATACCACGGGGGTATTTGAGCCGCCATCACTTCCTCCGCCCCACCCTGCTTTGTCACCCTGGCTACCTAGGCCCCATACATTCCCTTCCTGCCCATGAGTTCCAGTCCCAACTCCTCCCCATCCATCTGCCTGTGCGGCACCTGAAACAACGTCAGAGAGCACCGGAGGCATGGATCTCCAGGAGGAGGAGGCAGCAGAGGAGGAAGACGAAGAGCCAGAGTTCTCCCCACTCCCTTCTCCTTCAGCATCAGCAGCACCTTCCCTCTCGTCACTACCCTCTTGATTTGGTCCTGCTCCTGCTCCTCTTGTTCCTCCGCCTGAGCCCAGCTCCAGCCCAGGGTTGCCCAAGAGCTGCTGCTGATGCTCTCCGCTCCTGGCTACCACTGCCGCCTCCGTGTACTGCCTATGGAGACTTGTTTGATTCACAGATGAAAGAGAGTGAGTGGCGATGGGGGTGGTGCTGGCAGAAAATGAAGACGTTGATGTAATGGACGAGATTAGAGGAAGGCCATCATTAGCTGAAGTGGATGCCCCTCCCTGCACTAGAGCAGGCCAGGCGGAGGGGTTCGCATTGGGGTTGAAATTGGCACCAGGGACACTGCCGTTGCCACCCACAGAGCTCTCCTGAGGCCCAGGAAGAAGATGGGAGACTTTGGAATTGTAAAATGCTGCTGATCCTAGCCCCGCCTCCGCCTGAGAGGAGGTGGAAGAGCCCCACACACCACCACTTGCCTGAACACATTCATTAAGCGATGACAAGGAGGAAAGAGGAGAAGAACTTGGTGGGGAGGGATTGTCCATGTTCCCTGCTCCTCCTCCTCCTCCTGCTGCTCCTCCTTTCTGCTGGATGTTTCTCTCACTCCATGAGGCACTACTGTTGTTGTTACTGGGGCAGTCTTGCTCCTGCGCGCCTCCTCCAGCCCCATCAGAACTCAATTTGGCCCCGCCTAGGATGCTAGGCCAATCCTCCAGGTCAGTCCCATCCACGATCACCTTCCCACAGCCCTGAGAGGTGGACTGGCCGAGAGAGCCTGTCCCCCATGTGGAATTTGCATAAGTTGAAGTAGTAGTAATAGAAGAAGAAGACGAAAACGACAGACCGGCGACACAAAATGAGGATGAGGAGGAGTTGGGAGGTGGAGGAGAGGATGAACCCAGTTTGGAATCTACAAAAAAAAGGAGACCAGTCATGAAATTATACATTCTGCTACTTACACTACTAGTTAGGTTAGCTGTAATGCAGTGTATCAGATGTGTTGTGTGATGCTGTATAGTGATTGAACTGTGAAATGAAGTCCCTTGGCGGTTATTACTGTAGAGGTTCAAAAGTGATTTGTGTTTATGGTGTACTGGTATACAAGATAATTTTTTCTGAACCTGGGAATCCACCCACCTGTGGCTCCAGCTGTGTTTGCATTGGGGTTATCTGCTCCCTGTGAGGAGAGAGGTGGGGTGGCTCCCCAGCCGCTTCCTCCCCCAACCCCTCCTGCACCCTCTTCCCCTCCTCCTCCCCCCAGCAGCATGGAGGACAGCGGTGGCTGGCCCCTCTTCAGTAGCACTTTGTGGTCCTGCTGGCAGCGAAACCTCGGTGGAACCTCTCTGGACATGTATCGCTGCTGCTGGGGGGTCTGGCTTCCAGAAGGGGAGGAGGGCTGTCCGTTGGCCACAGCAGTCCGCTGCTTTGCATTGTTCCCGCCACCAGGAGGAACCTGTGTGGAAACCCCGGCAACACCAGGACTCGGGGATGAGGGGGCAATAGGGCCAGGGCTGGGGGACACTGAGCCTGGAGTGGCGAGCGGCTGGGTGGAGGAGGGCTTGGCTGATTCTGGCACTAGAATACAGAAGCAGCAAAGATGATTAAAAGAGGCAGGGGTATGTTAATCAGCGACAGATAAGCAAAAACTAACATTATAGATATATAAAGAAAAACCTACGCTCTTCACAAAATATTGCTGGAAGAGCTGGCTATTGTTGATTGAATTATATTTGACAACAAGACTGACACTGTAGCCCTGACAGCATCGAAAGGAACAATTAAAAGTATGAAGGAAGTGAGTTGGTGAAAAAACAAAAAGGCAAAGCATACCTTTGATTTTCTGTTCTGGCACCTGCAAACAGTAAAAAAAACAAGTTAGATAATAGTTCATTCACATGGGCCTACAACTGTTAACTTTTTTTGACTAACATTGCAATTGCTACTACAAGTCTCGTTGGGAAATCTAAGCTCTTTAAACAAAAGTTAAGTGCTAGCATGCAAATTTTGTGAAATTTCTTTCCTGTTTAAGTGGGTCAGATAGCTGCAAGATGAAAGTCAGACACAGAGTAGGTCGTAAATGTTTACCTTCTGAGAGGTCTCCCTTTTCTTCTTATCGTCTTTCTTCTTTTTCTTGTCTTCCATGAACTGCTGTTCCCTTTCCTGATTCTCCTGTCTGTGAAGAGAAATGTACACATTCAATTATTTATGTAACACCTCAAGCCACTTGGAAAGTAATCTAATGCTTTAAAAAAAAAAAAGCACACAGTTCTCTGTCTTTCGCGTGTAAACCATACGTCTGCACGAAAAATGGGATTCTCGAGCATAGTGTTCAAACAAAAGTAAATGCCATGAGGGATGTGATGTTGACCTCGGGCCGACAGCCCAAATACAGCCCTTGGTAGCCGAGCCTCTCTCTGCATAATTCATTAACCAGAAAAAGATTGCAATTCCAACCAACAGGCGACACAGGCAGCAGCCAAACAAACAGGTGACGTCACTCCACATTCACTTTGCATGGTTTAGACTGTAATGGCAGCATCATCACAGTTCAGTGCATAACATGAATCCACTGATACAAAAGGACAAGCTCCCACTGACTTGCCTCAGATGCAATGCATCAACCAAACCCCAACTCATGCCAGACATGTTTTTTTTCTGGCGAGCAAAACAGAAGCGTAAACTAGAAATGTCTAGTTCTAGTTTAAGACATTTGACCCTGGTGGGGAATACAACCGGGCCCGGTGCTTCTGTTAGCTAACCCGCACACAATTAGCAACAACTAGCTCGAACAACCATTTGTGGGATCCCGTCTACAGTAAATAGCTTGAGAATCCCCGCAAACTACGTAGCAAACATTTCCATGTACAAAAACGGCAAACGACCAGCAGAAAATGTTAACCGGGTGAGCGACTGGCTCTGGCTCTGGCTCTGGCTAGCCGACTGGAATGGTTTTGCTGCCGCTGAGCAGTGCACCGTGACCCGCGCAGCCGAGGAGCTCGCGGCTCT
>CAESWR010000009.1:45422-65276 GCA_903171835.1 Mullus surmuletus | reverse complement strand
GGCTCTCGGCTCGCGGCTCTCGTCTCGCGCTCGCGGCTCACGATTCTCGGCTCGCGCTCACGGCTCACGGCTCTCGGCTCTCGGCTCTCGGCTCTCGGCTCGCGCTCGCGGCTCTCGGCTCGCGCTCGCGGCTCTCCCGCCCAGCGAGGCGCCTCCGTCCCTGCGACTGTGCCCGTCGCCGACCGCAGGCAGCGGAGACGTCATATCAGTAAACACCCGATAAGCCCGTCACTAACACCAGCCCCGGCCACAGACCGCTTTAGACCACTGTAAATGGGGGCAGAAAACACCGCCGGCGAGCAGGTAAACACGCCCGCCGTCGAGCCGCCTCGCCAGTAACGGTCGACAGGGCCCGAATAAAATGACCAACTTCAGTGACGTTTCCTGCGAGGCTCTAAGCTCCTCCAGAGAAAACAGTGTTTTCATCTGCGTAACCGCGGGAACAGCTAACAGCAGCACGCGAATTAAAGACGGGACAAAGCCACCGGGTCGGTCGGTGTTCCGCACTCACCTCGGGAATCACATATGACATAAAGTGCGTCTGTGCAAAAAAAAAAAAAAAAAATTCTTGCAGACCTACCGCTAGCAAGCTAGCAGGCTAGCTAGCTTAGCGAGCTAGTTCTTCGAGGCTTTCAAGGCTAAGTTGAATAAGAAATGACATCACCGAAAGGCGAAATGTTAGTCGTAGAAAAATCGCGGAAATGCGAGTATTTTTTAGCGCGACGGTGGTTCTCAAGCTGTAAACAAGACACGCATAACCCCTGGGTGACTGTCAGACGCTGTACGATCGGTTAGTTTGCTATCGGCCATTTTGCTTCTGTGTGGAGGTTTTAGCCAGCATATGATTTCACCAGGCTGGCTGTTGATCAGCGAGGGGAGGTGGAGCGTGTACCGGCAGCGTCCGCCAGAGGGCGCTGCTGGCCGAGGCTGCCCGCGTCACAGCGGCTCTTTGTGCGCGTAATAGCTGGTTCATTTCATCAATCTGAAGCCTTACATTTCTGTGACGCCTGTGTTAATTTAGTTACGTTAATAGGCCTGTCCCATACACAACTTTTGATTAGTTTTACCCAGATTTTGCTGAATCTAAATAGAATTAACTATCTAACCACTGCCCCGTGAGTACAGAAATACTTTTGCACATCCCCTCTTATATTTGAGGAGTACAGTAGCCATGTGTATATTATTGTATTGTCTTTTTCTAGTCAATGACAACTTGAAAATAAGCAGATGCAATTGGGAAGGAAACACTTTAATCTGTATATTGGTTGAGTCAATTGACGCTTCTGTTATCATTTACTTATTCATTATCAGTAGTTTTCACAGTAAACATACCATCAGTCTCCTTACATGCTGCTGTTACTGGAGAAACAATCAGATCAACTGTATTGTCTATCAAAGCACACAACAAGTTTTACATACATTTTTTTTATAAACCATTTGGCTGTAAGCGAAAAAACCAGCTTCAACAGTGTAGGCCTCTGTACAGATGCGCGATTCACATTTCTCATTCAATCATATCATGATTCATATGGTTACAGTAACAGTTTGATATTCTCAAACGTCTTCTACATCAAAGATCATGTCCCCTTCACCCACACCTGAATGCCCAGTGGACTAACTGTAGATCCACCCACTTGGCAAAAACACCAGAGTAAACTTTAATTCCTGGTAGAAATCCAGCTGTGCAGAAATACACACTGACTGTCCTGGTATGTGTGTCCCCCCTCTCCTATTGCAGCCTATCCAGTTCCACCCATGCTATCGCCATCTGCTGGCTGATGATGGCGTTGCGTATGGCCGCCAGCAGCTCCTCAGTGCAGCTCCAGGTGCTGGGCTCCAAAGTGTGGTAGTGCAAGGGCAGTGTTTCCAGCTGCAGCTCCTCAGCTTGGCACACCTCCTCCATCACGTTGTCGTCGCCACATCGCTGAAAGAACTTCCTGTTTCAAGCAGAGCAGAATACACAGTAAGTGATTAGAAGAAGGAAAAAGTTGGAATTTGTCAAGAGATTTTTCAACGTCTGGACAATATACAGTCTGACCAAAGATGAGAGGGCTTTGACATAAGTAGCGGGTTTAGGGTGAACCTTGACAAGCTTGTGTGAAGCGCCATTTTTTACGATTGTAGTGCACATACCTCAGCTTCTTGTGCTTCTTGTTCTTAGGTCGGATATGTATGACAATGGGATAAATCCCCTGTCTCAGCAAACCCTCGACACTGGGCAGCCCCAGCTCCAAAAGACAGTGCTTGTCCTGAAGCACACACACAGCGGGTTATTTTCTTGACTCAACTTTAATAATTACCGGTAACATCTTCTTTAATGGTGAACATAGCTAATCTTTTCTTGCTTGCACAGATTTAACTCGCAAACATTAGGGGGCATTCATTCTTGAAATTAGCAGAGGACCAACTGTGGATCAATTTGATATTAAACACACGGAAGAGGTAGTTTGTTGGTTACCTGGCTGATAACATCCTGTATTGACTGCAGTCGTATGCCCACAGCCTGCTCTTGATCGCAGGAATCCAACAAGAATACACTCTTGTCTTGTCTCTCGGAAGCCTGAATGGGCTCTGCAAACCACAGGTTACAGGAGGGCCATGTGATATATTTGTGTGACGATAAAAGAAGGACCTTTTTTGGTGCAGGGTCTGAGGGATGCGTGTGAGTTTGTGTGTGCAGACCTGGTGAGCAGGTGTTGAAGTTTAACCCGGACTCTGCAGGTTGCAGCAGTCTCTCGATCAGACCACGGGAGAGAAGCGACGGGGAGAAGATGACCGGTCGCTTAGTGTGGACCTTCACTGGCATCACTAAACTGTAGGGGATCAGGTGCTCCTCGTGACCTGGCGGACAGACACACATTCAGATACGCCTTTGCCTTTGCGTCCAGAAGTCTTATATGACATGAAACAAAACAGATGTTTTCCTGGAATTCTTACGTTTGTTGAGTGTGTAAAGGACCTGCTGGGAGGAGCCATTCCCCCGACCATTGGGATCCACTGCTTTCACCAGTCGAACGCGGCCAGATGCTTTCTTTGGGAACTATATGTAGGAAAAAAATAATAATTTCAATGCCATAACACAAGATATGACTTTCTCCAGCACACCTGCAAACTTTCCAGCCTGTTCATGTCATTTCAGTCATTTCATTGCACTAAAATGAAGTGATCGTGCATGATAAGTTTCCTTTTTCTTATTGAACTTCCTCAGCATGAAGTTTGTGAAGAATATTACAAGTCATAGCCCCTTCTCTTTGCAGACGACCCCTTGCGTGACCCTTAAGACTGTCAGTTTATCTTTTGCATGAATATGTCCGTTATTTGTAAGAGTTGTTCTGAAAGAGCTAGACTTGTGACTGAAATTCAGGTTGGTGTATATTTGAATATGAGCAGACTCACCACCTTCTTTTTGAAGTCCTTCTCCTCCAGGGCCATTTTTCTAAGTCTCACTAGTAACAGCTGCTGTGCCCTTCAGTGGAAAGTAATTCAATCTCAGTCATTTACTCTTCACGTTCTAGTCTGTTGAAATTTTTAATACAATTATTTGTCTGTAAGAGCAAAATGTCTATCCAAACTGGTAGAGTCCCGCTTATAGCTGACCTGTTGTAGTTGGGCATGGATCCCCCCTGCAGGGTGTTGGCTGTGCTTGGGTCCACCAGGCAACAGCGCCAACTATATTTCCCATTGTACCTCGTGTCTGTGACGTGTATGATGTCGTCACAGGCCACACCCAGAGAGGGCGGGTCACCGAGGGGCTCGATGTCCAGATTCACCCGCACGTAGAAGGAGTCAGCGCCCGTGAACACGGACAACGTCAGCTGGGAGCACAGTTGTGAATATGCTGAGGACGAGATGAACGAGTAAGATGAACAAGTGAATTCATAACATTTGGGGAGAGGTGGCAGGATTCTGGTAGAGATTTACCCGCTGGATTGTGCTGGTGTTTTAGAGATGAAGGCTCAGTCCACCACTGCAGAGAAAAGTGGGCCACCTCTGCAGTGCACTGGCCCAGCAGAACGCTCCCTCCTCCAAACAAAACCCGCTCCAGCTGGACCACATCAGCACAATATATCACAGATTAACAATAATCCGCTCGTCTCGTATTCAATCTCATCGCAGAGTCGCACACCTCCAGAAGCTCGCTGCCCTCCCTCAGGCCGCACTGCTCTGCCATGGACCCGGCTTTCACGTGACTGACAAAGATCCCCGTTTGATTGCCTCCAATTATCGTGATGTCATCGGCCAGGCTCGCCCTCCTCTGCTTTGGTGAGGTGGACGGGCTTGAGGAGGGGGAGTTGGGGGGCAACCTGAAAGATGGGCAGCAACCGACGAGGTCATGAGTCAATTCACTTTGTAAATCAGATGGAGATTTTGTGGTTTCAGTGCTACGAGAAGTTTATTTTTTACTGTGCAAGTTATTCTACAAGTTTATTATTCACCCAGTTAAGCATAATGTGAAAATTTGCACTCTCATAGTTATGCACAAGTGTCAAATGTCAACGCTGGAAGACAAAATATTTGAAAAACCTTTGTAATCTACCCAAATAATTCAGACTTTTAATGAAATTATACTGGTTCTGGCCTCTGAAGACGTCACATCAATGCTGGCAGAGAGGCGTCGTACAAACCAGGGTTTAAAAAGTGGATTTTTACAGACTAATATCCAAACTGCAGCGAGGTACCTGGGAAGGTTGGGGTTGTTTTTATGTGAAGGGACAGCAGGCAGGTTGACCAGGTCGGGGGGGAAGGGATGAGCATGTAGCGAGTTCCAGGAATCCCATAATGACGGTTCACCCTGCTCACCTGGAGACACAACCAAACCTCACACTCACAAGGTGCTGGACGTAAACAGAGGGGGGTCTGCATCGGTTAACGTGTGTGAACTAACTCTTAATCTTTGCCATTCCATTTCTCTGATAGCATTTCTTCAGGTTGGAAAAGTTACACTGGATGAATAATGTTTTCTTCCATGTTAGAGGGAGTGTTTATCTTGAAAGTGGTGTCCCACAAGGTTTAGTTTTTGCCCTCCCACCTTTTCTTTTATTGTAAAAGCAATGTTTTGCTCTCTTTTCAGTTGTAAACTTGCGATGCTTGCCTGTTTTAGGTTGTCTATTTTCAGTGACAGATATCACAAATGTGTCCTAAATTAAATGAAAACAAATTAAGTTTAACAAACAAGTTAAATGATTTTTTTTCCGTGTTTTTCCATGCAGAACATGATGCAATCAAATATACCTGTGATGTTGTCATTCTCATCGCTACCCCACGAGTCCAAGTCGAACCTTCAGAGGATGAAAGGAAGAGGAGGAAAGAAGTTTGTCATATCAATTAAAGGTTAGTTTGGGTGATAAAATCTGTAAAGGCAGCGCGATGTGAAGCTGCCAAACTCACTCCGTGTTGAATCTACGATTGATGGAGTTCATGCAGGGAGGAAACGGGAACGTGGAGAGGCGGTTTATTTCCTTTTCATTGTTTTCTGTCTGAGGGCAGAGAGGAACATGTACACATGAATTATATACGGGTGAGTAATCTTTTGTTTTTTCTTTCTTTTTGGTTCACGTCATATCTCGATGCTCACCGTGGACAGCAGGTTCTCCTCTGAGTTGGAACGGGATCCTGTGAAGGAAGAGCATTTGCGTAAGAATACGTTCTATCGCGAAGAGGCTTAGAACTCGGCTTGTCTGCGGACGCTACCCACCCTCGGAGTTGTCGTTAGCTTGGCCTCTAGAGGGCGTCTGTGGCAAAGAGGAGACTTGTTAACACCACTCTTGACCGCAGCGCAAGCACAGACATGTCAAGAGTTGCATCCAAAACTCCTGGGCTCTCTGATAATAACAGGATCTTGGTATCACGGCAGAGATTCGCTTCGCAGTCTGAGAGCTGCATTCCGCGCATAGCACCAAAACAACATGACAAAACGTGTCGCTGCGCCTCACCAAACAGCTGTGTCAATGATTCGTTTCTCTGTGCTACACAAAGCAAATGCTGCATGACAAAAACTATTTAAACAGGCTGATGGATCCAAATAAAAAGTAGGGCGACGTATATGTAATGGAATAGTTAGGGGTGTTAGGGGCCGATCTGATGTTGATATCGGATATCAATCCGATATCAGCAAAAAAACCCTGAATCAGAGTATATCGGCCTGCATCTAAAATCTTCGATATAAGGTATTTGAGGTTATTTTTCAGGGTCTTCTCATTTTTTCCCCCATTTATTTTATTCAATTGTAGAATATTCTCATGTTTAATCTTAAAATGTATGTAAGCCATTGGTTAATAATATATGGGTCAGTTTTTCTCATATCGACTGTTGCTGACTATTGTTCTCTGTTTGAGTAATATCACTTGATCAAGCCTTTTCTAACATTCCATACTACAAAGTAAGTCATAAAACTCCCTCAACGTTTGAGGCCTTATATCTAGAATCAAAGTATACAGAGAGTAACCTCCTTGTTTTTCGACTCCACTCATCTGGTTCAGTTTTTTCTTTGTTTTCTTTTTCTTCTTTCTTTTCTTTCAGTGTGCAATCCTTGAAGTCCTTTGAATTTTACATGTACACACAAATGTTTTTCACCGCTTGGATACTGTCATCAGTATTTAGGTTGATTGATGGTACTCTCCTGTCAAGACAACTTCTTGCCTTTAATATTTATGCTTTTTATTTGTTATAGTTCACATTTAGCTCACCGTTTCAACGTTTCTGCAGTACCATGTCAGTGTGATATTTATATATGATATTAGTGTATCAAAGTCAGCTTTATTTGTCAATTTCTTCACATGTACCAGAGATAAAAAGAAATCGAAATTGCGTTTCCTGCTATGCCTGTCTTGTATGCACCGTGGGATAGCGGGAAACGCAATTTCGATTTCTTTGTTTCTCTGGTACAAAGTCTGGAATGTCTGGAAGAAATTGACAAATAAAGCTAGATCTGACTTTGACTTTACCCTAATCCTCTGATGATAGGGGTACATGCTTCCTGTGATTTTTATTTATTTATTTATTCATTTATTTTTTTCTCTGCACACACAGGGTCTGGTTCTCATTGGGAAAAATGGTGGTCTGCATATGAATGTGCTGCATGTATAATCTGCTCTTTCCAATGAATAACAAAATAATTAATGTATGTTTTGTGCTGATATCGGACCAGTATTGGCCAATACTCGGTATTGTATTGGAAGAGAAGAAGTTGTGCCGGGACAACCCTAATAATTATCCCGGTGGGATGCAGTATTCAAAGCCGGACGGTACCTTTCGCAGCAGCAGATTGGTGCCGTTGGACTGGGGGCTCAGGTCCAGGCCGAGGGAACAGCAGGGGCCGTAGCATTGGTCCTCACTGCACAGAGACAGGTGGGACTGCAGGGGGGGGGCAACAGACACAGGGAGTTACATAATGTCATGCAACAGACACAGGGAGTTACATAATGTCATGCGGTGTGTACGGACTTTGCTGCGCCCCCCTGTGAGCTCACCCAGTGCAGAGAGGGGCTGCTCTGCTGCAGCTGCTGCATCTGCTCCTGGCTCCTCTCGCGCTCGCGCTCCACCTCCCTCTGCTGCTGCTCCACGGCCGCCTGCAGCTCCGCGATGCGCTTACGCAGACGGTTCTTGTCCAGCAGGCAGTCGGTGTACTCCAGCTGGAGGCTGTCGCGGCTGCGCAGAGCCTGGCGGAGCAGGTGAGGTTGCGTGTCAAACATTGTTCAGGCAAGCCCACGACGCTGACGAAATATATTTTATGTGGATTAAGGCTTCACATGACAGGACGTGTGAGAGGATTTTTGAATAATCCACGAACAAAGATTAATCACTTAAGTAAATGTGAACTCAGTGATCGTCCAACATGATGATGACTGATTGCAGTGATGAAAGTTTAAGCATTTGCAGTGAATGGGAAGCTGCAATACTCATAGAAAACTGTTGAAAGTAAGTATTTATCAGAACAATAACTGATAATGAAACAACTGAAATAAACTACTCAAAGAAAGTTCAAAAATGTTATATTGATTCAATCATTTCTCCCATTTAATAATACCCATCGATGTTGTATTTTATACAGTTGGAAAGCCTGAATGCACCATCCTTACAAGCTATTCCTGGTTGTAAAGGTGACTTATCAGGCTTTCCAACAGTATCAAATACAACACAAATTTGTGTTATCAAAGGGGAGAAACTATTGACTCAAATAAAATTTCCGAACTTGTTTTGACAGATTTATGTCTATAAAGCAGTGGAGCAGTTGGAATATATTTGAGAGTCGTAGAGTGGCGTTAAAATCAGATCCCACAATCATGGAAAAAGATCCACTGCTGCCCATCACGCCGGCTGAAATGGCAAAATCAGCCGAGATGGACTTTGACGACTCAAAGCTGACCTGATCTCTCTCCTTCTCCAGCTCCATGATCTGATTCAGGTAGGACACGCTCCTCTTCTGCTCGGTCTCCCAGTCCAGCTGCAGCGTCCTCACCTTCAGCTGGAGCTGCTCACACTGTGATTCCAGCTGTGGTCAAACAGCAACGTGAGAATTGAGGAAACAAGCCGTTTTAAAGAAGCGACTGCAGGGGAGGAGAAATATCCAACCTTGTCTCTGTTCTCCTCGGTGCTCTGCATCTCCTCCTGTAGTCGGGAGATGATGTTACACAGCTCCTGCCTCTGCTCCGCAGCCTCCCTGCGGTCCTGCCGCAGAATATCCATCAAGGCCTGAGATACACATGGGAAAAGAAGCACGTTTGGAACTGCAGACATGCAAGACAACAATGCAAAAAAGTGTCAAGAGAAAATCTGAGATTTCCGGTGTCTTGGCGTACTATAACTCCGGTGGACGGAGACGCGTCCTTCGTCTGAGCTCCTGCAGTCTTGGCTTTGTGAACATCGATAAGGTGCTTCGGTTTGTCGGGGACAGCGGGTGGACAACCATGACCTCCGTTGGAGGGCAAACTGTTTGCTTTAGCTGTGGTCGCGTCCCCCGAAGCAGAGAGGGTTCGCTTCTCCGCCTCCCTCAGCCGGGACTGGAGCTCTTCCACCTGCACGGAGGCAGAGCACAGCGGCCGCGTTTGCTCGTGTTGCTGGTCTTTGTGCGTGATTACAAAAAATAACAACCTGTCAAACACAGCTTCTCTGCTGATAACCAGCCAGCACAAGAATGTGAGGCTCCCAGGGATCCAGGAGTCCAGGGTACATAAACACTAAGTCGCATCATGGGACCCATCACATTACTGTATGATACAAGCAAACAGCTTCAAAAATGGCAATTGTTTATCGACCAGTCGCATTTCTTTGTTTAGAGTTGAGCTCCACCACAACTATTTCCAGCTGCACAAGCAAAGGTTTATGTTTCAGTGATTTAAGGTAGGCATGTTCTGACACAGCGCTCTTTTTGGTAACACAAAGACTGATAAACATCTTCTCAGTCTTTATCTATTCATTTGGCAAAATCCGGCATTTAGCGGGACTTAAAGGGAGGATGAGTTTGAGGTTACGTTTACTCCACTTCCAGGCTTCAAGTGAGAACACAAAATGGAGGACGGTGCCGCTCGGACCCACCTGTGCCAGTAGTTCCCTCTCCCGAGCCGAGGCCTTGCCTTGATCTTCCAGGGCCCTGGAGTATTTCACCGCCTGCTCCAGGTGTCTGTCTTTCAGTTTGCCCAGCTCCCGACCGGCCGACTCGCAGTCCTGACGCAGCCTTGAGAGATCACAAACCACATTCTTATCAATCCTCCTTTATCAACAATAGCTACATCATAAATTCTTAGAGCAGTGTGTGACAACTGAGTGAGTCATTATAGACAGAGACACAGACTGCAATTTTCATGTCATAAAATGAAAGAATTTTTGCTCTATGATGTATTCAAGAAGGCAGGGCGCCTTCCTGAGAAAATCGGTCTCCTTATTGAAACGCTGTGGCGGGTTTCGCTCTGCGGTCGAGAAGAAAAGTGAATGAAGAGTTTGGATCGGTGAGTCTGAAAAGAGCCTGTTGCTGGACTTTTTGTTCTGCCGGTCATGGAATTTGCAGGCAGCAGTTTGTGGGTTTGGAGGAAGAACAGTGCTTTCACTCCAGCTGAATGTTTTCCCAACAACTATTCAACCGATTGTTCGGAGGACGGGGAGCCGTCTGAGGAGGAAGCCTTTAAAATGTATGGTGGATCTTGAAAAAGGTGACAGAATCCTGAAATAATTTTCACTTCCTTTAGTTTTGTGATGCCAACGGGCTTCATGCACAGCTCCACTACTTCCTGAAAGTTAGGAAGCTACTTTATCTCTTGTCTGTGATTATTGGACGCATTGATTAATCCAGGTGTGCACTCGGAGACACACAAGAAAGTTTCCTGAAAGTTTCCATGGGAATTTTAACTTGGAAATCTTCAGGGTGTTGTTGCCGTGACGACCACTCATAACGAGACAGCAGCCATTGAAGACGCTGTGATCCAGGTCCTTGATGAGTAGCGCCTAAATGGGCCTGAAGAGAAGCTCAACTAAATATTTGGACATTTTTGAATGGGACTTTTTATGGGGAGCTGAGGGAACATCAGGAATGTCTCGGCTATTGTAAATACCTGAACCTTCTTTGATTTTTCACCTTTCATGGTTTTTGTTGTTCTGTGAAAGAAACCATTAAAGTTCGACAGTTCTAAAAACTGATGAGTGTCATTTATAAAACATATTTGCATGTATGTTTGCTTATGACAAATATTGATGCATATATTCATGACAGTTAGATTCGGGTAGGGAAGATTCCCTGAAAATTAATTTATAATGTCATTAAAAATATTGCATTGAACATGTTTGCATGCATGCCTGCTTATGACAAATCAAAATGTTTCAATTTCATACATGGATATGACCAGGTACATGCAGTTAATATACATTTCCTGAAAATTCCTGTTAATTTCTGAAAATTCCCATGCAAAGTGTCCGACTTTGAAATTCCTGGAATTTTTCACTCCAAATCAAGTCACACTCGCAGCGGAGTGGAGGACATCTCTAAAGAAAGGGGGAGGGCCAACTACGGGACACATGTAACACTCAACCGGAGAAAGGAAGCACTCATCACCACGGCAACCGATGGACGCCTTGTTTATACCAGAGATGCCACAGTTGTTGTAAGTTGTAAGTCTGCATGAATGCAGGCTCGCTATCGAAGGGCCGATGCGGCGGAGCCTCCGGGAGAAGACACGGGCGGATCGGCTGAGCGTGCGGGGGCACTTTGGAAATGAGCCAGTGTGTCAAATACTGACAGACAGGAAATAGAGAAGCTGCCTTATCTTCAGGAAGTAGTGGAGCATGAATCCCAATTTTTTCAATTAAGATTTTTTGGGGAAACATACAACAGACGTATAACCTTATGAAATGATTACGGGAATGTATTTTGGTATGGCTCGATATGATTGTTCAGTAATAATAATATTAATAATAATAATAATACACAAAGTGTACAGTATACCAAGTGATTATCGTTTATTTACTTTTCACATCGACCCAGATGTAAAACACGCTGGGGAAAGCCCACTGTTGATTTCTGCGTAATTGCCTATGACTTAATAGGACTTCCTCTTAAGGGCATTTTTTTAGAGTGTTATCTCGCTTGCGAGGGACAAACCTCTCCAACTGGAGTCGGTCGTGACGCAGATCCTGAGCTTTGCGTTCGGCGCGGCTGCGCTCCTCCTCCGCCATCCGGCAGCGCTGGGACAGGCGGCGCTCGCACATGCGGCTGCTTCGGAGCTGCTCCCGGAGTTTACGGACCTCCAGGAGCAGAAACTGGGTCAGACCCTCCGGACCCTCCTCATCTGAGTAGTCAAGACCGGCAGAGTTTGGATGATGTTATCAATATTTCTGAGTTGATACATTTCAGAAAGATGTACATAGTTTCGTAGTTTTGTAGAAATGCAGCAGAGGTGCAGATACACGGGAGAAGTTTACCTAAAGTAATTTCTGTCAGAATGATAATGAATTCTTGTCTAATCATAGTGTTTCTTGCCTGCACAGAGTCATGGTCTGATGGCTTAACCAGCCATCAGCAATGGAAACTAAACTAAAAATCTAATTAATAGAATTTTTTTTACCCAAACCCACCTCTCTGTGTTACGCCATAAACAGTTCCCCTTTCCCTAACGTAAATCAATGTGATGTAATTGTCTTTTTTTACCTATTTATTTTTGAATTCCCAGCTTACCCAGTATGAGGGAGCAGCGCTGTGTTGCCTTCTCTCCAGTCAGGTATGTGTACTGCTCTGGGTGGTAGAACTCCAGCGACTCCATGAAGGCCTGGAGACCCCTCTGACCCTGGCCTCGCAGGATGTCCAGCAACCGGCCTGTTCAACCAAACGAAAAAAAAAGAAGTGCGTAAAGAAAAACTGACCTCAATAATACAAACATTTAAAAAAGGTTGTTGTTGGCAACAACAGACCAGAAACGCGCATCCTCTTTGATGTGTGTGTCCCTGACCCCAGCTATTCACACTTTGGCAGCGAACCAGCGGTGAGACGAGCACAGATGGTCGACATCATCGCCTTGTTTCTTGCGGCGTCTCCCTTTCCCTTCATCTTTATCTTCGTTCACTCCCCGCTCGGTTCCGTCCGCCCGCGGAACGCTCCCTTTACTTAGCCAAGGCTTTCATCTCACTGCGCCGTTCATCGTTTACCACCTGTTTGTCTGCAGCCGCTCTGACAGCGACGCTCCGTCTGTGGTGCTCGTGGGCGGCGCGCACATCTCTGCACTCCGATGAATAATCCTCAAACATTTCACATCCTAATTCTATTCATTTATCATCCCTAATTATTTATCAGGAGGCTTTTTTGAGACTCAGCAGGGAGCCAGACCCTTTCAAGTTGTTCTTAAGATGAATCCACAGTATTTTTCCCCAAACTAAAACCCTTTTGTATTTTACATTGGTTGTTATTTTATCAATTTTACATGTCTGATATACAGTATACCCACCCCTCATACATTATATTTCTCTTCACCTTTCCTGCTTTCATTCAAGAGAGGAAAAAGGTATTTTCAAAGTTTTTATACAACAACTACAAATTTCAAGGTGTAGGATCTCATCAATAATGTCTGAGTGGAATCTCTACAACCAGCTTTATTTATTATTCTCCCAGCTGCTTTCTGTCAATAAATGAGTAATATAAGTGAATGACAAAGGCATTTCCTATTAGACAAATGTCTTGTTTTAACAAGAATTGGTCATTTCCTTTAGACGTGTTCAAAGCCAATGATTTACAATTAAATAAATAATCATGATGATGGGGATTTTTTGTGCTGTGCGTGCTCTGTCTCATCTGTGTACTTCCTGTTTTATTTTGGAAAACAGGGGAAAGGTAGCTTGCCCTTCCCCTGTGTGTGTTGGTCTGATTGTCTCACCTGCCATGATTGTTTGCACCTGTTCCCTATTACCCTCTGTCTGTATATCAGTCCGCGTCTACGCTTGTCTTCTGCCAGTTCGTCGTGTCTCATGCCTTCGGTCGTCGTGCTCTATAAGTCTAGCCAAGCCAAGCCTGTTGATGTATGCTGTGAAGCTCCTGATTCTTGTCATTATTTGTTACTTTCAGTAAAAGACTATTTCTTCATTCATCCTTTTTAGTTCACTCCTGTTATTCCCAGGAAGAGCCTGTGGGTTTTTGTTGTTCATTTTTTAACTGGAAGGGTGATTGTTTGTTTTTTGTGTTTGTTGTTGTTGGTTTGATTTCCGGTTCCGGTCGCACACCTGAGTCCAGGACTCCTGACGTCCTGTCAAGTGCTGCTTGTAAGGGTACAGTTTTTTGGAGCTGGACCAGAGTTAGAATCTCAAATTCAGGATATTGCTGATTAGAAGCCCCCCCGCCCCCACCTAACTTTTAACTATCAAAATACCACAAGGGATGTTTTGGCTTTTTTGACATGAAGTAGTATAAGATTCTTGGCCTGAACAAGTCAGACCTTCCCTCGGCTCGTATCATCAGCTTTTTCACTGTTTACATGCTTGGGAGGCAACCGCTGTGACCTGAGAGAATACAAAGGCAGTCTGTCTGTGTTACCACAACACAGGGAGCTGATCGGAGCAGCTGATCAGAAAAGTTTTATGAACGATGTCCATGACAGGAAAGCGGTGAAATATATACGGCAAATGGGATAGATTTTTGTTGCTGCAGCCTGCGTAATCACAAAACGATTAAATAAATTAAAAAAAAATGTAAACCCTTTTTTCATATTTCTTGTGTAATATATTTCTCTCTCTAGTTGTCACGTCAGCTCTATCGTGGCGCAGCGGTCGCCATCCGAGCATGTAAACACCTTGAAACAGCTGATGGAAAGGTGTGCAGCTGTTAATAAGCCGCATCCAGGGCTTAAAGCAAGAAAAGATTTGAGGCCTGAAAGGTTGTCCAGGAGGAAATGTGCACAATGTATTGAATGAATTTTAAAGTGCTCTTTGCCTGAAATCAGGCATGGTGCCTGAGAACTTTAAGCCCTGCGCATCGCGCAGTGATACAAAGGTAGGAAAAATGGTGCCAAGTAATTGCAAGGTCTTGTGCACGGCCAAGCATTCGTCATGCAAATGGATTAATCTTTTGAACGCATATTGTTTTTTGAAGCAAAACGCTTTATTCATGCGACCCCAGCAACTAGACGGAACTACTTTCTGCAACACCCAGACCGGGCGGGAACTCCACTCACGTGACGCAGTGGGGGAAAGTCACTGCCGATGAACGACACTAATGGTGAGGATCTCGTACAGCTTCATGACTTAAACACACAAGTTTACCACTTCCAAACGAGCGGCGCGTCCCCTCACCGGCCTTGCTGATGCGCAGCGGGTACTGCGTGGAGTTGAGCACCTCGTCCTCGTCCTGCTCGTCCATGACCTTACACTGGCGCAGGTAAGGCGTCAGCTTGGCCGGGTTGAGGATGCGCGTCAGCTTGTGGCGCACGCCCTCCACGCGGTCCCACAGCTCCTCGCAGCGCTCCTCGGACCAGTTCCGGGAGGACCTGACCTCCTCCTGAGCCACGTCACCATCCTCCGCCCACACCGCCACACCTGCAAGAGAAAGAGACCTAGGATGTGTCCCAGAATCGTCCACTCACTCCCTAACCCCTCCTCCCCTTACAGGCTTTCACTATAGTGGACTACAGTATACAGTCAGCTCATTCACAACAGCTTTGGGACACTGCGCCGCGATGACATCACTGCTGCCGCACCCAGATGTGTCAGACTCCCGCGGCTGTGTGGCGGCTCCCCTGGTTATCCCATTATAATTTCCACATTACTAAAATGGGATGATTTTGTAAATGCACGTGTGATGTTCATGAAATAAATAATAGAATAGAATAAATAGCCTTCATATTTTCACAAGCATCTTTTTTGTTTTCTTCTTTGGCGGAGACGATGGAGATGCATTGTATGATCCACCACTCGTGAGTGACTATCGGACGGCCACAACTTTTTGCAATGCTTTATGGGAAATTTTGCGTCACCTACATAAGGCATTGACTTTGATTGATAAGGTTATGGACACGACTACAAAGCGGCATGACCCCTTCAGAGGCGCAATTATAGATGTCATAAAGTTAAAACCTGGGGACTTTAACCAGGACTGGGCGATACATTGATCTAAACAATATATCAATATTCTTTAAACGAGGTATAGAATATTTGTAGTGATAATTTGATTTTAATAATCCATTCAAACTTGATGAAAGAGTGTCACTTTTGTTATATTCATGAAAAAAAAGAAAAAAGATTGGCCTATTCTATTTTGGGGGCTATTTTTATTTAACATATCTTTTTAATGTGCACCTTACATGGAGCTTTATAATTTCAAAAAAGGTACTCCTGTTTTTATAAAGTATTTGTTAAGTTGAGTTTTGAACCAACTTGAGTTGGAGATGTTGTTGCAACAAAAAGCAATTTCCTCTTGGGATTAATAAAGTGATTCTGATTCTGATGTTGAAATTGTTATTTGAACAGCTGAGTTTGAACCAGGTGAAGAAACCTATTTATTTGTCTTTGCAACTGATCACTGAAACAGCTGCTTGCAATAAAACCACTTGTGACATTTGACTGAACATTTAGCTCACTTTGCGGAAAAAATAGCGGGATATATATATCGTATATCGATATTCAGCCTAAATATATCGGGATATGAGATTTGGTCCCTATTGTTCAACTTTAAGAGGCTTTTCTGACTGTCACACTCCCGGTAACAAGTCGGACTTTAGTTCTTGTCTCACCAGGATTATCACCACTGCTCTCGGCTCTTTGTTATAGAATCTTTACGAGCGGACTTGCGACACAGTCAGCTGGCCTGCCTTTTCAGGGGAAGTTTTGAACCTTCTTCTGTGCTGTTACACAGTTATCCTCTGTCAAAAAAAGAGGCCATTCTTCATTGCGAGGGAATGAGATGGGGGGTCTTTCCTGGAAGTTCCCCAACCGATACCCGGCAGGATTTACTCCCTACAAAATACCATTCTGACAGATGAATACATGCCCCAGGGAGGACAGAATGAGGCGTTAAATCACAGCGAGGAGATGCGGTGATTGGGTGAAAGCAGATGGTAGTAGAAAGAGACGGGGAGCGAGGAGTTAAAATAAGCACGGCGGTGGATTTAGACGCTTAATTGCCGAGTGAGGGGGGCCGCTGTCATGAGTCACACGCTCATCGAGTGGGAGGACGCTTTATGGGTCAGTGTCTCAGAGCGCAGGAATGAAAATAGAGGCATGAGTCACGCCTGCACACCTAAAAACACACACCAGGTGACACTGCAGACGGAGGCTCCATTCACTTCAAGACGAGCAGGAAACAAGGGGAGAAAGTGATTAAATCTGTCGGTTTTCTCTCATTGCTCTGCATGACACTCACACACAGCTCAATCACTGTCACTGTACATGAAGGCTTTTACAATAAACTGGGATTTCCTTTTACAAGAACGACTAAGACTGACTAATTGCTGAATAAAGCTCTCTGGAACAACACAGCCGAACAAAAGCCGCGCTAATCCCTTTGTGTCGTTTTTGAGGCCCCCATCTCATCGTCTGTCTGCTGGCAGCGCTGAAGGCGGAGGAGGAATATCGCCTTTGGCAAGATTGATTGCTGATTACGCTATGAGATGTTGGCAGAGCAGCCGCCGTATCTACTCAAACAGATGTGCCGTGTCTGTGTGTTTATATTTTAAATGAGGGAGAAGAAAACTTGGATCCATGACGGGCATCGAGGTCAGAGCCTCATATTTGGTGAGTTTAAAACATTTTGGGATTCAGCGTGGGTGTGATATTGTTTTGCTTGTAACATCCGCTTGCTCCAGATTGGTCCTGGTCTTGTCCCGGATTCGAAAAAACATTTTTTATTGGGTCTCGTCAAGGGTCTGGGACTGAGTGGACCAGTGGAGACCCCCAACAGCCAATAACTATAATTATAATAATGATAACGATAATAATAATAACTCACTAATTATTTACCCCAAGTAGCAGCCTCTGCCTTCTCATTAAATCTGATTTCAGTCAACTTAGAAGCCACATTCACCTGACAAATCCACTTTGGATTTTGCTATAGACACAAAAAAGCCTCAAATGATTGAAGTGATCGGAAATAGCTGCCTATGCTCCAAGCTACGTGGACTCAGGGAAATACACAAAACATATCTTTGTTGGTTTGTTGCATTGTGCTGCTAAAATAAAACAAGTAAATCAGTTGTGTTTTGTGACCATCTTCCTTTGATGCAGGCAGAGCACTGTGGTCTTGATGAGGTCTTGGTCTCGGTTTGACCTTGATAAGGTCTTGGTCTCGGTTTGACCTTGATAAGGTCTTGGTCTTGGCTCAGGCATTTCTGTCACTGAGAAAAGCCTCAGTAGATTCTAATATTTCTATAAGCAAAAAACCAACATTATTTGATCACAGTGTCTCTGTTGTCTTCTTGTTCAGCAATAAGGGAGATAAATGTGTGTGCGGCTCCGTGCAGCTGATCTGAGAGCCGTCTGTGCCAAAAAAAGGGCAGGTTGTGGCTCGTCCGGATGCCCTGGAATCTCTGTCATTACCCATAAACAGACGACTGAGACTTTGCCATCGTGATAACAACCCTGACACTGAGAGTGGAGGCGGAACGATTCTGTCCGGCAGAAAACTGTTCTTTTCTGAGGGATATCAGGCTTTGAAAACCAGGACTTGAGAGCATGAACACACTCCTTTCTCCATTGTGGTCTGAAACGAAATCGGTTTGATAATTTGCAGACTGTGTTACACTAGACTCTGTCAAATTGGTATGATCATTTTGTATTTGACGTGAAGATTCCATGTTCTCGTACACACACAGCGTTAGAATTGACAGATGATCCAAGAGGACAAAAGTGTCCAACTCACATGGAATATAATAAGAAGAAACGTATTGGTTGTGAATTATGCTCCTCTCCCTCTCCTGCCTTCAACTCAAATCTAATTAATCTAATGTAACGGTATATAGAGGAGCTAATGTAAAGTCCACCAGGTGTTGCCATGGTGACCGGCTTGAGTTTAGTGTCATATTAATTATTATGAAAAAAACCCATCACTGACTGCTAAAGAACACCACAACAAATGTGTTTTTATCACTTTATCACTCTCCAAAAAACGCAATGCAATCATATATCCTCATTGATTTGGGTGTAGATCAATGTATGATCCTCAATAGGCTTCTGTTCTGATCAGTTGGATTGGCAAAAGTAATAAACACCGGATACTTCATATTAAAAAAGGAAAAACAACAACCGGACCAACCGGCGCGTCGGAGTTCTCGAATTAAACCAACGCTGAGGATGCAGGTTTGTTTTCCCTGACACACACACACACACACACACACACACAAACCAGAAGCCGGGCGTCTACAAACTTATTGTGTCAGAATTTCTCCCCAACATGCCCTCCGTCTTCCTGCTGCCATCACGTCTCCCACACGAGGAATGAAGTGCGCCAAAGACTCACCACTCATGTTTGCGGACGTCTTCCTTTGCCTGGAGTTCAGATCACGCGTCCCGTTCAGGTTGAAGGAAAAGAAACCGTATTGTGAGGTCAGAATAAAGGGGGGTTGGTTTTTGGAGGGGGGGGCGCCGCCTACCTGACTGTGGAGACGCGCGCAGGACCAGGACGCCCCTTTTACGCACGACGAACTTTACGCAAGTTTGGCGCGCTCGGCCTCTTCCCACCTGGAACATCCGCCCGCTGTCCACGAAGAGCGACCAGAGGTAAAACACTGTTTCCTCTCCTCTGCGTGGAGGAAAAAGGAAGGAAATCCAACCCACGGATGTCGATTTCGTAGCGCGACCACCAGATGGCGCTTTCACACAAAGTTTGTGCGCTTGTACTTGACTCCGCAGGACCCCAAGTGAGAATCCTGCAGGATCGAAGATTAAAAATATGTGGCGTCACTCAGGGGTCGGGGCTCCACTGCCGCCGAGCTGAGGGCTTTCCTCAGAATCAGGCGGCGTCAAGTTGTGACTCGCGGCCCAGCTGTTCTGTTGTTTTTGTCTTGTTTTGAGTAATTTCCAAATGACCGAGAAGGCCGCTCTCGGTTAGTCAGCAGTCAACACACAGAAACCCAGTTCCATCGATGCCCTCAGACGAATCGCATTGTGTCACATTGCATGCAAAATGTCTGCAGCAAAGTGTCACAGGTGACTCATGCAATTGTTTGATTTGGATTTATCAGGCGTTTACTCATCGCTAATCGGTCATGGAAGTTAACCACGAAAAGACAAAAGACAAAAGTTTTCCCAGGAGTGGGGCGTTGCTGGCAACTGGAAACACTGGCGTCATTTTCGGTTGCAAATGCGTGCTTACAATTTGTCCATGTGCAAAATGGCTTTTAAATGGGCAAAAGTCTTACAAAAGGGAATAATCCATTTATTACCAACTTGTCAATAAAC
>CAESWR010000009.1:16824-33320 GCA_903171835.1 Mullus surmuletus | reverse complement strand
CCCCCCCCCCCCACCTCCCACCCACCCCACTGTACGTTTGTGCCTGCAACCAGTCAGGCAGCTCACGCAAAGCAGGCCCGTTTATGGACGTCTGCAGGTACAATTGAGGCATAAATAACACGTGTGGCAGAACAAAATGTCCTTCGGCAGGTTTCCTTACGAGGCTCAGTTTTCTCCATCCAGCTCATAAGAGCGGGAGAGAAGCTGTAAGTCATATGTAAAACGGGCGAAATGCAGAAACAGAAACGGCTCTGATTTACTTAAAATAGCTTAAATTGATTAACGATTTCACTTCATTTCTCCATTCAAAGCAACACTGTGCAACTTTTCCGAGGTCATGCCGCCTCTGCTGCTGTTACATTTTTGCAAGACGTCTGCTGATACCTGAGCGGAAAAGCTTCAGGCGATGATGAATTTCTTGTTTCATTGAAATTTGGATTCTAGTGACACTTAATATGTCAAGTTGGTCAAGTTAGAGTTATTGTATGGTCAAATAGTTGCATACTGTAGCTCTAAGGGGGTTCTTGATCTGCGTAATGGAGTCCTTTTGAGCCCAGGGACCGTCCATAAACTATACAAACTGGAGTGAAATGAAAAGACTGATGTTACATAACCAGACTCAACAATTATTTTAATTTAAATGAAAAGGGAATCAACACAAGTGGGTGCCGGATTGTCTCTCAATTGTCTCTCTGAGTTTTGGACGAGGCGCTGACCGTGTGCTGCACGGCCCCTAATCACTCTCTTAATCTAGATTTAAAGGCAGCGGGATCAGAAGTGGTCATGCAACCCCCCCAAACACACCCAGTTAAATGACTGGGATTGCTCGATGGAAATGAAACCTTATTCCGAGCCCACTAAGCGCGGCACCACCACCTCGCCGCGGGCCGGCCGGGTCGGAGCGGCATGGCAGCATGGCAGCACCTCAGACGAGTAACTCTGACGACATGTGACGTTAATCCAGCGCCGGTCGCCAGCCTGAAAGAGGTCACGTGTCGGAAGCTTAAATGTTCCTTTTGCCAGTGGAGTCACTTCCACTGTGGCAGGGAAACAACATCCCTCCTGGAGAGTAGATACACAGAGTGGAAACTGCACCGTCGCTTTTTAAATTGTGATTTAATCAGTTAGTAAATAACACACACTCTAATCAGTTGATTTCATGATGTCGGATGTGGCTGCAATGCTTTTCTTAAAAGTGTTTTGTGCCCCCTCTGGCACAGAAATGGCAGAATTTTTCTCCTTTTTTTTTGTGAACTGTCCCTTTAAAAGTAGCAGCGACTGCCTTATATTCTGCAACTTTGTGGGGAAATTATGTGCAGAGCAGAGTAACAGAAGATGTGTTTACTGAGTTTGCAATGTGTGTAACCGTCCTTTTTTTCTTTTCATCCCCTCTGCCGGCCCCCTCAGCTGACCCGAGGTGAACTGCATGAGGGGAGAGAAGCCCCCCTACCTGCAATCCTCTGAAGTGGACTCAAGAAGGCAGAGAGCAAGCCAGGGAGGCCCGAGAGGAGGGGAAGCCGCGAGGGATTAGGAGCTAATCCAGCCCACGGACAATCCCGAAGGAGCCTTATCTTTCCTCCAGGGCCATGTAGACAAAACACACGCCGGATTACGCCCGCTTGATGTGATTGCCACTTCCAAGGCGGCATCATCCTCCTTTTTTTTCTCCTTTTTTTCTTCACTGTGATTGTTTTCCGTCTGGCTTCCCGTCCGAAGCACCTCCGGGTGGACAAAAAGCCAAAAAATCCTCAAGAGGAGGGGGTGGGGGGGGCGCCGACAGGATGTCCCGTTGCCACACACATGGATAAACCTCTTTAGCGGGAGACGTCGGTGCGTGGCGGTGGGACCCTCCCTGCTCGGGCTTTCGGGGGAGGCCTAGCGGAAGACGACTCATTGGACGACACGCACGAGGTCGCGGCGTCTATTCAACACTCACACAAAAGGACCCCCTGCCAGTAAGCATCCGACGGACCCTGACACCGCCTCTAGTTTTCCAGCCTCTTCAGATTAGAAGTACGGGTGTCCCGATTAGGGCTGGGTATCGGTACTCCATACCGCTCAGATATCGACCGAAACGAGTATCGAAGTAGTATCGAAACTGTCAAACAATACCTGTAATTGGTTGTTTTTGTACCCAGATAAAAAAAAATGCTTTTACTCGCAGGCAATCACCGCAACCGTAATTTGAGCACTTTCTAAATCGATTGCTTTCTATTCGCATGATTGATATTGAATGAAATGACTAAAAGTATCAAATGAATCACTCGATTCGTATCGGTACCGTTTTAAGGGTACTGGTAGCAGTACTGTAATCAATAATTTTCTAACAATATCCAGCCCTAGTCTAGATACAACTCTTTCACTTCTGATACGATCCCGATATTGCAGCCTTGAGTATCGGCCGATACCGATATCAATCCAATACGATGTCAGCACGAATCCTACATACTTTTATGTATGACTTATTTTGTAGTATAGAATGTTAGAAAAGGCTTGATGATATATATTACTCAAACAGAGAACAATAGTCAGCAACAGTAGCTATGAGAAAAACTGACCCATTAATTATTAACCAATGGCTTACATACATTTGAACCTTAAACATATGAATATTCTACATAGAAGTGCTGGAGCGGAGTCTGGACTGGACTGTTTGTTTGTTTGTTTGTTAGAAGCCGTTGTCTGGTTCATAAAGTAGTGTTATGCAAAGACTGGGACGTTACTCAACCCAATTACCTTTCGGTATCGGGGTTATTTATAAACCTCAGCCCGTGCGTTGGCACTCTGGCGCCGCTTTGCCTTGAATATTCTGCAAAAAGGCGTCAAGTGGAGAATCACCCGCTGCTTTTTACGGGATTTCGCTAAAGCTTTGTCGAGGTGATTAGTGTGTTAACGGGAGGAGAGTTCGTTAACAGCCCATAAAATGAGGCGCGTTTACCACAGGAGGGTGAGGAGGAGGTGGCAAGCATTGTTATTTTCTTTTTCTCCAGAGGATTGTGATAGAGTGAGTAATAATTGACAAGCAGAATGCAAAATTAGAGTGAACTTTGAGATCAGACCCCCCCCCCCCCCCAAAAAAAAAGCAAACTAGGGCTATTGGAAAAAAATTACCTTGCGATTTTTTTAACCCTGAGATATACATTGTGATCGTCAATGATATTGATATGATTACTAGTATTTTCTTTTATCAAAGACACGCGTATAAGAGATGATATTTTTAACCTTGACATGTTTCGACGGAAACTTACCATTGAAAGGTAAAGGTAAATAATGAAGACATAATTAATCCCATACAACGATATTGATATGATACTTGTTGTACTGAGCTGTGTGCTGTCGATGTCAGTGCTCAAACAAATGAGTTGTGTTACCTCGTTGTGGCAACAGGTTGACGGCACCGTCGACACAGAACACGCGTTTGGCCAATATTGTCCTTCTTGTAGCTGAAATAATTCCAGATTACTGACGTTGCTTTGCTTTTCGGCACCAAGACCAAACGGACTAAGGTTGATTCCGATTGGTGGATCTCTGCGCGTAGTGTTTGTGAGGCACCTTTGAAATCCACACGTCGAGTTCATTTGCCTCCAACATCGCTGGACCTGCATACATGTTATGGATGTCAGATACTCCCTTCATCATGATGTAAATGAAAGTAGAACCCCATTTCATGAAAAAATGGAATGAACTAGAAAAATATTGATCTATCATCACTTTGTTGCAGTTCAAACACAAATCCTTGATGTTAACACTTCAGTTTCAAGGGATGGAAAGGGGGGATGGCTATTTGAGAGGGGGTCATGCCATCCTCCCTCAGCCCACCCTCAACTCGAGTACTGCACGTACATCGCCATGACGATGCTCAAACGCTTACATTGTGCAGCTGTAACGCGAACCCTTAAATGAATGCATACACAGACAGACGTATGTATTTATAAAATGTAGCTTCTGTCACGCAGAGCAGCTTTGTTCTCGATGTATCCGCAGTTGTGGCTGGATTGTGTTTCCCAAAATTGTTGTTCGCCAAAACCCAACGTGAACAAAAGCCCGGCCGGTCCCCCCCCCAAAAAACGCTGCAACCACATAAACTGTGGGAACCAGAGGAAGTGAGACGTGACCTTATAATTCACCTTCTTTGTCATTTCGCTGTGATTGAAAGCCGCTGCCGCAGCCGACCGGATTTTTACCGACTTCACTTCCACGTCTTACAAATCGGGCCGGAGGAGGAGCGCGCGCAGGCCTGCAGGGAGTGTGTGTGTGTTTGTGTGTGTGTGTGTGTGTGTGTGAAGAATGGATTTCACACACATTCTCCACACTCACATATTTCTGCTTTCCGTCTTTACTGTCCTGGCGATTAATTGTGTTTCCCTCTGATCTCACAGTGGACTCTCGCCGGAGCCGGAGCCGCGCCCACCTGTGATCGGACCTCTGGGGTGTTTTTAGGGGCGTTTTTTTGCTTCAGTTCAAGGGAAACTTTTCAGCCGCCATGAGTCTGGGAAAGCTGCCAGGATTTAAGGGCCTGGGGTCGGGCTCCCAGGAGAAGCGCCGTTTCAAGAGCGACCTCTCGGTGGACATGATCAGCCCGCCGCTGGGCGACTTCCGGCACACGATGCACGTGGGCCGCGGCGGGGACGTGTTTGGCGACACCTCCTTCCTCAGCAACTACGGCGGCGCCAGGGAGCCCGGGAGCCCCGACTCGGCCAACAGCTCCAAGTCCACCGGCTTCTTCACGCGCACCTTCCGCCACATTCGGAAGAACTCGGTGGCGAGGCCGCGGTCGGGCTCCCGCGACCTCTCCTCCCCGCCGCCCGACGTCTCGCCCATCATCAAGAACGCCATTTCGCTGCCGCAGCTCAACATCGACTCTCCCAACGGGTGCATGCAGAGGGCGCTGTTCCCCAGCTCCACGGATCACTCCATCTGCACATATGGTGAGATAATGCAATCACTTTCAGGGGGGTGCTTCTGCAAAACCACAATCATCTGCATTAAAGGGATAGTTCAGATTTTTTGACATGAAGTTGTATGAGCTCTTCACCATCAGTGTCGTTCATCAGTAGTGACTTTTCCATTTGCATCACGAATTCTTGGCCGCAAAAAAGTCTGACCTTGCAATCACCCAGAACTATTTTCCCTCCCTTCGTATCACTGCGCGCACCATCCTCAGCTGTTTCACGGCGTTTACATGCATGGAAGGAGAGCGCTGCGACCGCTGTCTTCTCTCGGCTCGCAGTGGTCTCCTTCCGCCTCCTTCAGCTGATGGAAAGGTGCGCGCATTGGGGGTTCTACTGAAGGTTTTAGGGTTCTGGAGGAAGTTCAGAGGTTCCAGAGAAGGTTTTAGAGGTTAAAGGACGGAAAGAGAGCTTTGTCGATCTGTCACACTTATTTTAATTTGTTTTTCAGTTTCAGTTAAAGCTCAAGCTCAAATCCACTGTAAAAAAAAACAGTTAGAAAAACTTTACTAAATGCATAATGTTTCTGAAGTCAATGTTAAATAATCCTGATCTCAATATTGACCCAAAATAATTGTGATTAAGATGTTGCTATAATCGAGCAGCTCTTCTTTTCTTTTGTTTTTGAACCTCCTCCACCGCTTTAACTTGTTGAATTTGCGTTCTTCCCGGCCTCTAATTCTGCAGTTTTTTTGTTTGTTTGTTTGTTTGTTTTAATTCAAACTTCTTTTTCTGTTTGTTGAATTAAAGTATGAAAAATAATCATAGAAATCTGATTAGAGAGTCAGAATCATAAAAGATCACAATTTGTGCTACTGTGAAATTCACTTAAGGTCTTAAAGCACCAGTTACTAACACAATCATTGACCTACTTAGTCATCATGAATGCACACACACACACACACACACACACACACACACAGACACACACAATATGCATGGCCCCAGCTGGCTCCCTGATCTCACTGTCCACCCTCCAAACACGAAGAGCAGCCGGGAAAAACAGAACTATAAATGTCACCGAGCACACAAGCGGCGGTCCCGAAGTTTCCCTTCCTTCAGTGCGGTCCTTACATTCCTCCAGGACGACCGGCAAACAGTCGGGCTTCTTGTGAGTCACTGGGACTCACCTTGGCAACGGCTGTACACAGTTAGCTCTGCAAAACACACACACACACGCACACACACACAGCTGGTTTTGCAGAGAAAGCAGTACACATAATGGGGATTTCCTGTCGTCTCTTTTGAACATGTGTGACAGCCTGAATACATGGAATAAGCACACCGCGGGATCTGTGAACCAATCAGAGAGCAGCACGCAGATTCAGGCCTGGAACCCCCCCTCCCCCCCCCATTTCCAGATTCATTGCCTAGGGTGAAAGGAATTTGCCCAAACTGTGGAGCTGGCATAAAGAGTGATGTGAGGGAAGATTTATTTATTTTTTTCTCATTCACAGCTTGGCGTCTGGCATTGGAGCATTGTAGTCCAACGTTAAGTGGATGTTATACAGATGTTAGCGTGAAATTCAGTATTAACTCCTCTAGAAAGGCAAAAATTACAGTAGCAATACAAAAGATTTTTAATTATGTTCAGTATTTTGTTTAGTATCTGAGAAGGCTGTGCTAAAAGTGATACACTCTCCAGTGTCAAATTCTCACGTTAAAAATGTTTTATCTGGAGTTGGTGAGTCTCCATTGTGTTGCGATGCTCTGCCGCCCCCTGGTGGAGGGAGGGCTGCGCTAAGGGCGAGCCCTGGCCCCCCTGTCTCAATAATCACCAGGCCATGGTGACGAGCGCCCTGGTTTATGTCAGTCAGGTGTTTTTTGTCCTTTAAGTGGTTAATTCTTAAATATCCTGTTTGAGTAACTGTTTGCGTGCATTTTAATCTGTGAAATCACATTGTGTCCAATTTCCTGATCAATTCAACTCTGAGTCATGAGGTTTCGAATCAACTGTTCATGATTTATTGCGGCCCAATTCCATATTGATTGATCTTTAAATTTTACTTGGATGTAAAAAAAAAAGTTTTTTTTGGAGAAAAGGTGTAAATGGAGGTTTGAAGTTCTTTGATTATCCAACGATGGGGAAATTACAATGCCCCAACAGCATATATGGGCAAAAAAGTGCACAAAAATAAAGATAACTAACCATGCAAAGAAGAGAATAAATAATAATAAGACACAGGAAATAGCAGATAGTAAGAAAAATAGATACAATTAGAATTATATGACAAATACTATGACCCCTCTACCTAATTACTACAAATATCAGTGTTTACTTGAGGAATTCACTCCAATGCAGGCCCAAAAAAAACAAATGTACTTTATTTTTTCTCTTGACCATTGGATCATAGAAAAAAAATCAAACAAACATTCAGCCAGTCTTCAACCCAAACAGCAGTACTGGGTAGTGACTTACTAGTAGTGCTAGTAACTACTTCTTCTGTGCATGCTCACAAAGATCTCTGAGTACAAACTTTCAGTGCAAACTACACAGTGGGCCAAGTAGATGCTGGTTACAAGAGTACCGCTTACAAAAAAAAGCTATTGTGCTCACTAACTTTGCCCAGACTGGTGATATCTTTGCTCTGTCACATACCACATGAAAATGTGAGTATTTTTCACACACAATCCCCCCGATGGACACACAAACTTGAACTGCGCATCCACCTGCAGAGGCTGAACAATCTTACATTCACCTGTTTCGTCTTTAAAGTGGAAATAAATTGTGTGAAAAGGTACATATTTGAAGGCAATGCAACATGCAGTATCTATGGTGTTTGTCTATGTATAGTTTAACAAATAAGCTCATGTACTGTATATTTCACACTGCAAGATTTGGATTTGAGTTCGGATCCACACCTTGTTCTTAAAACTGCACACACAAGAATGTTATGGCAGTAAGGATTTGGACGTAAATGCTGCGTAACATCTGCGACAAACACAATGTTCCTGTCATTTCCGTGAGTGAGTGTGTGTTTTCTCCCTCCGTGTGTCCGCAGGTCTCCACTCCGGCTTTGTCACTCTGCCGCGTCTCTCTCGTCTGGACAGACAGTTTCAAGACGGAGACGGGCGGAAAGCGCCTCTGCTGGATGGCACCGGCGCCTCGCTGACCCGCTCAGACTCCCTCACCTCCTTCACCGTGGACCTCGGCCCCTCCCTCATGACCGAGGTGCTCAGCTTGATCGACAAGCCGGGCTACCTGCAGGGGTCCGACGGTCCAGCAGGTGAGGAAGAGGACGACGAAGGCTCTCTGACGGAGACGCCGGTGCAGAGCCCGGGGAACACATCGCCGGCCCCGTGGAGGGACAGCCGGTCGCCCAGCAGCCTGAACAACACAAGCTGCTCCGACTGGACGGATCCAGAGGAGGAGAGGAGCTGTCGGAGGACCCCGGACGCCTCGGCCGGACCCCCACTGCGAGCGGAGCACGGGATGGAGTCAGAGAGATTCCAGAGGGCAGCTGATGTGCTTTCTCGTCATTACGGAGGAAGCTCCTTCACCAGGAAGAGCAGCGACGCCGGCTCTCCTTCCTCCTGCAACCGCAAATCCCCATACAGCTTCTCTGAAGAGGAGGAAGAGATCAAAGTCTAGCAGCTAGTTTTGTAGACGGTGCCAGTGCAAAGCATGCTGCGGCCATTTGCCAGTTTGGTGGACTGGGCTGCGCCAATGTGGGTGTGCCGGAGCAGCGGAGGGAGTGTCGGCAGATATCTGCCTGGCGGAGTGACAGTGTGGGGTCAGAAGTTGCGCTGCGTTTACGCCTGCTCAGACCGTGTCGAAGTGGCGGCGCAGCAGAGCGCCGCTGACTGCTTCAGAGGTCGTAACCTCGACTGATCGGGTGCAGGCAGACAGACGCCGAACTCAGGTGTGGTGGATGTCAGACCTATTTCATTCCTAAGTATGTGAACAACCATCATCAAACCCTCCGAATCATTGACGAAACTGATTTATTCAATTATTCATTTATCAACTCCACTGTTGTCCATTACACCTGACGTCATGACACACGGAAAATAAACTACTTTGTCTATAGCAGATTAGTCCACATTAGATGAATGATCAACTCATCGCAAATCGGTTCCGCTTCACTCACATCATTTAGACCCACAACAAAATCAAAGAACAAATGAAGCAAAATGACATTTTAATACAACCTTGTATTACTTTTTCATGTCCTTTAAAATCTTGAAGTGACGTGAAGTGGAGAAATTCATTTTTTTGTATTGATGTACTTGATTGCAGAAGCCCCCCCCCCCCCACTATTCCTCCACCGGCTGTTTCAAGGTGCGAGTGGACTCAGGTCTCGACTGGACGCTGGCAACCAAACTGTCACTGCGCGGCGGGCCTTTACAGTGGGTGGGAGGAGCTGGTTTGATAATGGGAATAATAGAAGTCGGCTGTGATCACACCAGAGGCTGCGGTAACCCAATATTTTTCGTCATTGACCGTTTTTTTTTTTTAAACAGTGATGGGAAAAAACATAAGGCCGTCTGTCATGTTGACAGATTGAGATTCACACCCCTGAGCACTTGGTGGCGAGTGAGCTTATCAGTTAGTTATTGTCTCTCTTGATGCACGACCTCGTTGGCTTCAGTCGGGAAGATGTCAGCTGAGTGTACAAAGTCTCTTCAAAAAGCCCAAGAGCAGCAGAGACCCTCACTGCTCTCTGCCCAACACCGTTTGCTAACTGCTGCCACTATTTCACACACTTTATTGAAAGGACTGTTCTGGTTTGAGCCACTGGCTGACTGGCACACAAACCAGGAGCTCTTTAACACTTCTAAGGTTTCGTAGAGACGAGGACTCGGAGGGACTCGGTCGACTGCATTAATTCACTCACATGGACGACTAAAGATTTCATTATCGCACTGTTCAAGCACAAATGGTTCCTTACGTGTACAAAAGTGACATTTACTGCTGGCATAAACATTTTTAGATATGTGAGAGTCAAGATGCTAAACTCAAAATGATGTTTGAGGAACCCCTCATTTGGATTTCATACTCATGTTTACATTTGTGTTGAAAATACTCCATCATTACACTGCTATTACAGAATAAAATAAATAAAAACAAGAAAAACAGTTTTGCGTTTTTTATTTCAGGCATGTGTGATTTAAATGTGTATTATTTATGCTCCACTGCTCCATGTAGAGCATGAGTGTGCAGCAACTGAAACTATGGCTGCTTCAGTAGCTCATAAAGGAAATGTCTGTGTCTCTGCCTGCAAAATAGGTGCAACATCGATTCTGCTTTTCCTGCAAGTCACATGATTTCTATGAAGACATGAGAAGAGCTGCTACTTTGACCTTGACTTTCCAGCATGGAACCACTACTCATATTTGGAGAACCGTTTTTTCAGTCAGCAAACTCTTTTATTGCAGCAACAACAATAATTTCTATGTGGCGTTGTAGAATATTTTGTTGGAGTGGAGGAGGACGCGCAGGACTCACATTTATTAAACAACCTTCTAGGGTCTCGAAAATACCCTTCCCTTCTTATAGTTTTCTGCTCATGGCCGTCCATGAGTGGACTTACAAAGGTTGCGTCCACTCTCAGCAAGTGTCTTTCTTGAAAGGAAAAGAAGGCACAGAATAGACAATGACACTATTGATCACTTGGATCCCCTTGGGCCAGTGTGGCCAAAACAACCATGTTAGCTCACTTGCAGCAAATTCTGGTTGAAAAATGGGATGCCATGAACACAATAGTGTGTGACCAAGCTGGTGAGCAGCATGAGGAGGACCTGCCAGTCTGTTATGGCTGTTTGTGGTTCTTCCACATCACTGTGCTTTACGCACTACTGTGACGCTGGTTGTTCATCGGTTGCCAACATGTCTTGTTTGTTGTCCTTTTCCTTACGAACACAGCATCTTTTAAAATGGAAATAAACAGGCTTTCTAGCACAATAAGATGTATTTATCTTTTTGCCAAAGAGCATTATTACAACAAAAAAATAATTAGCCCAATATAAATGTCCTTATTACTATGGTTATATCAAATGTGTGTGGATGAAACTGTACTATCAAGAGAAATTTGATAGAATTGGGGGATAAACAATACAAAATAATATTGATTTAGTGCAGAAATAACATTTATACAGAGTGATTTCATTGAATATTGATTTCTCACCTGTGTGATGATCTATCGCCTCTGCTACTGTCTCTTCTTCTTTTGTTTTGTGGTCTGGCAGATGTCCCTCTGTCTCTTTGTTGCCATCCCACATGAAGCAGTTTGGATCATTTTTGGAGACCATCGAATCAATTTTTTTACATTAAAGCAACAATTCCGTTTCCATCCATCATATTCTTTTTACATCTGTGGTAGCTTTCCTCAGAGAAAGTACTATTGGACTTCAGGTCAGCCAATGTACTTTCACACTCTTCGTCTGAGCTGTGAGTCAAAACTGTCATTAGATAAGCCAGGGATCTTTTCCCCAAAGCCTTTTCTAACCACTGCACTCCTGAACTGTAATGGCTGTTATGTGAGCCGTTTGGTAACAGCAGGAGAAAGGCATGGATTCCCCTGTTTGATGGGAGTCTGTCAGTGTTCTGTTGGCCGAGCATGTTAATGACACAGATGTGCCGACCACACAAATCATAAAGTCCGGATGAAACTCTTCCACATGTGTTTGCTCTTCATGGTCAACTAAGATGTTTTTTGGTCCAATTTCAATGGAATTTGTGTCACCAAGTAAAAGAAGTGTGAGTTCAGGTTTCACTAAAATGAGCAAACACAACAAAAACAAATGACCAAGTGGTGATGCCCACGAGTAAACAAAAAGGAGATAAAAAAAAAAAAAAACTATGGGGGAAAAAATGGAAATGTGTGTCAAAATCAATAAGTCACTTCAAACCTTAATGATCCCCCAATTCGATAAACAATCAAGTGAAAGTAAAGTTGACCTCATTGTAGCACCACCAAGTGGTTTCTGATTAAAGTGTAACGAAGCCTCCAGATCACCTTTTTTCCCATGTTTCCCGCGTGTCGGTGTTCTACGGGTTGAACACCGACTAATGCACTCTAATCTACCTCGAGGAATCAGTAATTACATTGCAATTCTCAATAAAGATAAATCTAACTGCCATTAAAGAAATGAATAGCAGCGGAGATAAATGAGAACTGAGGTCTTTAGTCTTTCCTACAGGGCCTCTTAAGACTGTGGCATGTGTCCTATTTGCACGTGCTGTTTAGGCACTCATCCTCACACTCAAAAACGCCCACACAAATAACACACAAACTATTACCGTGTGCTCCCAATTTTATTATTTATTATGAGATTTGAGATCTTAGGCCATCTAAGGGTGTCTTACTGAAGTCATGTTTGGCATTGAAGGGCAAAAAAACTAAAATAACAAGTCAGCTTTAGAGCTGAATTGAGCCCATTCAGCCTGAATAAAAGCCACATCATAGGATCAGACCGATGTTGAAGTCATTCTTTATGAGCGTGTAACATGAGAGTACACCGATAGAAACACAATCACATTTTACTTAGAGGAAAAACACATTTCTCAATGTTAGATTTAGAAAATGCATACATACATATACATATACATGCTTTTTTTTGTCATAGGTGCGTGTATGTGTATGTGTATGTGTATATATATATTTGTATGTGTATCTGTGTATATGTATATATATATATGTATGTGAATTCTTTTTTTCTCTTTTTTTCCTTTTATTTCCATCCAATCAACTATTTTCTTTTATGGATTGGTGTCCAACATGTTCGTGGGGAGGAGGGGGGGGGTTATTATATAAATAGGAGCATTGTGTTTCTTCTGTATGTGTATTTATGTACCATAAAGTTGATGCTCAATAAAAAGAAGGAAAAAAAAAAGAATTAGACAATTCATACATTCACTTATGCTTTATGAGTGTACTACTTGGAGTGATACTATTAAAATCATTTGAGTACAAACATTTATGTGTAGGAGTTCTGACATTTAAAACATGTTGAAGAAACTTTGTATTTTAGAATTCGTTTCCCCATTCAAGATTGTGTAAAAATTCCACGAACAATTCAAAACATAATCAAAAAAATTAACCTTCCATCTAATGCAATGATTAAAAATGTTGATGATTATTTTGACCGCAAGTTTCAACGAGTTTGGTAAAATGGAATGACAGCATCACACACATTGTGGCCAAGTCATAGGTCCATTATGATGCTTGGCATTGTACTTCCTGTACATTTCTTGAATTCTAGCAATAACCATTCACATTTCCAGCAGAGAATCAATGCAACAGGTCACACACATGGCATTTAACTGATCATCACACGTAGAAATTGATACAAAAAAAATGAAAGATCGGTTTGAATGAAAATGAAACTGAACTGAGTAAGTAGTAAAGTAAATGAAACGCAATCAACCTCAAATCCTCCAAAACAAAGCATCCATCTTTAATTATCCTTGATGTCTTCTTAAAAAGAAATGGTTGAAGCATAAAACAATCAAACTCTTTTTGGTTTCAGTGAGATGTGTCTATCATTCATTCTCTTACAGCATCCACTCCCTCTGAAATATCAAATCTCACAGTTATAATTATTCTATTTGTATGAAAAGTTACACTAAAATAGACACTAGGTATTAAATTATGATGAATGACGACATTATACATGATGTGGTTTTAGTTTTGTGAGTTCAATATATCCTTTATCACCATGCTGTGTATTTCAGTTTTCTCTTGATTGCTTAAAACAGCAGATTCTACTCAGATTTCATGCAGTTTGAAGAGGTTCAGCATGACACATCAAACAATGTAAACAGTTTGTAATTTGAAGGATTTTTCTCATAGTTGTTATTCCCAAAATAAAGTAAGATGATTAGAAAAAAGAAACTACAGTAACAATTCAGGTATTGTGGATTTATGAACAAACTCTTAGAGTGAGAAGTATAGTCAGGATGTACAAAGCTTTACTGTCTACTTTCTAAAAACATCCAGAAAAAAAAGAGGACGAGGACTCCCTCTAGAATTTCCACCCATTGCTTCACTTTAACTGTATTGTAAGGTAAGGTAAACTTTATTATCCCTGAGGTTGCCTTGCTGCCTTATCACAAAATATCTTCAGATTTCACAATATTTATTTTATCTGTGCTAACTGGCATCAAAATATCAATTCTTCTCATTTTTCTTCGTATGTTGTTGAGTCATTTATCAGAATAGCGGGAATCTGAAAAGGCTGCTTTGCAGTTGATGATGACAGAGCAGAATTGTGATCTTCAGTCTTCAGTCGGTTTGTTCAATCACACATTTCATCCAGACTTTCAATGGCTTCCTCTTTAGTGTGTCGTCTCCATTCAGAAGGAATTTCTCCACGGCCTTCGAATTTGTGTTTATAGTGATCTTCCACTTGCTTTTGAAATCGACACACGAACCATTTCCAGTAGATCAGTTTAGACTCATCAGCATCAATTCTCCAGTCCTCATACTTTGGTCCAGCAGTTCGGTATTGTTTATAAGGAATGGTTATCTCTGAATCATGACGCGGGTAAAAACTGCCTTCACTTGCTACATTTGTGGTGCAGAAATCAATGTCCATCTCCACTGTGTCTCTGTAGTGCCATCCTTTGACCCCACTGGGGCGATGAAATGGGACACTGTGATCATCAGGACTGTGATTCTCCACAGTGTTGGTACAAGCAGCTCCACAGAATGGACATTCCTCCCAGCAGCACTTGCACAGCTGATCGATGAGGATCTGATCTGGCTTCTGCCGGAATTCCTTCATCCTCTCCAGGGGGAAGTTGGTCATATCTGTGTAGAGGGATTCAAATCCTTTCTCTAACTCATCCTTGAGAGTGTCAACATTGTTTATGTCAGAGAAATTTTCAGAAGAAATGGCATCAAATTTTAACTTGTCTTTCAGCAAATCCAGAAATTCTCTCAGCCACATATCGATGAGTGGACTTTCTTCTCTCTGTGTTTCTCCATGTTGGGTTTCTTCTCTCTTGGCTTTGACTTTATCTGTAGCAGTAAATAAAGCCTGTCTCACAAATTGCTGGATGTCATCAACATTTTTCTTCAGCAGGTTCATTGCTTTCTCTTTGTGATCTGTAAAGATGAACTTATTCACAGTTTCTCTGGTGAAATACTCGGCATGCTTTCTGGGGTGACGGATGTAAGTGATGAAACGGTCAAAGTTCTCTTCCTCTGCAAGTGTCTTCAGCATGTGTTTCTCCAAGGTCAGCCTGTTCCCATTGAATGCTGGGAAACTGCACTTCATCTCTCCAGCGAGATCTTTAGCAGTCCTGTTACAGACAGCTTCAACAGAGGAACACTTGAGTTTGTCACAGATTATTTCTGCAAGAATGACAGCAGACGAGCTTCCTTTGCAGAAGCTGATGAAAATGTTATAATATTGTGTTTTTTTACTTTTAACAAAAGCTACTGCATCATTGCTTCTTTTGTATTTCTCATGAGACTCTGAAAGCAGAGTGCCGACTCTGTCAAACACGTACAGTAGGAGATCCACTGTGAACTCCTTCTTCAGAGCAAAGTTTGTGCGCGATACAAACTCTACTACACTTGTTGTCACATGGTTGGCAACTTCTTGCAAGTACGTTTGACTGTAACCTCTCGTAGCAACAGGTTTGCTCTTAATCATGTCCAAGCTTTGTGCTGTGACACCGTCAATGAGGGACCAGATGAGCGTTTGTTCTTCGTATGATAATTTGTTTTCTTTATTTGGCATTACCAAGGACTTAAAAGTAACATATTGAGAGTAATCTCCCATCTCTGACATCTTTTGGTAGTTACCTGATTCTTTGGATTCCTGTATCAGAAATGTCTCAAAACCAATATCTAGTAGGATGGAAAACTGATCGTCCTCCAAATTGATAGTTTTAATGGGTTCGAAATCTTGGGTTAATTCAGACACCCACTGGCTCCAAACATGATTAAAGTGCTTTTTAAGTTCCTCTTTGTCCTTGACCTTGTTCTTTAACTGATGAGCAAGCTCTCTGTTCCTTTGTAGCAGCTTTTTCTCAAACTCTGTCTTCCTTTCATCCACTTTCTTACGAGCATTCCTCTGCTCGATGACTTCATCCAGTTTTCTTTTCACTCCGCTCACTTCTTCATCTTGAAACTCCCTGATTTTGCTCTCAAATCGTCCTCGCCATTGAACCAATGTTTCCTTGTTTTCCTCGTCATCAAAGTATTTGGTCATGTCTTTTTGGATTTCTTCATATGTTTTGCTGATTTCATGGTGAAGAACACGCAGTTCTATCCTGTCAAGTGTGTTATTCTCAATTCTGGTGTACAGCTTGTCCTCAACAGTCAGCATGTTGATCCTCAGGGTCCAGGTCCAGTTCCCATATTGGACCTCAAGTTGTCTGTACGCTGCAATTTCAAGTGTGTTCTTGAAGCTGAAAACAAAGTCTTCTTTCAGAAGAGCATTCCACAGGTCCCGGACTTTGTTTTTGAACTGAGAGAGAGTAATTCCATCGGACTGTGAAGCTTTAGAGAAGATGATGTTCTTGAGCTCTTGGATGCTCTCACTATAACCAGGGTTTGGAGGAGCCATGGGTGGGCTTCCCTCCCACAGCTG
>CAESWR010000009.1:6011-16195 GCA_903171835.1 Mullus surmuletus | reverse complement strand
GCTTCGTATATCTGCCCCATTTCCCTAAAGATGTGCTCGATGCCAAATGTTGCTGACTGCAGCTTTGCAGAGAGTTTCTCAAGTTTAGTTTGCTTGTCTTTTAGATGGTCAGATTTGTCATGCTTCTTCTTCTTCAAATCCAAGACCTCAGACCACTTTTGATCATAATTGTGGGGAATTGACGACAGGTCGTCTGTGGAGAGTGCATCAAGTAAGATCTGAGTCCATTTCAGGAAATACTCTTTCTCTTCTGGTGGCAGAGATGAAAGGCTTCCAATGAAGCGCTGCATGAGGTCACTACAGGAAGCAGCACACTGCTCTCGCCTTAGTCCTTCCAGTTCATTTTGCCGTTGGCATTTCTCCTCTTCAATACGTCCTTTGAGGCGATATTGAGCCTTGTTTATTCTGCCCCATTCATGCCACAGTTTGCCTTGACAAGGCAGGTGTTTATCTTTGATGTCTGAAACTTCCATCCCTTTGAGTAATTCTACTATTCTTTCAGCGGCAGATTTCCCACTTTGACAGGCTGTGTCGTCTTCATCCACTTTGATCTGGGACATCTGAGCCATGGTTTCAAGTTGGAAGGAGTCAGATGGTCCTGACAAAATCTTTCTAATGATTCCCTTCAGTTCATCAGATACATCCGACTGACTTTTGTCTTTCAAACCCATTTTGAATTTCCCCTCTCTCATCTCAGCTGGATCACAGTCATTGTCTACAATGAGACATATGAGAGGTTTTGCAGACTTGAGAAGGTCTGAGATAACTGTCCAGCTTTGATCACCTTTTTTCAGAGTTGGTAAGAGAACAACAATGATTGAAGATTTTTCAATGAGTATATCACGCTGTTTGTCCAATGTCAGAGCGTCACCATGGAGATTACAGAAGGCAGTGCAGTCAGTGAAGGCATCATTGTCTTTCCCAGCAGGGAAGTACCAGCCAATCTCTACCACACCATCCAGCAAACAGCGAGATTTGGTGCTGCCAGGACAGTTTCGGTGGAAGAAGGTGTTGTGACGATCGTTGATCAAAGTGCTCATCAGCTGAGATTTGGACAAGGACAATGAACCGAGACGGACAAACGACACCATGGGGGTCTCAGCTGTGTAGATGGGCATACTCTTCATGGTGACAGTGTCAGAATTATTCTTGATCTTCCAGCTTTTGCTTATTTGTCTGAGAGTCCAAAGAGGAAATTCAATGTCCATTGTGACTGGATGAGGCACAAGCAAAGGTAAGGCGTACTGACATTGTGATAGTTTTGTAATCATGCTCTGCTTGAGGAAGCTGTCTGAGCAGTGAAATACTGCCATTTGAACATCCATCGGGTGCACATGAGAGTGTTTGCTCTGACCACTGTCTACATTGAAAGTAAAAAGAGCATCAAAATCATCATCTATGATTTCATTCTGTGAAGGTTTTGAATAGCTCACATCAGGACCATCTTGACTAACAGGAATATATCTGGCTCTGTAGTCTAACATCATCAGCTTCTGAAGAAAAGTATTTGCTAGATCTTTCTCAGATGTGTCATGGTGCTGTTTCACAGGATTAATACTAAGAAAATCATCCAGTGTCCATTTCTTGTCTTGAAGGTGAAGTCTCATGAGCACGGCTTCAGTTTCTCTTTGATATTTTTTCTTCCAGTTGATCTCTTGGGAAGTCGTCACTGACTGTTGTAGACAATAAGTTAAGAATCATATAGCGCGTTGGTATGAGTAGATTTTCTTTCCGTTGAATTCCTTACCTCATCAATGTTTACATCCATTGCTTTATCTAAAATACAAAATGACAATGAGCTGCATTAGCAGAGTTACAGACCAACAGAGAAAAGCAGTGTACTGCAAGTTCAAGAGTGTGTGTTGGTTTTCCTTTGTACGTGTGTCTGTCTGTGCTTGTTTAATGTGCGGTGGGGGGCGGGGGCATGAAAAAACCCCTGCATAATTCTTCTGTTTGGACCTAATCATTTTATCCCACAGGGAACAGGTCATAAACAACACAAACAATTTTGTCATGTCTAAAATGTATGTGTGCTTGTTGTTGTTAGAAAAAATAGTATAAGGAAAAAGAAAAATCGAATATTATACCTTTCTCATGCGGTTCAGAGGATTTAACATCTTCGGCATCCCATTCCCCAGTTTCCTCACTCTCCTCTGTGTGTGCATTCACTGGATCAAGCTGAGAAAAGTTCATTAACCTTCAGCTGACAGATGTGCACAATTTTACAAACTCAGTGTAAGAATTCTAACATTGGTACCCTATCTCTTATCCAATCATCGTCCTTAGCAATGATTGTGTGTGTTGATATCTGAACTTTCTTGTTCTCCATCCTGGTGGTAATCTCATCATAGTGCATGTGGTGCCCCTCCCCTCATATATAAGTGCGAGTGAGCGTGGGGCGTGACCAAACACTACAAGAGTCTGTAATCTGTTCCAACCCAGAGAAGTTCCATTACCAAACAAAGCTGTCATAAGGAGAAACCAACGCCTGGAGCTAAAGCTGCTGGCCAGAACCTTTACGTTTACGCGCACACTCTGGTCTGAGCGGCGTGACACCCACAGCCAGCTGTCGGGAAACTGAAGCGTGCATTATTGTGGGAGCGAGAAAAGAGGACACAACACCTCTGCTACACACTTCAACCAACTGCACAAACAGCATCTGCAGGATGCAAAGCCATCATATAATATGTTGTGGTAGAAAATTCTCAGAAACTTAGTTGCACGAAAAAGGCTGAAGAACAGCTTGGAGAGCGAGTGATGCGGAAAAGTTTGGCATTGATCAGTCGCTGGTGGTGCACGCTGAGCCAGGGAAGTGAGTCGGGCAAGCCAGCTGGGCAGAGGACACGAGGTAGAGGATCCGGGAAAGCTATGCAAGCTGCAGCCAGCAACCTTTTAAGGCAAATGATGTTTGGGGGGTTTTCCTCACATCATGCTACAACATAACACGTGACCTTCTGGCTTTACATCCTGCAGATCTCAGAGCTCTTCAGTATTTCTTTTTCTCCTGTTGCAGTGAAAATCTTCTTTGGTGGTGCCCATTTGCCTTCTGCATCCTAAACTCTACCTAAACAGTGGTGATAATGCTCATTGTAAACTGATTTGTTGACTTCCTTCATTGCTGTGATCAAACATGCAGATTACCAAGGGTGGGCAGTAGGAGTGAGGGACAATTTTCACATTTCCACCAATGTGGGTGGAGAGGTCTGCCCCTTTCTATTGGTCTCAAATGCTTGTTCAAGTAAAGCAGATATTAAGGTCTCAGTCTTTGCTGAAATAGTTCAAGTTGAAATGATTTTAAATGATTATATTATGTGAAGAACTTACCCTTGGATTGATTTCAGATGCACAACCCGTGAGCTCATCTACTGCAGGGAGTGAAAGATGGATTTTTACTCTTCTATATTTCATAGTGTCGCATTAAAAAAAACATTTGTTGATAGTCAGTTATTTCCTTGTAACAATGCTTCTTAGCAATAAGTTGTATACTGTTGGAAACTGTGTGTATTTCCCTTCTAAATGATGCAACTTTTGTTAGGACAATGCATTTGTGGGTTTAGCAGCAGATATGCATGCATAAAAAAATCATCTCTGCCAATGTTAAACAGCTCATTCAGTACTGACTCTTGTTTGTCATTGATTGGACAGATGATTGAAGTCTGAAGAAACAAAAATAATAATATAAACAACAACAACAACAACAATAATAATAATAATAGTCATAATAATAATAATAATAGTCATAATAACCTTCATTTATATAGCATCTTTCAAAAACCCAAGATTGTATAAAAAAAAAGGCATATTGGTATTTCAACCATCTCTCTCACTGCAGAATCTGAGTGAAGAAAGACGTTAAGATGAGAATCTGTGTCCAGTTGCTATCCCATATCGCCATAGTTGGGGCTGAGCTCTGTCCTCCTAGATGACAAAGCTCGCCCCTGTAGATTTAAAGAGCGGGATTTATTTGAGACCACCTCCAGAATTTGGAAGGAGGATGGAGTAGCCGGCCTGCAGTTATGACCTCAAAACCATTGAACACTTGATCCGTCAGAGTGACCAATACAACCACAGTGGCTCATTTGCGACAAATTCTGGTTGAAGCTGGTGACCAGCATGAGGAGGTCTTTTACCAGGCTGTTGTGGCTGTGGCACATTCTACTGCATTCCTGTTTGGTAATAACAACAACAAAGATGTCTCGCATTTCGTACTTACATATTCCTTTTAAAAAGGAAAAGGAAAGGCTTTCGAACAACATGTGTTTTTTTTTGCCAAGCAGCATTATTACCACAAAGGAATAATCAGCCAAACACAAATCCCCTTACTTATTCTGCTTTTTCAGGATTACAGTGTACTCAACTACTGCCATAATGTTATAGAAAGTTGATATAGCTGAAGTATAAACAGTAAAAATGTATGATTTACTGTTACAGCAATAATATTTATACTCTATGATTTCATTAAATATTCATTTCTCACCTGTGTGATGTTGAGGAAGCAAAGATGAGTCTGTCCCCTCTGATATCGTCTCGTTGTCCTGTGTTTTGCGCTCTGGCAGATATTGTTTGCCATCCCACATGTAGCAGTGTGGATCATTTTTGGAGACCATCAAATCAATTTTTTTCATTAAAGCAACAATTTCGTTTCCATCCATCATATTCTTGTTGCATCTGTGGTACCTTTCCTCAGAGAAAGTACTATTGGACTTCAGGTCACTCAATGCACTTTCACACTCTTCGTCTGAGCTGTGAGTCAAAACTGTCATTAGATAAGCGAGGGATCTTTTCCCCAAAGCCTTTTCTAACCACTGCACTCCTGAACTGTAATGGCTGTTATGTGAGCCGTTTGGTAACAGCAGGAGAAAGGCATGGATTCCCCTGTTTGATGGGAATCTGTCAGTGTTCTGTTGGCCGAGCATGTTAATGACACAGATGTGCCGACCACACAAATCATAAAGTCTGGATGAAAACTCTACCACATTTGCCTCATGGTCAACTAAGATGTTTTTTTGTCCAATTTCAATGGAATATGTGTCACCAAGTAAAAGAAGTGTGAGTTCAGGTTTCACTGAAATGAGAATAATAACATGCCTTAAGGTTATTTACGTAACCCTGGTTCTCTGAGTAATATTCACTCGATGTCTCACTATGGATGCACACCCCCTGCTGCAGCCCTCAGAAGCATTAATCTCATTACGCCAGTCCGTCCACACCAGGTAGTCCTTCCTACCAGCATATAAAAGCGAACAAAAGTGAGCGTTGAGGACCAGCACGTCGCAGCACAAATGTCTTCAACAGACACCCCCCTGAACAAGGCGCAAGATGTAGCCATCCCCTGGGGCGCGTGCGCGATTTGGTTGCAACCAGTAAGCCAAAGCAATCGCCTCTACCACCTAACGTGGCCGTAATCCCTCAGCCTGGCCAGAGTAGGGGCTATCAGGGCCAGCGGGGGGAACGCGTACAGCGTGTCCATGCCCAGAGGAGCCTCCAAGCTGTGCTGAGAGTAAACGGCTGTGCATTTCCCCTCGAGGCGAACAGAACTACGCTTGCCCAGCCGTACCGCGCCCAGATCTGTTCCACCACTTGCGGATGCAGAGCCCACTCCCCCTGCGCCCCTGGACAACAGGTCCGCGCCCGTGTTCAGGGCCCCTGGGACTTGCGTCGCCCTCAGACAGAGGAGATGAGCGTCGCTTCAGAGGATCAGTCTGCATGCCAGCATGTACAGCCGGCGAGAATGCAGACCGCCCTGACGGTTGATATACGCCACCGTCATCATGTTGTCCTTCCCCACCAGTGGGGATGCATACAGAAATGCGGTACTTTTTTGGTACTGACCGAATTGGGTATCGATTATCGATTGACATGAAGTCAGTCGGTACCACATTTCGGCACTTGTCTTGCGTGCGGGCGGCTTGTTAATCGGTTTATTTCGGTTTAATTTATTGTGAATCTTTTTATTTTTAAGTTACTTAGTTTCTCACACACATTTTTGTCAAGTTCTTCCACCTTATTGAGAAATAAATGTTCAAAATTCGAAGTTTTGAATTTTAATTACATATGCAAAAAAGTACCGAAAACAGGTACAGAAAAATATCGATTTACAGGGCCTGAGTATCGGTACCGTAACGATTCAGATGTGAAAGGTACCCATCTCTACTCACCAGGACATGGAGTCCCTGACAGACAGGAGAAAATGTCTCAGGGAGAGAAACACGGCTAAGAGCTCCAGGAAGTTTATGAGGGGCTGCTGGGGGCTCTCACCCGGTGGCTGTGCACCGAAGCGGGGCAGCTGGCGTTGCCACCACACTGCTCATTGATTTGGCGTTCTTCATGGCGGCGCCCTCGGCACTTGGCCTGGCCATGTGACGGTGGAACACAGTTTAATTGTTTCAACAAAAAATGTGTGTGAGTGCGTGCTTGTGGACACATGAGAGGGGCAAAAGCAGAACCCTCCGCAACACAATGTCCTCTTCTCCCAACTTGCGCCGGCGGAACGCGCGGCGGAGCGGAATGGGACGCGGCGCGGGCAGCTCCTTGAAGCATGTCGGGAAGCCAAAAGTGCGCGGCCGGGGAACGGGGAACATCCAGCTTTATCACCAAAGAAGAGAGGGTGGTCACCTGGTTCGCTTCTTCTTCCTCGTCTGAGGGTGGGCAGTCTGCGCAGGTCCGGCTGGCGGAGCTGCTCCGCTGGGCCCCCAGACCGGCCGGGCTGAGCCCCCAGACTGGCCGGGGGAGCCAGGGCGGGTTGGAGCTTTGGCGGCTTAGGAGCTCTGAACTGCGGAGCCTGAGCGGCCGATAGAGCGTACGTCTTCCGGCGCAAGGCGGCGGGAGGAGGAGCGAGCTTCAGCAGGAAGCTAAGCTGGAGTGCCTCTTCCTTCCCCCGGTGGCTGCATATCACTTCTGCATTGAAGCCAGCATGGAGCCAAGGAGCCTGCTCGGGATGATGGGCATGTCCATCATCTCTTCCCTCTCCCGGTCTGACAAATTGGCGAGGCTTAGCCAGCGTGCTCGCTCCTGCAGGACCAGCATCCCCATTGGTCTCCCCGTGGCCTGGACCGCGCAGCGCTGAACATGGAGGCACAGGTCAGCGATGACCGGTATCTCCTGCCATGTAGCTGGGTCCCGGGTCTGCCCGAAATCCTAGCACAGCTCAGCTTGGTAAGCTGTGAGCAGAGGGAGGACATTGAGTGCTCTGGCCGAGAGCACCGCCGCCTTGCACGCCTTCTCAGTCAGAGCTGACTGAAAGCGGTCCAATTTGGATGGCAGGCTGGTGCCCCTGGACACCGTCGAGACCGACTGAGGTTGGAGGTGGGCAGCAACCAGGTGGCTCCATAGGAAGCATGCGGAGCAGTTCCCAGGCTCTCCATCCGGTCTTAGTTGGGGTGCTCCACCCACGAGCACCGCATCTCCTCCAGCAGCTCTGGGAAAACAAGAGGAAATTTCTTCCCTTCGTAATGGAACCGGGTGGTCTCAGTTGTGGCCGCAGGCCACAGGATGCCCAGCCGGACAGCCGCGCATTTGCACACGTCGAGCATTTCCGGACACGGTGAGGGAGAAACTGGTGTGTTCCTCTCCTCATCATCCCGTGAGGCGATGGAGGGCGCGGGCTGTGCAGCCTCTTCCTCTGATATGAGGAGACCTGAGGCGCCATAGTCGTCCTCCCTGTAGTCCAGGTCCAGGACGTCCTCCTCCGGCGGGACCTCCGTGGCCAAGTCGAGTTGGGAGCCCCAGCTGCCTCTAGCCCCGGACGCCACTGACGCAGCACCTCCCCTCTCCTCCTCTCCCTCTGCACCGTTGTCGATGGAGGGGAGAAACGGGTCGTGCGAGGACAGGCTAGCTTGGGGTACTAGCCATTGACGGAGACTCTTGAGCATGAACACCGCACAGTGTCCACAACTGCCCGGAGCGCAACCTGAGCAGACCTGGTGTGGATCCCTGCTCGAGAGCTTGTTCCTGCAGCGGCAGGTGCAAGGCTCCGAGTCTTCACACCTTCTGGTGTGAGGGGCCGTAGCCTCCATCCCCCAATAGCTGGTGTGTCCAAGGGGAGTCAGGCAGTCAGCTAGCGTGGAAATCGCGCGCGGCGAAATAGCCTAGCCGAAACACAGATAGACTCGCTGGTGTTCTAGTGATCTTGGGGCTCGAAAAGCCACGGTGTGGCGTCAAGAGGAGCGTTTCCAGAGCCGTGGAGAGGCGAGGAAATGCGCAAAATCCGACTCCTAGTGTCGAAGAAGAATAAAGTTTGCTGTTGGCGTTTATGGTAGGTGGTACTACCGGGTGCGGACGGACACGTGTCACCAGCCAATCAGGATTGGCGTAATGAGATGAATGATGCTCAGGGCTGCAGCAGGGGGCGTGCATCCATAGTGAGACATTGAGCGAATATTAGGAAAAGAGAATTCCAGATGGAAAAAAGGACATAAAAGACAAAATCAAAACCATCAGAAAAAACTCAAACGTCGATGACCCCTGAATATTGTAAATCTATTAAAGTCTAAGTGAAAATAAAGTTTTTCTCACTGTAGCATCACTAAATGGTTAAACAGCACTAACGTGTTGTCATCATCTCAAAAGTGACATCGGTGAAATTGGTGAAAACAAACTTTCTGTTTGGCAGTATCTTAGCCATGTAATATTAGAGCTTGGTATAATAGAGCTTGGTCCAATAATGTGCTGTTGCAATTTTGAGATTGGGTCAAAAATGCAACCTGTGAAAACCTTTGAAGGTTTCTGGTTAAATCCATGAGAGTAGTCACCATCTGGTCTGGTTCTCTGCAAAGTCTGGTTCCACCTTAAATCCAGGGGTATGGACATTTGATGTATTTTCCCTCTATCTTATGTTTCAAATATGCACCATCAACCTGCTTAGTGACTGTAGATGGAAATTAGCCTAGGTAACCCGAGGTGCTCCTGGTGGGCACACAAATGGCTGATGTGACAAATCATCATGTCACGACCCAGGTGGATTTCACACAATCCATAGCATGAAGAATCAGTCAATTAATCAAGACAATCGAGACAAAAAACATTCAGGTACAAAAAACATTCAGAGCCTAACTCAAAATCCTAACTCAGTATTCATTAACATTTTACATTGAAATTTTTCTGAAAATCAATTACTTCCACACTTACCTTCTTCCTCTGAAGCAGTTGCTGACTGAGAGTTGATCTCATTGTCCCCAGTTGAGCAGCTTCCGTCATTCTCAGAGTGTTCATCTTCACTGGGCTCTTTCAATGGTTCAAACTGTGAGGAACACACAGTACAAAAGTACAAAATACAAATACTGTAAAAAATACAAAACACACTTAAATGGAAAAATGTGTGGAATTCAATCTATTTTCGACTCCACACCATAGATATTTATACATTTTGGCTTGTATTAATAATTTGTCAGGCCGGCAATATTGAACCATTGCCTCTGCCGTAAGATGCTTGCTTAAATGCTAAAATACTAGCATCTTAGATAGCATGCTCACTTTATTCTGCACTCCTGACTGCACAAATATTCAGGGTAAGTAGTGCATAACTGCACTAAACTTTACGTAAACAACTGTGCTTACGCATGCCGTAAACTGGTTTGTTGACTTCTGCGGTGACCCGACCCAGTGCCAGCTATCCTAAATAGCTATTTTTTGGTGTCTGTAGAGCTCATTTACATGTAGATCTTTGATGGGGGAGGTGGGAGTGGGGGAACATTTTAGAAAATTAGATAGAAATATAGAAATTTTCTAGTCAACCACTTTTAACAAAACTATAAAATGTCAGAGAACATCTTTAAAATCATGAACAACATACATTTTGCCTAAGTTTATGGAAAACCATACAGGAGAGTAATTCAAACAAAAACTTCATCACAGCGAGGTAACTTGGGTGAAGCACTGAATAGGTTACTTTGGTCAAAGTTCAGTCTTACCTTAGTTGTGTTCTCTTCTAACTGCTCAACTGCAGTGCAAAAACATACAAAAATAGTAATGATGAGTATTGGTACATAAAGTAATTATTACATTGCTATCTGCTCTCAGGTCGTCCTTGTTTTCAGATTGTAAATCACCTTTGTCTTCTGTCACAGGCAGAGCCTCAGATTTGGGTTCAGGCTCCCTCCCGGGATCAGTGTTGCCGTGATTCTCTTCCTCCATTTTTATCACCTCTTCATTCTTTATAGTGATGCACACAGTAGAGTTACAAGTGA
>CAESWR010000008.1:167742-190370 GCA_903171835.1 Mullus surmuletus | reverse complement strand
CCCCCCCCCCCCCTCCACCCCACCTCACAATGCAGCAAAGCCGTTGCGGTTTTATGCTGCAGTGCGGTCCAAATATTATAATAAGATGGATGGCTACTGCACATTTTCCTGGAGGACCGGCTTTCTTGCTCGTGTCCACCAAGTGCAGGTGAAATACAGCGCGGCCATTAACATGCGGCGGTTCTCCCCGGAGTTAATGGCGTAACTCCCACCGAACTCCTTCTCCCTTTGTTTTAAGGCGGGCTTCTTAATTACTGGCTGTCCCATTCAGGTTGTAAATGGACCTTTATTGCCATTCTGTAATCAGAATAAATCCTCCAGCCTATTCACCGGCCTGATGCCCCTCCATTGATTTACAAATGACCCATGTATTATTAATCTGCTGTTGCCCCCCCCCCCTTATTTTATTTTATTTTTCTTACCTTATTATAAACCCTATCTGAAAGTAAAGGGCACCTCGCTACAGCGTTATCGCGCGCAACGGCGGTTTGTTTTTTCCGATGCAACGCTGCCTCGCGGTGATAAAAAAGCTCGGCGCCGGCGCCCCCCCACCCCTCCGCAACCCCCGCCCCGTACTGTTAATATCGAGCATATTGCTTTTATCTGCAGTGTTCCTTTGTGCGGCTCTCCTGCAACATTTGTCTCTGTTGTAGCTACAGAAAAAGTTACACCGTGATGGGACGAAGCCGCAAAAAAAAGGTGTTGTTTCGGGTGAAAAAGTTCAGTTTGATTTTGTTTTTCGTGTTTTTCGAAAAGCTAAAGATTTGATGAATGGCGACGGAAGCGAAGCTCAAAGTATACTTAACAATACAATGTAACGTAAGATGAATATTTCTGAAAGATTATAAGAATTTGACCATGTTTTACACCCTTAACTCGATTTTAATCCATTAAATTGGAAAAACTACTGAAAAATAATCCCCTCGATGTGCTTTGGAAATGTAATCTAACACAGAAGAAGCCTGTCCATAACTAAGCATCACGTCATTGAAACCCACCACTAAACACAACACATCTCGCCGGTTTGTGCAAACACGGGCGATAAATAAGACGTCTTTATTGACCCCGGAGTTTCACATTACGGCCCGAATGAGATCACGGCGGCGACAGGAGCCCCGATCGATGTCCCTCGCCAACGCTATCGATGAAGCCTTTGGCAGATATCAGAGAAATCCGCGAAGCCTGCGCCAGTTTGTAACATTTTCCCCTCAAACCTGCCACAGTAGCTCTCCAGAGTTTATAAAAAAAACAACAAAAAAAGGAGTTGCGAGGGAAATATTGTGGACATTAAATCCCAGCGGGGGCTTCAGCCATTAGCTCGTTACACAGTGAGGAGGTTGTGGACGACAATTTATTCAGAAGTTGTGCTAAATTAGAGGAGCGTCTCATCGAGCCTCTATAGGAAATTACCATGACAACACCAGGCCGCCGCACGGCACACGGAGGTGGAAAACGGAGGTGGTGGGAGGAGAGTGGTGGGGGGATAAAAAGGAAGCTGAACTTTAAGGTGCGCCAGACAGCTCTGCAGTCTTTTGCGCGAGAAGAAATGTACAGACGGCGAATGCAGTCATCAATTCTCATCAACACGCCGCCCCGAGTCCATTGTGCTCACGGTTTCATCTCCTTCAATTACCGCGGCAAATTGGCTCCGGAGCCGGCGAGCGAACCGGAGCAGTTAATTCTTAATCAGCGTTATGAAAGTGGGCGTGGCCTTGCGTCGCTTGCATTGGCTAATTTGTTATCATTCGTGATATACTCTCTATGTGTGCGTGTGTGGGCGCGCGTTTGACGGGAGAAGTGTGTGTGCGTCCTGCTGTTGTTCAAACACTGAATAACAAGGAGGGCTCAAGGAATTTTTTTGTTTTCCTCGCGCACAGAGAGCAAAGAGGGCAGAGACACTTTACATATCCGCAGTCTGTCAGGGAAATAAATAAATTACCCCGCCGCCGCTGCTTCTTCAAAATCAAACAGCTGTCAAAAAGTCACTCAGGGGCACCTCACACACACAAACACACACCTCTTCCCCCTCCGGAAATCAAATCTCAGCAAAGAGGCTCCTTTTATTGTATCTTTTTTTAAACGGCTCGGCTTCCTTTGTACGTTTCCGTCTGGGAGACAAATCAAGGGAGTAGCATCCTTAGGATTTAGTTTTTATTTAATTAACTTTTTTTTTTTTTTTCAATGCAGTTAACAGAGTAATCCGTCTTTAGCCCGAGGACCCGGCTGTGATCTCCGCTTTGAGAGGGGCCGAGGAGGGCTCGCAATAAAACTGTCATTACTGTCATGTAGTACCTCGCGCTAACTGCAAAATACATAAATTAAGTGGGAGGCGGCGGCTTGTAGACAAATAAAACAGCGATAAACATGAAAGCGTAAAAATGTTTTCTGCCTTGTTTTCTCTCGTCTCCCGCCTGTGGAACGTACAGACTGTTTGTTCTTTTCCCTGCCTGCTGCCGGAGGACTTGTTGCTAATCATCGCTGTCGCAGCCTAATAGCGATCAATCACCCGTCAATCAACTACAAACGTGTTTACGGGAGCCGGGGCCCTGCGAAGAAGTTTTGAAATTGCAACACAGTCACGGCGGAGGGACCAAAACAAACACATTTTAATCTGGATTACATGGACAAACTGCACCCGGACCCCGAAGTCGTATCACTCCGAAGCAGATTTCCACTTTATTTTGATGCTGCTACTCCTTTTTTCTCCGTCTGAAAGGTCACCGCTGCTGCCCCGGGCCGTTCGAGTACATTAAACTCTCTTGCACGGAGATGTAAATACCTCGATCCGCTCTGACAACATCATGTTCGTCCGCCGTCAAGACGACGCCGGGGCTGTCAGGCCTCTTCGCACGCCCGCCGCTTAATGAAGAAGCTCGCCGGTCCGTGTAAAAATGGAAAAAATAGCTAAATAAAAAATGTGAAGGCTGCTACGTGGTCGCCCTGGCATCTGTGGCGGTGTTTGTGAAAACATTTTTATCTTGAAAAGTTACTGTCAAACATTGGACGAGCAGAAAGGTCAAGCAGTAAGGGAAATCTTGTAAAAAAAACACAAAAAAAAACTGCACTGACTCATATCTAATCCTCTGAGTCATTTTTGGTCTTTTTTATGACAGCAAACTCTTCAAAAGACGGATTTGGGGACAAAATACGTCTCAGAGCTTTTTGTTTTTGTGAAAGTCTTTAGTGCTGTTCAAAATAAAGGCATCAGTCATTTATTTGATATGAAATGGCTGTCAGAAAATACTTCTGATTAGCTGAACTTTCATGATGACCTCCTTTTTCAGCCCTTTTGTGTGAACTATCCCTTTAAGTGCCAATTTGGGCCTGTCTGATCTTGTGAATTGAGAGCTTTGCCTCGCAGCGATGGACACTCCGCCTTTATCACGAGACACGCTGCCACCTCTCGGTTTGGAGTGTGACGACACGGCACAGCATTTACACGAACTGTACCTTTAATACATTTAATCTCTAGCAGAGCAAAGTAGCAGCTGTCAGGTTTGATTCACCGCATCATTTCATTTGGAAATGAGCAACATGACTGGACGGATTCCACCCATGCGTGTGTGTGTGTGTCTGTGTGTGTGTGTGTGTGTGTGTGTGTGTTTTAATTGATTATTTTACCTCAGTGCAGGAAAATGCACACAATTTAGCAGCTTAAAAAATAAATTTGGTACTTGAAGTGCATGCTTCAAAGCGGCTCTGTGTTTATTTATCTGAAGACCCCCATGAACTGCGGTTTCTTATTAAGAGACAGTAATGCTTCATTGAGAGAGTGAGGTGTAACCTTGCAGATGAGTGAGTGGATTTTGGCACACAAGGGAGGAACATTTACCACCTAGATGATGCTCTTGAAATTTCAACACGGGTCAGTTTTTTAATCTCTCAAAACCGTCCAGATTTGTGATTTAGATTGCGGGTGAATTAACCGCCGTGGCTCGTTCCAGTCGTGTTGAGATGAATGCAACTCCTCCTCCGCTCAAAGCTGTAGCTCATTTCTAACTCGCGGTATGTTAATGGCGCCTCTTTTATGCCTTCGTCGGAGTTGATTTTATTTTTATTTTTTTCTTCAAACACAGAACCGGCTGCATCCTCCATCTTCACCTTGAGATGCGGCTCAGCGTGCGGCGCCAGGCAATTCTCAAGTGTCACTCAGTCGTACCGTTTCCCCCCGCTGTGCGCTCCGAGCGGACGCAGAGGCGGCGGCTCACGCGGCGGACCTGTTCAGTGGTGTGTCGAGATTCCTCGGGAGGGGGTGGAATGGGCACGGGCGGGGGGGGCATCGTGAATTATGGATCCCCCCTCCCACGCACACCCCCCCCCTGTCCCGTCCCGCCCTTATCTTTGCTTATTTTGAGTGTGTAGGCAGTTTAGGGAAGCTGGCGCTGAAAGAAAGATTGCATTTAATTTTCAGATATGGGCAGGTGGGTGGCAATTGGGTTGGCAAGCCCCGTGGGGGGGCCGCACGCCCTTGTCACCTTGTATCAGCAACTCGGTAGGGTAACCGTGATTACCAAAGTCACCAATGAAGCTGAAATAAAAGCAATGCATCTGCAATGAGTGGCTTTAATGCTGCGCTGCATGAATTATGGATTTATATATTTATATACTGTGTTGATAGTGTGGACCCAGACCTGACCATGTTCTGTCAATCCTGCATAAAAAGGTCAATACATATTTATTTTATATTTTGATTCAGATCTTCCCTCACAAAATAGCGCCCATTATCATGAATATAAATGTGGAATTTGGACTTGTACTTTGTGAATATTGTTAACTCACATTAGAAACCATCAGCAAAATGCAATCTTTTTGCAATTTTTTTTTATCCCCCGATGAGACCTGAAAACATATTTTTCAGTGCCAAAAGGTTGGCGTGCACCTGGAGCGCACTTCGGGAAGCGGTCGCATCGTCACCACGTGGACGACGGCTTTGACTCGGCACGTCTGACCGTGCATTTCATCACCGGACTCATCCGCCGCAGCTTTGCAGAGATTCAGTCTCTGAGATTACTGCACTTGTTATTTCTCATGGAGCCGGCTACACTTTGAACCCAGCGGATTCCTCCCTCCGTCTCCATCCACGTGAAAAAAGAAAAAGAAAACAAGAGGAGGACCGGGTTTCGATCCGACCCCGGGCAGACGGTCAATGTAGCACCCGGCGGGCGAGCCGTGTCGCAGTCGGACAGAGGATACCGCTGTCTCTTATGTGGCATCGGAATCCGATCTGCTATCTATTAACCGGCTGCCTTTTATCTCCAAACACCTGGTTTTAAGCCTCGGGTTTCTCTTGCTGACTGCGAAACGTCAGTAGGAATCCTCGCTGTGCCTGGTGTTTGCATCGAGCACAGCTAGCTGAGGACTCGCAATTCATATGCTGGACGAGTCACACCGGCTTAACGGGACGTAATAATTAATGCTTAACCACATTTGGATGGACAGTAATAATAACCAGACTCTCTGACGCGGAGAAATACTTTAAATAGACGTTAGAATACCAATCATCAAATAGCTCCCCGCGCTTCTATATGACATATGACATCTCCCAACCAATTCAATGAGTCTGCCTTACAAATGGGCACGGGCAAAAATTTAATTTCGAGTGTTGTGAAATGGATGAGAAAGAGGTGGGGGGAGAAAAGAAGAAAATCAATGGCGAAATGAGAGGAAGAGAAAGTGCAGGGAAGGAAAAATTCAAATAAAGTGAAAAAAGTTCTGGCACATCAATCCTCCCGGCCAGCTGTCGGAGGTGACATTTCATTAGTACACTTTGTCAATAGAGAAATCGTCTGCGGAGAGAGAGCGGCCGGGCGCGGGTAACGAGGAGAGACGGAGACACGGCGAGGAAGAGGAAGCTCATGAAGACGAGGGGAAGAGCGCGGTCCTTTTTCATTAGACACATCCCGATTCCAGCCACGGGAAATTACGGATGCGGCGGCTAAAGGTGCAATCAGAGGGAACGTGGGTGTCCCTCTCCCAGTTTAAGTCTCTATCAATCATGCACCCTTTGCTTTCCGCCCACCAACCCCCCCCACAAACCCCCCCACCGCCACCGTGGCACCACCAGCGTCCCGCCGCCAGCCCTCGGTCCAACAAAGTTGTCGTTTATCCTCTCCTCCGTGGGCCAAGTGGCAGATACATTTGAAGGAAAATCACCGGCATAACGACTCCTGCCATTTCCCATAACGTCCTCATCCATCAATTAAGAGGGTTCCAGTAAGTGGGGGGATGGATTTGGCAGAATAGGGCCAGACTTTTTGATGACTGTAGCACAGGAGGAATTGGGGGGGGGGGGGGCACCATTCCTCCACTGCTGACTGACTTTGAGGTTTGAATGAAAATGTGTTTCAGTCCAAATGTCAGAGGCGAATTACGCCGTGTTTCATGTTTTTGTCATAGAGAGGGTTCCGTTTTTGTTATTGCTGTAGGTTTGACTGATTGGCGCTGCAGCTGCACCGCTAGAGGTCGACTTTTGTCCCGCCGAGTTTGAAAAGTGTTGCACCGTACGCACATTTGCATGAGGGCTGAGCGATATATTGATTTAAGAAATATATCCATATTTTTTTAAAGGAGATATGGAATTAAACCATATGATTTATATTGATTATAGCCCTACACAGTAGATTTGTTATAAAGGAGAAGAAAATCTATCATTTGATTTTAATAAGCAATTCAGATGTCAAACTATAAACTGAAAAGATTGACAGATATTTTATTTTCCTGATATTTATTTTTGGATTGGCCCATTTTATTTTAGGGGCTATTTTTTATTTTTTTTTTATGTGGACCTTACATGGAGCATTATAATTTCAAAAAATGTATATATCCCGTTCTTATAAAGTATTAATTATGTCTAAATTGTTATTTGAACAGCTGAGTTTGAACTAGTTGAAGAAACCGACCTATTTGTTCTTGCACCTGTTCATTGAAATAGCTGCATTCAATAAAAATACTCATTACATGTTATATTTGACTCTGACTGAACATTTAGGTCACTTTGCTGAAAAAATATCGGGATATATATATCGATAATCAGATATTCAGATATTCAGTTTAGGTCCATATCGCCCAGCTCTAATTTGCATCACCGCGAGTGCAAATCTAAGCACGATACAGTAACTGGGACACGATTTACTCTCATAATCCTTCATCAACTATGCATGCGCATTTAATAAGACCCACTCTGAGTGTCTTTCGCACATTTATAACCATCCAGTATGTAAATCGCAGCAGCAGCAACCTGCCAGAGACCCTCTTCCAAGTGTTCCAACCCCTTCTCAGCCCACTTAGCCCGTATTCCCGCTGCACTTCAGCTCAACAGAGATCCACCGGGCCTCCCGTCGACTGCTCCTAAACTGCCTCCGCTTAAAAAAAAAAAAGACAAGAAAAGAAACCGCTCACGAGTTGCACATCATAGGCGGCGAAAAGGGCGCGGAGTCTGTTAAGTTTCGGGCTTTTCAAGTGCAGAGCGGAATACCTTGAGGCTCTCGCCGTGTGAGACGGCCTTTCCAGATCGAGACATTCCTCCCCGATCCTCTCCTTTCATGTCGGCCCAAGATATTTTTCTCTTCTTATTTGCCCATCGTGCTCCGAGGAGCCTCTGCTGCATGCTGGGACAAATAGCAGATAGCCAAAAAAGAGAAACAAACAAACAAACAAACAAAAAGCCTTAGTGTCTTGAGCTGCAGTGTAATTGTTTAAGGTTTAAGGGCAGGGGGGCCGCAGCACCGAGCCCGCACATAATTAGACCTTTTGGGGTAAACAAACACAGCACTCTACTTGTTTAGAAGCAATCGCCGCTGTCGGTTATGTTAATCTGCATCACTTGACAGTAGATAAATAATAATTAAGTGGCGATAATTGAGATGAGGCTGTGAGATCAGTGTCATCCCAGAAGGACCCTCCACTCGCCATCGGCAAAGCTTTTCAGTGACATCGTCATCCTTATAGAGGTCGACTACCTCCTATATATTTGTCGTTACATTAAAACAGCAGCAATGAAATGAGTCGTTTGCACACAGTTTGGCAGTTTATAGGATATAAGATGATGAGGATACAGCCTGATTAAAGTATCAAATAACAAATAAAATCGCCACTTGTTGAAGGAATTTCACAATAAATGTCTCTGTGTTTCAATTATACATCATTCTAATTGGGGAAATTCATAAATGCTCTACAGATCAGAACACAAATGCATCTTTTCGGCTTTTTTTCATCTCTGTGAGCCACATTGTGGTCTGGAAGCATCTGTAAACAGTACGGTTGCCAATGGTGACACCGTGAGTGTGAGCTTCTCATTAGCCGTCTCTTATCGTGGAGTTTGCACCTGTTAGCAGAGTGTTAGCACATAGAATCCTTGCAACATCTTCACTTCCAATGCAGGCCGTATCTTCTCACGGGTTTTTTTCCTTCTTCCGACCGGCACTTTATTAACCGGGCATCCGACATTGTTTTTGTTATTGCACAATTATCCGAGCAAGCGGTGTCCAATAAGCGAGGTTCCTGTTGCATTAGCCGCCTCTGCCATCTCATTTTAATGATTGAGGAACATGTCATGGACCATTAGGACAATTTCCTGAGTTCTGGATGATGCTTGTGTGTGTGTGTGTGTGTGTGTGTGTGTGATTGCAGCCTCTCACTGAAGTTGTTTATACCACAACCTGACATAATGAAAAGATTTAGATTAACTTTGATACAAACTCACTCCATTAACACCCTCGGCCCGCCGCAGAGACCCTAAGTCATTTAAATAAATAGGCGGCAGCGTTGAAACAAATGTGCAACAGGATAATGGAGGAAGCGTGAAAAATGTTTTCAGAGTTTTCACATTGTGTTAAGCCACCATTTAAAGTCTCGTCAATACCTGCGGCATGTATTGATTTCCTGACTCCCCTCGAAAGGCCCAAAGCTTTACTGCAAATTGATAGAATATGTAGATTCACTCTGCAGCGTTTGGACGAGCCGTCTCTGCCATGATAGAGGTCCATGACAACAATTCCATCCATTTACCGGAGTCATAAATTTCAAAAATGGGCGTTAGGCGAAGGCGCAAATAAATAGTCCCTTTGGAGGGACGCCGCATATAGCCGCTAAAGGGTCCACAAATCTATAGGAATAAACGAAAATTTTCATTCTGACACAAAAAGCTTTCAAACTTTCTGGATTCCCTGTAAGTAATGCAGGTATTGATGCTTCTTTGAGGGCGAAAACAGGATTAGAGAGTCAAGTAAATTGCACTGTCACTTTGTGATGGGTACTGAGGCTGTATATCCCTGTGACACCGCAGCTGCACACACTGACTTAAACACAGATGACAAGGTGTTGCTATGGAGACCCTGGCGAGGAAACCTGCCGCAGCCACGGACCGTTTATGCAAACAAAGATGACTGTATCTATGGCGGTGCTCGGCGGGAAGCATCAAAGGCAGCCAGGTTAAACATTGTCTCCGCAACACTCGACGTGTTAATTAAAACAAAGACTCCATGTGGCAGACATTTGATCGCATTTGTGGGATAAACACTGAATCACAGGCGGGCAGAGTCACCGCACAAGTCACCTGTGAATCACTTTTTCTCCAGCCAAAAGCAATATTGATGTGAAGAGGTCTGGTAATAAAATTTTTATTTCAGTCCTTGAGTCACGTCCCTATTTAAAACAGGGTTGGACACCAATTTCTGCCCAAATTGGCTGTTTTAGCATCCATTTTTCACCATAGCTTCCAGCAATAGATCCATAAAAAGTGTAGGAAGCTTTTCCACCAGCAGTGTAATAGAAGGACGTGTCATAAAAGGCCTAAAAATGAGATGAGCCGTGTTGTAAATCTGCTTCCTCTCCAATAGCCAACAGAAGTGACACACACGGCTGTAATGTTTCTATTCAAAAACTTAGTTAGAGGCAGAGAGTATGTTCGTGAAAGTGTTTGAAGCCGATTTGTTTCATGGTGGGTTGGCTTTTCTTTTTTTTTTTTTCTCAAGTGTAGCTTCAGGTGCGCTACAGCAAGTGGTAGTTGGTGAGAAGTAATCATGACCCACATAAAAACAGTTTCTGTCTTCATTTCTCTTTGTTGGTAAAAAATTACCTAAAAATTGAATAATTCTGGGAACTATGCAAATCGGCAAAGCAAATGGCCATTATGATTATGCCTCATTAAAATTCAGATGAAAAAGATGAAGCCCCTATTTTATAACATCCATCAATATGGTAATTTTAACATTTACTCCCCCTGTTCTCCATTTCTTGGTTCTGTACTTTCCACTCTCTGAGACTTGAAAGGGCTGCAGCTGCTTGAAAGGACACGGGCATGAGCCTGCGCAACACGCATGCACAGACACAAACACACACACTGCGGCGGTGAACAGTTCTATGTAGGTAAAGTCGACTTTTTCTCCCCCCCTCTCCTTACCTACTTACTCCGACATTAACATTCCAAAATATTAATCACCAAATTATCTTTTGGCATGAAGTTTCATTTAATTTGCTGGAGGCTGTCTGGTCTCTAGACAATCCCTGATGCTCAACCAAAGTATGCAAATAGCGGAGGAGTCTTTGTAATAATTAAAGATTTAAAAGGGGGGAAAAGCCTCCATCTATGTGTATACAGCGTCCTCCTTATTTCCCATTAAAATGAACTAAGAAGATTTAGTGGCGACTTCAAAGACTAACAGATGTTTTATTGGTCGGACGAGATGGATACGACGTCTGCGCGTTATCGCCACCCGGAAAGACAGATGTGTGCACAAAATATTTGCATTATCTGGGTAAATAAGGGGCAATTCCTGTAACTTCATATGAGTTGTCGGTACACTGTCCCTCAATGTTTGATAGCTTGATGTCAAATAAACACATTTGTCACTTATGCACAGTAACGTTGAAGGTAGGAGCACATCTGAGAGAGCTTAGGTTTATGCTTCAAGGAACAAAATCTGTAATTTCTCACCATTCATGCAACTAAAGGAAACGGTAAAGCCGCTGTGCCGCTGGGAAAATTGTTGCAGTGCTTTTCTGCGTCAACAACACACGCTTGGCTTTTTTTTTTTTCCTCTTCAGCCCTGACTAAAAATAAAGCTGAATTGCAGCCAGGGAAGGTCAGTATGGATTATGGAGCACCGCGCTCCCCGTGGAAAAGAGTTGTTTGTTGTCCGTCCCAATGTCAGATCGAGAATCAGGGAGGAAAGTGCCTCTCTCAGCAGGTCCAGACTTCCTGTCAATGATAATCCGATGGAACGGCTGATCTCGGCCCGGTGGACCGATGCCAACATGGCAGAGACGAGCTGGATGAAATTTGTATAGTGCTCAAAAACTGTCCAGGCTGATATGGCAGCGAGGAGAGATCGATTGTGCTCACAGGCTGTATGCATGCATGTTTTTTTAGAAATAATTGATCCAAACAATGGAATTTTAATTAGAATGGGTGAGCATGTAGAGCTTTAATGAGGCCTCAAAGCTCTGAATGAAGTAATGGTGGGATTTCTCAACTTCCAGGAAAGTAGCATTTCAGTGAAAGTCATGAATTCTCTCTCCTCCTTCTTTTTTTAGGCCAGCGTTGCACACAAGTTGCCTAAATTGGGTGTGAGCAATTCACGGTGGGACATAAAGCAACGGCAAAAGCAGCGCGGCAGCGGTGGAGGTCACACCTGGATCCGCTGACGGCATGTTCCACATTCGGGGCCGTCGCATCCAGATGGTGGAATCCAATTGAAACAGCAGGTGAGACCCAGACACTGCAGCTGCAGTGCGAATGTATTTCAAACACAATGCCTCACCATGGCCATCGGTGCTCATGGGTATGGTCAGAGGTTCTACTGCTTTCACCCTCAATGTAAACAAACCCAGAGGTGACGGGGTTTCATAGACATCAGTGTGTGTGTGTGTGTGTCCTTTCACACTAAAGGTAAACGGAAACAATGCAGGAACCCGTCGCCCTGAGCTGAAACGGTTAAACACAAGAAGCTAATCAAATAGCCAAAAGGTCGAGGTTCAGATAGATTATGCACCGTGGAGGGCGCTCTCAATCCACAATCAGATGACTTGTACTTCCATTAGCCCGCCCCCCCCCCACCACCACCTCAATGTAATAAGTGGTAGGTTTGTATTCACAGACAAAATGAGGTGGAGAAATTTGCCTGCGTTGGTCCCCAGAATGGAGTCTTGCGCTGTAATTGTTCTGAATCGGAGGACTGCAGGTGAGTCATCGAATAAACGATGAGCCAAACACTCATCACTCAAGCAAATGGAAACACACGCATCGGACCCCCCCCGCTCGCTTTTGAAGAGGTCTGCTTACCGTCATCACTCGCGTCAAATTCCTCGACTTCATGCAAGAGCGTTAATGTCCCGTGTTAGGGGACGATGGGGCCAAAGGTGACGACTCCCATTCGCGTTCGCCTCGATTGTGTCACTTAGGCGGCCGCAAAGCGTTTCCTCACCAGAGGGATGACAGAGGGTGTGAAGGCGTCCTTGACTAATGCTAATGTCCGATTGATTGATGCATTAAGTAGAAATCAATAGGTACGTTTGTTTAAAATGAAACTGAATAATGTGCTCTGTGTCTTTGGGGAGTTTTTTTTTTCCCAACGCTTACTACTTAGAAGTAGAATATGCTTTGAAAAATCCAAAAGGTTTAGACAGACACAGATTAGCTTGGTCTTGGGGAAGTCTTGGGGGTCTCCATGTCTTCATTGTGGGAGGTAGTGCTGGCTTAGGTGTGTTGCCGTCCTGTAGCCATTTCTAGGTGATGGCACTGGGATACTTTGCTTGAAATCCAATTCAAGGTTATTGGACAAATGTGGAGCTCCCGCACAGTCACGCCCGACCACCATCTGTCTCAGGCCTCGCTCTGGGGATGGGGGGGGTGGGGGGGCTCAGCTGCAGATCTGAAAGTATGCAAGGGGGCAAGAACAAGCAGAGCTGGCAATACTTGTGGAAATAGCTGATTTAAGACTATTGCTGAGATGTTTAGGATAGTTCTAGTAAAAGTCCAAGAACCTGCCTTTAATATAGTTTTTGGAGGGACAGTGTCCGTCTCCACACTCGCCAACATCCCGGTCACCAAACCCTCTGCCTCACTCACAGACAGGAATAAAACACCAGGAATGGTTGGTTACCTAATGCCCGGGGCCAATTTTCCACTCCATGCGTGTGCTTCCTCTTCCCCGCTCTGAATAAACAGCCTTTGCGACGTGACTCACTGAAGTGTACGAGTCCGTTCCACCAGATGTCAAACGAGATATGAACTGTGTCCAGTTTTGTACATTCTCTCCATTCCCAAACCTCTTCGACTCCACTGCACCCTAAGTTCTGCCGTCAAAGAATTTTAAATTGCCTCACCATTTTAATTATTGCATCTGCATTGTGTCCGCTTTACATCACTGCTGGGTTTTTAGGCTACTGGTGAGTTTTTTTGGAAGCGAACAGGAGGTTAATTTAATTTCCGAATATGAAAAAGCTTAACAAAATGAATGTGGCTCAGCTGAGGCAACCAGTGAATTAATCACAATGGCCTGCTTACAACATCAGGTTATGGTTATTCCCATAAAGCAATGGTAAAATTAAAACCACAGTAAAATGTGATTCATCTCAACTAAGAATTAGGTCCATATCTGGTGATTTATGAGCAGTTCCAGTACCAACTTTCTGTCCCAGTGCAGGAGGTGCTGTACCATTTCCAGAAAGGAGAGGGGTATTTTGGCCATCTGTATTTGGCTAAGTCTGCCATATTGCAGAGGAATGTAGCACAATACACAAAAATAACTTTGTTGTCCTCTTTAAAGTAAATATTTCCACCCTTAACCCTTAGCAATCTTAATTGTAGACAGACAAAGCATCTTTATTCAGTAAAAACACCGACTTTTGATGGTGAAAATGCCCTCCCACGTCACAACAAAGCTCTAAAATTCCAGCGCACAATGCTCACAAAATTATTATCGTAAAATTTAATTTAAATGTTCTATTTATATCTGTGTATTTATCAACTGTGTTCGGCAAATGGGTAATAAGGCACAGCACTTAACAGGAGATTGAAAAATACATTTATTATAGCGGGGATAAAAGCATAAAACAAATACAGCCATAACATTTTGTGGTTTTAACTGCTGTAATACACACTGCTGTCAAATAAAAGCCCTGTAAATCCGCCGGCAACACGCGGTGCCCAGTGTTGCTCCACAACATAATGTCATCCACGATCGAGGAGGGGTCCCACATTATGACAAGGAGCCTAATTCCCCCAGACAGCCTTTACCATATTACCCTTCACCTTTGATGAGTATTGAAATTACACCGACCTTTGATGACCAATCTTTTGTCTGTTGTAATAATGTGTTTCCTCAGGTAGCAGCTTTAATTGAAGGCTGAGGGGGGGGAGGAGAAAAAAAAAACTGTGAAAGGACAAAAGTTGAATCATTTCCGAAAAGCAGGCCATTAATTATGATGTGCTGTAATTGCGGATCTTTGGGGCAGGCCAATTATCAGATTGAAGCGAAGGCTGGCAGCCCGGCCGTCTATGTTTGAGAAATAACTGACACTACTAACTGCTAGATTGCCACTGCTGTGACTCGGTCAGATCAGATCAAATCATATTTACCATAAATAGAGTCGGGGGTCGTGACGAGGTACCAGGTTGGAAATGAACACATGGCATGTCGGGACGTTTCCGGGAATAATGAGCGATGCTAATCCGAGCCAAAGAACAACTGCAATGAGAAAAGCCTTTTTAACTTTGAACGCACAATCACTGCCGTTCAACCACATACGCTGAAAAATCCAATTTCACCGTATTAGGCAAAAGCAGAATTTACAGATAAGGGTTGTGTTTTTGCTTCTGTTAAACGAAGGCCTGTTTCATTTATTTTCTTTTAAAGACAACAGACCTTGGGATGATTCTCAGTTCATTTAATATTCTTCAGCCTTTCCATAAAACTGTTTCTTTTATGTTCACAACACTTCCAAATTACAATTCCTCAGCTCCTCCGTGCAGCTCCTTCTGATTCCATTTAGCCATGCATGAGCTCCATCATCCCCCCTTCGCTGACCCGACTCGGGGGTCTTGCTCGCGCATCCGTCATGGGAATCAATCGTCCTGACTCACTAAACAATTATGGCCACCTATTTGAAAATTCTCAGGTCATCACTGCCAAAAATAACCCCAGAAAACAAAAACAAGGTAGCCGATTAATTTGCGGTTTGTCTCGTCACTTCCAGCAGATGCATTAGTTAATCCCTTTTGGGGTCCCGTCGCGCAAATCCGTCGCCGCCACGGCCCCTCCTGTCCCATCGGTGACAGGGTGATAAGAGTGCGGCACGACTGCCCTTTCCTCTACATCTTTGTGACCTTTTTAAAATTTGGAAAACTGCGCTCTGGATTTTCAATTGCCAAAGAGAGTCGCACAATTATACATCACTTAAGAAGGAAGGAGATGACCGATATCTCACCTTGGCCCAGAAAGAAAAAGAAAAGCAAACCCTTTAAAGGGGATGATTTGGATTTTTTGACATGAATTTGTATGAGATCCTCACAATCAGTGTCGGTGACTTTTCCTCCACTGCGTCCCGTGAGTTGAGTTCCTGCCCGGTTTCGGTGTTGCAGAAAGTAGTTCCGTCTAGTTGCTGGGGTCACACGGATAAAGCGTTTTGCTCCAAAAAACTATGCGTTGAAAAGATGAATCCATTTGCATCCTGAATTCTTGGCCTAAAAAACGTTTGACCTCACAATCACCCGGCCCTATTTTCACTCCCTTCATATTATTGCGTGCACCTTTCCATTGCCTGAAGGAGGAAGGAGTCGGAAGGAGTCTTTTGAAAGCATTTTGTTTTTTGGAGCAAAATGCTTTATCCGTGTGTCCCCAGCAATTAGACGGAACTACTTTCTGCAGTGGAGGAAACTCAGTGCTGATGAACAACACTGATGGTGGGATCTCATACAACTTCATGCCAAAAATCCAAACTATCCCTTTAAAGATGACGCTAGCCCGTCATGCGGCTAATACGGTCACTGCCCAAAGTTCGATTCGACCCCGTGACCCGTGGCTGCAAACGCCATCGCACGCTGATCTCGATGGCCGCCGTTTCGCTTGAGTGATGGAGACGATGCCTCCCCCGGCGGCTCACTTAAACACACTTGCCCTTTCAGCCCCACTTGCCTAATAGCTGTCGGCACATTGATCAACCCCCGGTGCTGTCTGTCACCTCCTGTGGGCCCGACCCGGGCGCTGATGAGCCCGGACACGCCGTCCTCCTCGCGCGGCCTCGCTCGCAAGGTGCGGCCAACGCGTGACCTTTACAAGTTTGGACCACAATTTACCGAAGATTAGCCGAGTCCAACATGTAAATTAATCCCGAGAAAAGGGCAGAGGAATCAATTCGTCTTTAGTGTAGATGTTACTGTATCTTCTGGGAGGGAAAGCGGCCGAACGGAGCGGAAAACAACTAGAGATTTCGAAATGAAGCAAGAGATAAGCAACACCGGGGTAGAAAGACGTGACCTTTTTAGTTTGAAATAAATTGTGTGTTCTTGCGCTCGGCCGTTACTGTGATCCTCTGCTGTAAGGCTCATTTTATTCCCGTGTTTTACTCAAGTTTTCGCCCCCCCATTTGTGCGTCCTGTCATCCGTCTCACGTCAACACGCGTTCCCCGCTTGCATCATGTCAGCTGTCATGTTAATGCCTGTCCGGCTATAAGTGTTGACCTTTGCCACGCCGTGTCCTTTACCGAAGCGTCATTTACATCCGTAATCACGGCGCCCTCTTCTCTGGAGGCCTCGCTCTTTAAATTCTCCGGCTCTCCAAGCATTGATATGCTCTCCCCGATGGCACAGTACTTTTGAAACCAATTAGGTGTCCCCGCTTCCCAAGACATCACCATTGACAACTAGCCAATGCAATTTCCATAACAGAGCAATTGGCACCCTCAAGGCCAGTCCCAAAACAATCTGGAAGGCGCTGCCATGCATCTTGGCGTCGGACTCAATGTACCCGTTTGGAAAGTCAAGACTTAAATATCTCAGAAGATTCGAGTCAGCAAAGTTTTTTAGCTTTAATTGCCAGTCTATAATAATGCAGTTAGTGTAACTCACGACCGGCGGGGTGTGTACGGGGGTTTTCTCAAGGACGAATGCTAGTTTTCCCGACGTCTACTAGCATCTGAGAACACCGTGACCCCATATTAAAGCAACGCAGTGAATCAGCTTTATTGGATTACCTCCCAACCTTGACCCCGGCGTGTGTGTTGCGTGGTGGGGGGGGGGTGGCGGCCATCTCAGTGTGGGAACTCCTCTCCCACTAAACTGCCTCAACCGGCCTCGCGTTCAGCAAATATACCAAAATCATCGACTTCTCCAAAGGTTGTTTATGCTGACCTCTGATTATTGAAATAGCGAGTGTGAAAAACTGCCAAAAGAGAAAAGCAGAAGAATTACACATCGACACATCATTAGAGAGGATTAATTGCAGTATTTTCAGCCTTTATATATAGATATATCGCTGTTTCTGGTTTCTCTGTGTGCATTTTGTCTTAATAATTGTGATGGATGAAAATAGTTTTGCGCAAATAGAAGAAAGCAGCAACTCTCAGGATAAATATTAGGACTTGATGACAAAAAGGATTAGAATTAACAGAAATATTTATCCCTGCAGCAGAAAATGTATTATTCCTCCAACGGTTTATTGTTCCTCCATCGCCTGTGATAATTCTAACCTGTCAAGAATCTGAAATAATTCAAATTAAACAACCAGGGAGAGTGAAAAACACTCTTCGGTTAAGCCGTTTAGTCATACAGCACACATGCAATGGGGGGGGGGGGCGAGAACCGGATGCAGGCTTTCATCTTGAAGCATTTAACTAACCTTGAATACCCACATGGCTTCGAGTTCTCTGGTGACAATGGTGGAGGATGAGGTCGAACAATAGATAATTATGTTTGTGCAATTGCACGACTTGGGCCATACACGGCTATAAGGGACCTTATGGTTTGCAATAATGAAGTAAACCGGCTCAGTCACATTTGTTCACAACGTGGTTCAGTGGTTCTACATGGCCACGCTAGTTTAAGGGCAATAAATGTCATCCGTTGATATCAGAAAAGGGAAAAAATTGCATTACACTGAATAGCATTCTACTGTGTCGTATAGTTTTCTATAGTCTGGTCTTTGAAATCTTCTGGAAATGTACATGGTCGGAAGTATTTTCAATGCAGGTTTTGAGAAAAGCTGCACCACTTCTATATTTATTGACGCGTCCTTTCAGTAGCAGCAGAAGTATGAAAACCAACAACATAACTCCGAAAAGGTCTGCGAGTACGAAATCAAGCGCGCCCATCTACCAAATTTGTCATGAATTGTCATTAAATGTCAGGATTCAAACATGCCTTTGCCTCTCCTCGGTCACCGGTGCCCTTTCGAAAGCCGGCAACATGTTGCACTCGCAGGCTCAGACCACCGCATGAATAGATGTCAGGAGATGTTATCACAAACATTTCAACCTTTTTGAAGGATCAAAAGCCGGCCTAAACATGTCTGAACATGCGGCTGAATTACTTAAGGCTGCCCGGACCCCACTGATGTCCTTGATGGGATGTGATGTCCATGTAATCAATCCAGGATGGATGCCTCATGCTCCAAACGCCGCTTGCATTATAATTTCTTTAGATATATAATCAGGGTGACACAGACAGCGCGACAATGGGCGAGATGAATGTGCGGCGTATGAATTTTTTTACATGCCTTTGTCCCTTTCAGGTTGTTGTGGCGATAACGGGGTGCCGTTAAATCGGTCTATTGGTTACAACCTAAAGCGGCTTTTAAGGCGGCTCATCCGCGATGGCTGTGAAAGAAGCGTGATTTAAAGGGCCAACAAAAAAAGAGGTAACAAAAGCTTCCAATTAGGAGTCAATTCGACTTGAATGCAGTACAAACTGCTGGCTGATCCTGAGACCGACCGACATTTTAGTCGTCACGTAATCACCGGAAAAGAGCTGCGTTTTAACACCGGTTTGGGCACGTCGTTCCGCACAGGAAAGAAAAAAAAAAGCAACCTCAATTGAACAAAACAGCAGGAGAGCGATGTAGCCGACTTCCAAAGCGGCAGCGGCGGCGGGAAGAGCTGCTGCATCCACAGTCGAGGGCTCTTCAATTGAGTCTCTCCAGTCACGTAAGGTGCGTGGGCGAGTGAAGGCTCTGGTTTCTATGTCTTTGCCGGCCTGTCGGTTTCATCAGCGGGTGCACCGCTCTGTTACTCGACATCCTCCTCCAGAGAAGACACCTGCTGTTTTCTTCTTGAAATCTCATGTCGGCCTGTGATCAATCACCAGCTGTCAAGAGAAAGCAATATTGATCGGCAGCGGTTGTGTTTCGCCGGTGTGCGCTTTGCATGCGGCTTCCCGGTATCAAGATTTGAGAAATTATAAGGCAGAAAAGGGTAATGGCACACACACACACACACACCATCCCTGGGTACGTCGCTCTTCCCTGAAACTCTCGCGCAAAGAGAGCAAAGTGTTTGATTTCTGGCGCGGCGCGCTTCAAAATGCGCCGCGAGAAAGAGAAAAGAAAGCGAGGGAGGACGGGCCTTAAAGTGGGTGACTTCCCCAGCTAATGGTGCTGTCACCGGCTAATCACGCTGTCAGCTACCATTACTGCTCAGGCGTCCATCTTGTCTCTGTGTTCTGCCTTTTGCCTGAACTTTAAAGCACTCACATTCTTGGGCAGATGCGATTACACACACCTCCATTCCCCCCCCCCCCCATTCCAGCTCTTTTCTAAAGCATTTCGAAACGCTCCTTTCATGCTGTTATCTTGGTCGTTCCGTCAGTTAATATTCAATTTATACTTTATTAAATGATGCTGCTATTGGGCCTCCCGTGGGTACATTTGTCCTGTGTGTTTGACCCATGGTGACCTCTGAAGCCGGCTGCCTTCTTTAAGGTGGCAGATTTGAGGGCGACGTGCAGAAGTGCATGCGCCAAGATCCCGGGCTGGTCCTCGTGAACCCCGGGAGGAGGCGGGGTGTAGGAGCAGTCTGGCGTGGGCGGTTACGGTGTCATCGCGGTTGACAGTCAACATTTTCATCAGGGATGTGCGTGTGTGTGTGTGTGTGTGTGAGGCAGAGTGGGGGGTGAGGTGAGAGAGCTAACGTGATGTCATGATATATTATTGTTTGGATGATGGACTTAACTGTATAATCTTCAGTTAATTGGCACATATGGATGGATGGATAGATGGACATATAGTTAGATAGATAGATAGATAGATAGATAGATAGATAGATAGATAGAGCTATGCATTGACCTACATAGATAGACACAGACCTACGCATGGACCTACATTGATGGATAAACAGACAGACCTGCACATAAGCCTGAATAGATAGATAACTAGCAATCGATTGATAGATAGACCTACACATAGATCTAGATAGATAGATTTCTTCCCTAAATAGAGAGTTATGTTTCTAACTTTTACTGCCTGATGTGTCGTGGTTCAAACATCATCTATCCATAATCAATCAGATCAGCCAAAGCGCCGTTTGAGGGACGGGGAGTCAGACCCCCCCCCCACCACCACCACCATCACAGCACATCAAAGCGGCGTCGTAAATACATTCCTCCCCCGGATCATGCAAATCAAACATGGCCGCCGTTGTTTGTCAGCACGCCGACGTGCGCGCGCTCTTATTAATCTCTGTAATTTCAGCAGACATAAGTGGGGGTGCGATCGTTTTTGTGTCACAGGCTGAGCGCTGGAACATCGGCTTATTGGTTATGGTTGAATTATTCATTTGAACCACAGGATTGCTGCCCGGCCACGCGCTCCATGTCGATGACTGTCTGCCGGGTTGACGCGCAGCGCGCCCGGAACGTGGCGATGATGGGAGGGCGAAAATGATCCATGCTCTGGCCGCTAACTTTTCCTCATCAGCAGAAACGCTACATTTGTTGTTGTTGGGTTTTTTTTTTCCTTCCCGCCAGCACAATGGATGTTGGCCGCGCTCCAGCGTTGCTTTTTTCATCACAGACTGTATATTGCACAATAAAACATTTTCAACATTCTCAGATATCCGCTGATGAATTGATCCCCGGCCGTGGCAGCAACACAGTAGTGTGTCACCGTGATGCATGTTTTGGCGGAATTGATCATCTCGGACCGCTAAGGCTGCAAGAATTTATGCCGAGCGCCTGACAGCAGCATATATCCCGAGGTCTTCTTCTTACAGGAAAAGTTCCGGACGAGGTGAAACTGTCATTGTCTTATAGAGATGAAACCGATCGCGCCGATATGCAAATACGGGATGTCGGGGGGAAAATATTGAAAGCAATCTTTTTTGTCACAATAATTCCACTTGCGCTGACGTTTAATGAGAAAACATTGATAATCAATGTTTGATGAATAATCTAGCCGTGTTTTATAGATGCAACACTAAAATGCACACATTGAGTTGCTGTTGAGTTATGAATAGTTGATTCATTAAATAAAGGTCAGTTTCACACGTTTTAATGAGACATCAGATCTAAATAAGTAGTTTATAGATGGTTCGAAGAGGCTTTTGCATGTTTTCAGATTTAAGTCCAAGACGTGTTGCTGGCAGAGATGAAGTGATTTATTAGTTCTCAGAAAAAGAAAAAGGCACACGTGAAGTCGTCCGAGGCCACGGCAGTTGTTTGTCACGTTTCCCAAACTGCAATTTGTTTTTTTGTTCTGAATCTGGTCCAAAATCAATGTTGAGCAACAATTTTCTTATCGTTTTTTGCCTAAAAGAGTCAATTGCTCCACACTGATGTTATGATTATTTTGGCCACCAGGCGGCGTCTCTCCCGGTAACATGACACACATGGTTATTTTTCATGTTGTGGTGATGTAACATGATTTATTAGCTACAAAGTACGAGATGTTGGCTCAGCTCTTGAATTTTAAGGCCAACTGTTTCTTTAAAACAAATCAGCTAATGACCATAAAGAACTGGAAATGCAATCACAGAGCTCAAACTGGATCAGCACCAGTTGGCCCACACAGACCCAGCTGACATCCCTGGCCAAAGTAATTAGTCAGTACTTTGTAGATGAAGAGAACAAACCCCCCCCCCAAAAAAAAGAGAAAAAAATCACAAACTCAACTGCTATAGTAAGGGGTGTGGTACTACAGATTCTGCTCGTCTGGCTCGCTTGCACAGCCAGTTCTGGAGCCGCCGCCCACAGCGGCACAGGACGTGTTTGGCACCGCGGTGAGAGCCGTCACGGAACTTTAATTCCACATGTTAACTGCGCTGAAGGATCGCCGAGGCCCCTTAAGCCCGCCGATGATAACGCCAAATAAAAACGGAATAGCCCCGGAGCCGGTGATTCATGTCTTGATCCCCGCAGCTACATTAAACAAGCATTGATTGTCCCCCCGCCAACGCCCACCCTAATCCTAATGCAAAAAATAAATACCGAGCAAATTCCCCCGGCAGATATTCCTCGGCTTTCCGTGCGAGACCGTGCCGGGTGCGTGCGATCAATACATGCTTTTGGGTGTAAAATAACCTTTTGATGACCAGTGAGGAAATGCAAGCCATTCAGACGCTCTCTCACACACCCTTATTGATTTCCCCATCTGTGTTTTTTTTTTTTTTCTTCTCCTCTCCCCCTCCTCCTTGCTCCAACATG
>CAESWR010000008.1:96876-108012 GCA_903171835.1 Mullus surmuletus | reverse complement strand
ATGGAAGGAAGCCTGATGAAGCCTCCGTGGATGCAGATAAGACGTTCAAGAGTCGCAGGAAATCTAAGCTGACAAACACTGCTGACAGCAACACCGGACAGATGCTTGCTGCCTTGTTTTTTTTTTTCCCCGCTCTAAATCCACATCTTAATGAATTCCTCCTTTATGTTTTTAAATTCCTCGGCTTGTCTTTCATTGGTAATCAAGTTCTCCATCATAATCTGCAATAGAAGCAGGCCTCTGATCTGTGAGCAGATCTTCAAATTATTTTATTGAATTAAAGATGGTGCATACCTAACATTTGAGACCACAACTGTTATATGCGCCTGTTTTTTTGGAGTTATAAAAGCTTGACGATAAATTGATTATTCCTAATGCAACGCAGTCTGAAAACAATTACACTGTAATATTACAGCGTTTTAGAAAATCCTAGTAGCAGATGCTGTCAAAAAGCATTGAAAGGCCTCCAAAGCAGTGATTGCTACCATTAACAGACTTTTTAATTTATTTTTTATTTTTTGCAAGTCACAGCTTTCTGATTTTAGTATGGATGTCTCGACTAAACCGCCATGACTTTATCATTGCTGTCCAACCTTCATCAGCTTGTATATTTAACCGCGAGGTGTAATTGACAATATTGACTTGATCTCATCTCAAGTTTTGGATGAAATGCAGGTTGCTCGTGTGTGTGTGTGCGTAGCGTTAATATGCTGAAGCTGCTTGAGCTGGTGAACTTGACCGGCAGTGGAATTGCGGAGAGACCCAGCAGTGTGGGTGGAGGAAATTGAATTGCCTCTGTGCACATAAAGGAGTGGGTGTCAATCTATTGTACATTTTAGAGATCAACTGGAGAGGGAGGGAGGGGGGAGAGAGGGAGGGGTGCTGTTGAGCCTCAGCTAGTGCAGTGTCAGAGATGAGACGTTGTGAAAGCAGAGCAATTGCCTGTCATTTTTAATTTAAGACGTGTTTGTCAAGGAGTTGGTTTTAGAATTTATTATAAATTGCCAGCAAGGTTGACATTTGTTGGGCCCGCTGGTGTGACATTCTGTGTTGTCTTATGTTCCGCCAGATGAGAAATGAAGATTCATCTCTTTGCACTGAATGACTTGTTTTTATTTTGCACATACTTATAATATGAATCTATAAATGTATCACCAGTGTCTGACGGCGGGTATGTTTTCTGCTCTCATGGTTGCAGGGCAGAGCCTAGGCTACGGCTTTGTGAATTACGTGGACCCAAAGGACGCAGAAAAAGCCATCAACACCTTAAATGGCTTGAGACTTCAGACCAAAACCATCAAGGTAAGACGTTGCGCATGCATGAGCTGATATTTTCCAAGTAATTGACACCCCCAACACACACCCCCCACTCCTTTTTGTGTGTGTGTGTGTGTGTGTGTTTGTGTTTCTGAATCAATAAGCAACCTAAAGCACATTCATCACGCGGAATATTTTACCATTCATGTCCAGCTCTGAAAAATCCAAGATATGCGCTTCGTGTCGAGAGCTCTGGGTTGGGAGTCGGCGCATAATGAGGCTGGAGAAATGTGGGGTGGAAAGGGAGCCTATTGTTAATCTGGGCACAGGCGGCTTTGCCTGGGCCTGAAGTAGAGCAGAACTGTTTCTATGGTTGCATGTGCCGTAGCGCTGCTGTATGCCTTTACAGGGAGGTGGCTGCCATTAGCATTCATCAGGCAATGTAGCCCCTCAGTGCGCTGGTGGAAAAACACATTTGCTTCATATGTTGCGGCAGGATTCGAGGACGGAGAAGCCAGATTATTAGACGTGATGAATTTTTCACAGTGGCTGTAAAAAGAAGCCCTTCACACACACTTTGTGTTGAATAGCACCCGGATACGTGTGCTGTGTGCTTGATTGTCTGTTTTTTTTTTTTTTAAGATTTAAATGTAAAATTGCAGCATTACGAGCCGTGCCACTTCATCTCCATTAATCAAACAGATTTTTTTCCTCCCCACCACTTCCTTCCCTGAACATGAGAGCATTTATTTATTTATTGCAACTCCAGAATCCACTGGCCACTCCATCCAAAGAAGGTTGAAGTATGTGCTTTGCAAATATTAGTGTCAAAGTGTAGTGTGAAGGTGAAAGGGAAGGAATGAGAGGTGGCGTAAGGAGACTCTGGATGACCAAGTTGGATTCTTATCAATTAAATCAATATCGAATTTGAAATTAATCATCTTGAAGGTTAAAGTGGGACATTTTTTATGCAATTCGCTGCAGAGGATTGCAGGTGTATGAGGCTTGTAAACGCGTTCAACAGGTAATTGACAGTCTGATCACAAGAATCTGCAGCCACCAGGCAAAGAGAGCCTCTTTTTTTTTGTTCTTTTTTTTTTTTGTCTTTGTTCATTTAGTGTTACACATCGGCTCCAAAATTCCAGCTCAATGCGTTCCTGCATGTTATTGTATAAATGTCTCTGGCTGAAAATGGGACGGTACACTGAGAAAAATGAATTTATGACTAGTCAGGGGTGTAATGATGTATTGATGCACAGGACCTGCTAGATGAATCTCTCGCCCCCTCCTCTGTTTTCTATTACCGGCTGTGTTTATTGGCAGATGTTGACTTATGCTGCATATTTATTTTCACCCCAGCGCTAGGCTGTCGGCAGCAATGAGCAGGCGGCATTGTTGGACAAAAGTTTTATTAAATCAAACCTAACAAAATGTCGCAGTGTGGTAATTAGGGCCGTTTTCTAAATAGAATCTAAGCATAACATAGTATTGTTTTCACACAACTGTTTCAACCCCTAAATCCTTTGAGCAAAAGAGCAACAAGCAAACTTTTGTAGTGTTCAGACAGACCAGGAATCACATTTTCGTTTAGCTTTTATATGACTGAGTTTAATGGCCACGGTGCGCTCTTAGCCGCCATTTATTAGCCACAAACGGTGAGACAGCACCGGCTGTGGACTTTACGGGGCTCTCTGATATATTGTGAACTTTTTATTCTTTATTTTTTGCACAGTCATGGAGTCAAACAGCTTTGGGGCAACCAAAAGCTATCAGATATCAGCCAACAGATTAAAAGACATCTGCAGAAAATCAGCAATGACGGGACACATTTGTTAGAATTTTTCTGCTCCTTTTGTCTGATTACCAAAGGTGACGAACATCCCATGCTGAACGCTGCATGTTTGAGCGCCGTGTGCCGCATGCAGTGTGTGTTTGCAGGCCGTCACGTGAACTGTCTCTGTCTGCAGGTTTCCTATGCGCGTCCAAGCTCCGCCTCCATCAGAGATGCAAATTTGTACGTCAGTGGCTTGCCAAAAACCATGACTCAGAAAGAACTGGAACAGCTCTTCTCTCAGTATGGACGCATCATTACCTCACGCATTCTGGTGGACCAGGTGACTGGTGAGTGGTACATGACAACTGCCACATGGTTCTATTTTTTACCCATCCTCTTTTCTTTTCTTTTTTTAATTTCTTTTTAGGTCCGTTTTTTTTTTTCCACCCCCACCCCCTCAAGTGACTGGCTAACAAAATGACACAGCCAGGCCTGAAAAATGCATCAGTGCTAGTGGTGTGAGATCCCAAAAATGCAATTTTCCACTAGAGGTGTTCATAAATATGCATAGATGGGTAGAATATGAAATGGGTGTAAAGTAGCAGAACTCGATGCTTCATAATTTCTTTTTCCCCTCCAATCTCCCTTCTGCCAGCACTTACCTTTTCTCCCCCCAAGCCCCCCGTCCCCAAGGTGAACATGCAACGCCTGCTTCATGGCAAGGAATGGAACACATTTAGAGCAGTTACATTCTCTATTTCTCAGCTGTCATGTGGAAGCAGCGCCGTTATGAAACGCTAATAAACAGAATCTCGCCAAGACGCTTCCCGGCGGTTCCGTCCCCGGTGTTCTGCTGAGACGCAATATTCCTGCAGGCACGCGTTGCAGGAACGGTTGTCTTTGAAAGTGAATTTGCCGAGAACAAGTGGTGCGATGTGTCAGTTTTACTTAAGTGTTACCGCGTTAATTTGGCGATCCGGCTGTAAATAAAAGAGGGGAAACCCAATCGTCCCAAGTATCAGACAACTTGACATATTAACACGCTGCCAAGACCAGACAAACCGCCTAAATCCAGGTTACTCCCGCGCCTGTGCAGCCTCACCCCTCCAGGAGAACACGGATACGGGAATTAAAAGCACAAACATGGCAGATGTCTCCTGCGCACTCATAAAATTGGACCGCAAAACCTCAAAAAATGTGCAGTGAAATGCTAAAGATGGGGAACATTGAAGAAAACCAAAATGTGGGAAGAGCAGGAATGTTTATCTCCTAAAAGGCCAGTCATCTTCACTAAAAGAAGTGAAAAAGGTCACGCTGCACATGTGATTCAACTGGTCGGTGTGTGATGTACAAGTTAATTGTGACATAGCATAACATAGTGATTTTAAAATGGATGTTATGAGGGAGAAATGTGTCGGTGGTGGGAATGCATGTATGGGAGGCGACTAAGCCTGAAATGACATAAATGCACACATGCAAGCACGTGAATAATTTAGAGGCTGTAACATTGCTGGAGTGATGTTTAAACACCAGTTTACCGCCGTCCTGGGACGTCCAAGCCACAATCTCTGCTCTTCACAGTGGATCTTTTGTTGCAGATTTTAATGCCTTTTTACATTCTTATTTTTATAAGTCCTTAGCTTATTGAAACTAACTTAAAAAAGACATTACAGCCCAATAATGCGCACATGCGTTTTGTTTTTTTTGTAGTAGTAGTACTGCAGTCGTAAATCAAAACATGGAGCTCAACATATGACTGCGGTGTGTGTTCTCTCCTCCGCAGGCGTCTCCCGAGGGGTTGGCTTCATTCGTTTCGACCGACGAGTTGAGGCAGAGGAGGCCATCAAGGGCCTGAACTGTCAGAAGCCCCCCGGCGCCACAGAGCCCATCACAGTCAAGTTTGCCAACAACCCGAGCCAGAAGACGAGCCAGGCGCTGCTGTCCCAGCTGTATCAGTCGCCCAATCGAAGGTACCCAGGACCCCTCGCACAGCAGGCACAACGCTTCAGGTAAAAGGGGCACACCAAAAAAAAAAAAAAAAGAAAGAAAGAAAAGAAAAAAAAAAAAAAGAAAAGCTGATTAGACTTTATACTGCTAGTGATGTTGAATCTGTTGACCTTCCGAGGCTTTTGAATTAGCATTTAAATTGTCTCACAGCAGTATTATGAAAATATTCTGTGCTGGAGCTCATCAATACTCTGGACAGAATAATTCATCCCCGCATTCGCATTTTTTTAATTATTTTTTTATTTTTTTTCAACTTTGCTGTGTTCCTCCTGTTGCAGAAGCAGGCCTACGACATTTAAATATGGAAATGAGATGAGCAATACTCGGAGGGATGATTCATATTTTTTCTGTTCCTTTCCTACAAATCTGGATGTAAATTGTGGAAATTTAAATTGTCCACATAGTAAGCAGCAAAAGCCTCGTCACAGTTTCCAGTCTGACCCGCGCTTTTGTAGACGTTGGAAATATCGATCGGGCAGCAAGTTAATTAACCCGTGATGGTAATTGCATGACTTTGACTATTACTCATCTCTGTCATCCCGTCACGAGCTCCATCAGCTTTGAGAAAATCTTTGTGGGCGTCGAGATTAATGCTTGTGTTGTTCGATTCTTGCAGGTTGGACAATCTGCTGAACATGGCTTACGGTGTGAAAAGGTAAATGGATTTTCTTTATCTGCTTGGCCTTAATTGATCCTGTGGGAAATGGGTTAATGTAACAGGGCTGATGACTCTTCTGTTGCTAAGAAAGACGACAATTTGATCTGAACGTCTCAAATCTGGCAGTTTTTCTTGTGCAGCAGCTTTAATGGCGTCGCATAAAACGGTGCGAAGATTGGACAGAAATAAAGAGTAAGAACGTGGTAAACCAGGAGTCGTATCTGTCATCAAACATTCAGAATTCCTTAGTTGAGGTTCTTCTTCAATCTGCCACGGCCTCAAAAATAAATCAATTTCTTTTCCCTCCACATTATTTCTGCCTCCTCTGCTGCTCGATACTTTACGTTAGTGTCAGGTCAGAGCAGGAGGGTCAATGGGAGGTCGTTCAGCTGCGTTTCACTAACAAATACATCTGGTATTTTGAGGTGGTGACCCCGACCACAAACACGTCTTTACCTTAGTTCTTTATAGTTAAAAAAAAAAAAGATTCCCACTGCAGTTCTGGCCTTTTTTTGAAAGTTCAGGTGGTTCATATTCATGTGAATTTACCTTTTTCCAGATGATTGGAGCTAAAATATTCAGATTCCAATTTTAGATGCTCACTTTTATGAGAATGTGGATGATGATGATGATCATTAAAAAAAGTAATAATCTGTGAAATGACACAAAACTCTGGATGGTGTAACATAAATGTTTTAAATGCAATCTCATAAAAACAAACTAAAAACAGCCTCTTTGAGCTTTTTAATGTCTGTGTATCGAAGCATCGGCCCCTTTGGTGCTTCATTTTTCCAAACGTAACATGTTACTGCCCTTGTACCTTCTTTTTCTCCCTCCTCCTTCTTCTTCTGCTTCTTTTTCTTTTTCTTTCATCTTCTTACATCATTGTGGCGAAAATTCACCACACTTTAATTGCGTATTTGACACGCCTTAAATAGAAGATGCCGTTCCGACAAACCTTGCCACCAAAATTTTCCCTCTGTTACTTGTTTATTGCGACTGGCAGTAGATTTGCACAGTCACAGATTGTCAAAGTGTCAATCAGTTGTGCGGTGCAGTTTGTTTCTTGCTTTTTGAAGGCAATATATACTCCTTTGGCTTTTGTTTTTTTGGCAGGTATATTATAGCAATATTGTCATAACCGACTAAAGTGGTTATTTTGATTCAGTGGGAATAATTACCTGTAAAACTCTTTAGCGGATCTTTTGGTGCTTTGGTGTGGAGGTGTTGACCGGAGCTCCCGTGCTCTAATAAACGCTCTAATGTAAACGTGACAGAGGCAAAGTATTTTGTCGTGGCAGATCAAACTCACTGTCAGCCGTGGCACATTGTGTGCTCAGCAGCAGCAGCCGCAGTAGCAGTGCATTCTGAAGTGCACGGCTGGACAAACTCTATCAATGTCATGTTTCTACACGCCTGCCAGCGCGTACAATGAAGCCACTATATCGGCTTTACGACGCACGTGTAAATCCCTTCATCAACACGACCGCTAGTCGAGCCTCGGCCGCTTGAGTCATTTTAGCATTTTTTAAAGGGTTTAATTCCTCCTAAAAAAAAAAGGTTGACGCAGTAAAGTGCTTTAATCTCAACATAATGTCACAACATGTCGAGATTAAAGCATTGTCTACGCTGCTTGTCTACATAACAAAGGACAGATTTTTTTTTTTTACACAATCTTACTCGCGATTGCACAAAATTGCATACTTGTATTTTGAGGTTCATACTGTTACCTTGATCTATTATGGACAGCCCTGTCCTGTTTTTAAACTTTGTTGCGTCAGATGTCTTTCAGGATTCACCAGGATACCAGTTTGTCTAAGTTCAGTGTTATAAAAATGCCTTCGAGTATGATTGAAGTCCAATCCTCTGAAAGCTCAAAGCCCCGTCACCGGGCGACAATAGACTTGCGAGTTCTTTGCGGCCCCTCTCGTCGGCTGACGTCTCCGTTGCCAAATCTCTCCGTGGGTCCTTGATGCTGCGAGCACACCTGTCATGGTGGATGTTCCCTGAGAGGCTAACTGGAGCAGCTAATCTTACGTGACATCATGCTGCAATAATTCATAGCCTCTCCGTGCACTTTGAGTTTTTGTTTCTTCAAACTGTAAAACCACATTTCCCGCTGGCCGGGGCTTTTGTGTGCTCTATTTTTTGTTATTAAGCTTTTGGCACGAACCCCAAATTCAATGTGTTGCTCTCTTCCGATTCTAATTCCAGTTTGTCTTGAGTCCGTTTATCCCTGCGATTTGTCCGGACTGGCAGAGCAAGCAGGGAGCAGCAGCAGCATCTTCATCTCTGATGCGAGACGAGCAAACGTGCGAGCGTGTTTACTACGATCGGGGTCTCTCAGCTGATCAGTTCAGTCGGGTGTTATTGGACACGGCTGGCTTCATAACTTATCGGCCAGCAGCTGAAAGAGAGGGAGAAATAAATAACACTTGAAATAACAAGCGAGTGTAAGAGCAACACAAACATGACTCAGAATGAAGACGATCCCTGCAGAGACGAGTCAGAATCTGTTGATGTACGATGATTTCGGGGTCCGCCCATGTAGCCGGACCCTAAACTGCAAAGTTATACGAGTGGCAGTAACTAGTTTTACAACCACAACAGCAAAAAAACTTTGTTTTCAAACACAGTGGTCCCCTTAGATTACATTTGAAATGGCCAAAAGCCATCTGGTTTCATAAAAGCCCAATAATATTTTAGTATCTGAAGTGATCAGCTGGCTTCGTAACTTGCCGGCGGCGGCGGCAGGAACAAACAGATATGTGAAATAACAAGCAACGTAAACACGGCTCGGAATGACGCCCGGTCCCTGTGGAGACGTGTCAGGATCTGTTAGGCTTGTTGTCACCATCGCTTGTCTTTTGCAAAAAGGCCCGTTTTTGTCCTAATTTTGGCTCTGGCCTTGAACCATGTTACTCTGTATTTTCCAGCCGGTTCTCCCCCATGGCCATTGACGGGGTGACCAGCCTGGCTGGCATCAACATCCCGGGGCACGCCGGCACCGGTTGGTGCATCTTTGTCTACAACCTGGCTCCAGACGCCGACGAGAGCATCCTCTGGCAGATGTTCGGTCCGTTCGGCGCGGTCACAAACGTCAAGGTCATTCGTGACTTCAACACAAACAAGTGCAAAGGATTTGGTTTTGTCACCATGACTAACTACGACGAGGCGGCCGTGGCCATCGCCAGCTTGAATGGATACCGCCTCGGGGACAGAGTGCTGCAAGTCTCGTTCAAAACCAACAAAACACACAAAGCCTAATACCCACCGAGATGTTTCTAGAAAACTCGAGCAGAAAGCGGAAACAGAAAATCGAAGCGTATCGACCGTAACTTTCTACATTAGTAAACAGCTTTGTAAATCAGTGTTACGAAGAAAAATATTTAGCGTCCAAAAATGTGACTCTTTTTTTTTGTTTGTTTTTTCTCCCTTTCTTTTAATTGCTACGCTTTGAATCTTCTCTATATACTTTAAAAGAAAAAAAAGGACAAAAAAAAAACACGGGAAAAAAAGACTGCAGGTCAAAATGCCTATGATGTTGAATTCTCTTGCTGTCTTTACAGATGGATCATCGAAAAACGAGTTTTGTCATTTTGTTGCACATCTGCTTTGAAACAGTAAGTCTTGTAAGGTTATGTGTTGTGATTTCCTTTAGTATTTTTCTGTGTCCTGATTTTGCCTTAGGTGCGTTCTGCCTTGAGTGGTTAGCGAGTACTTATTTTTGAACTATTTGCGGTTCTGTTGATTTCGTAAGTGTTCCGTTTATTGTAATATCAGTTGGTTATTGGTTGGCTGCATAATGTTGCTTATTGTAAACTTAAAAAACGGATAAAAAAAAACAAAAAAAGACAAAAAAAAAATTCTTAAAGCAGTACCTTGCCAAAGAGCTAAGAACCTCTTTGATGTGGGTTTAAAAAGCATCTATTTTTATAAAAAGAAAAATTTGGAGAAACTTTTTACTGGACCTGGAACAAAATATTTTGACTTGGATACTTTGAGAAATATCTTCATATGACACCTGTGAGCTTTTGAACTTTACAAGAAAGTTTGCAGTGGTTGAAATTTCTGGAGAGATTTATGATGTAAAAGATACCTTTTGAGATCTTTGTATTATCTTTAGATTATAGAATCAATGGCAGTGCTGGTTTCATTTGTAAAATCATCTGTGGGTCCCCCCCTGCCCCCCGCCCCCCCCCCAACTCCCCTCACCCCCCCCTCTGTCATCCTGGTTGTTATACGACTAGCAACTTGCTTTCCGATTTTTTGATTTGGAACACGGACAAAAACACGCAAAGGTTTATTCGCAAAAAAGTGCATGCAAAATTATTAACGCGGTGAGATCTTAAAAGGTCAAAACGGGGGATAAAAATCAGTTCTTCCTAGAGGAATCCCTTCAGACGGAGCTCGTGGTGTTTTGTCGTGTACTGGCGAGATCTCATTAGACTGATTAGACTGTCTTAATATCAGCCAATAAGGGTTTTTACAAACTTTGTATGAAAGGTTGAGGACGAGCCGGAGAAGGCATCAGCTTAACAAAACTTAGTCTGAAGATTCGAGAGGATTGCTCCTGAGCTTTGAGCTATGTAAATAAGTCCTTTTTTATGTTTGAGTATTTGGCAAAACTTCTTTTGTTTCTCGTTTGGACTTCATTGGAAAGTGTGATTATTATTATACTAGTTTTTCCTTTTCCTTTTAACAGAGTATGTAAGGTATCTTTGAGTTTTGGATATTTTCCACTTTGAGTTTTCCCCTCAGTTGAACTACTTTGATTTGTCGTCCTACGGACTCGCATTACAGTGCATCGAATTTGTTGGTCGTTTGGTCTGTAGATAGTCTTGCTTCGTAAAAAAGAAAAAAGGTATTAAGAAACTATAGACATTTGTTTTTGTTTTTTATATATAAACATTATAGATATATATTTATGTGGTAAAGAATGGATATAAACCACAGTTTTGAACTATTTGATTACCTTTTTTTTTCATACTCATATATATACGTAATGCATATAACCTGTCTTTAAAATCGTAAAAAAGGTGTATATTGCTTTATTCACTTTGGGGGGAAGGTCAGTGAAGCCGTTTTCCATTAACGATAGCTAAAAATTGGTGGTGAGAGTTTAACGAACAAACATCGTACTCGTCTTTAACAAACAAACGGAGGCCAGTGTGGCCTTAAATGCACTGAATCCTACACCTGCATCCTGCTTGGTACTTAAACCAATTACTAGTCATGCTTCCCCTTAAAAATGAGCAGTGTGCTATATGCATTATATAATTATCTTTGCAACTGCTTTTTCTCGTTTATCTATTCCTTCTTTGTGTTACTTGTAAGAGTTAAACTTTAAGTCTAGATGAGTTGTGATACTTGCTGCTGTGGGGGTAGGGACTACAGTTTTTCATGCCCGACCCTGCCTCTTGTTTTTTTTTTTTGGTTT
>CAESWR010000008.1:0-17874 GCA_903171835.1 Mullus surmuletus | reverse complement strand
AAAAAGCGTCACATTATAAATTCCCTGGTCTATTATTACCTCTGCTGTAATGACACATCCCACACAGCCAGTGCCAAAGACCCCGCTCGGGAACAGGCCCAAGGCGCCGCGCTGCACCCTGCTAACTGCATTGTTGTGATTGAAATCTGGAAAACACAGCATGAGACCTCGTTGCTCTCCAGCTACTTGCGCTCCCTTCTTCCCGGGTTCGGCTCTTCTGCTCTTTATCTGCGGCTCTTTCATGAGCGGGAGGTCTAGGGCCACTCCGGGGGTCATCGCCATCTTCGAGAGCCCACTAGACGTCATGAATTGCGGACTTAAGATTTCGACTCTCAAGCAAGCAATTATCCTGGAGAAGGGCGCTTTGAAAAATAGCGCATGCTCCGGCCTTGAACAATAAAGAATCGGCCATTATGAAGATGTGGGAAGTCTTTTTTTGGCGACCATTTTTTGTAGTTATAAACGTGAGCAAAACACAATATACAATATCATTAACTGTAATTAAAAACGCACATTGGTTTCGAACCAGCACACCACTCCATGGTGTTAGACTCCTTGTTATTTGTGCTATCTCTGCGCCTCCATGCATTCATTTCTCATTCATATGTATGTCAGATCATGTTTGGAAATATAATATTAGTGCGCTGCAGTATCCCCATGGCACAAGAGCGCGCAGCCACTGTAAAATGTGAAGTAATCAAGTCTCAGCTCGTCGCACGGGAGAATATTTAGCTCCTCCGCACACACTCCAGTGTGGGAAAACAACAGCATAAACTGCACCGATATGATTGACTTGCCTAATCCAATTACATTAAGAAACCGTTGTTCATTTAAGATGTACATTAAGCTCCAATTTGAGGAATATTTTCTGATTAGCAGACAGCAACAAACAGACTAATTGTTGTGTCTGGTGATTTATGCTGCATAACATGATTCACGCACTGTCAATCAAGCTCGTCTGCCGGATGGTGAGGGGGACACACTGACGCCGTCACCCGCGACAACCCCGACATGCAAATGGATATTCATGTACGGGGTGCGCATATCAGTGCGTCGGGCTCACTTACTTTTATTTATCCATAGTTGTATTTAACAGCCCTGACATTTACCAAATTGATTTCCTTCACAGCCTTGCATTTGTTTGAACATACAACGACGATGACTCTGTAATCCCATTTTAATTAGAAAGATGTAGCACGCTAAGCTCACGCGCTCTATTCCCCGCAGCTATGCCACACTGGCGAGGAATCAATCACCAAGGCACCGGTTGCCAGGGCAACGAACGGGGGGCTTCTGCACCAGTGTCTAAGTGGTAAATGATTGCCGGTGTAACTCATTGGCGGATGTGAGGAGTTTTTATCTATCTCACTCTCTCTGTCTCTCTCACCCCTTTCTTCCATCTCCCCCCGCCTCTTGTCGCATATCCAGAGAGTTAATTAAAAGCAGCCAACATGAAATAAATCTAAATCGGAGTAGAAACGAAACATACAGTACAAATTGAATTCTCACGTCAAGGGGTTTGAGGTTGAGCGAATAGGTGGTGTTGGTGGTGGTGGAAGGTGGGGGGCTAGTAGTGAAAAATGAATATGCAGTGTAGGAGAGGTGTGAAATGAAGAGAAACGTACACATGCCTGAATGGGGAGAGGGAGGGGCACAAAGAGGCACGCATACCCTCGATTCACACATGCCAGATTCTGACTCGTCCCCGGAACTCCCGAGCAAAGCGCTGATTAACATACAACACATTCCGCACACACACGCAATCGCCACAATCAGCCATTTATCACTCTTGTTTCACTGCCGCAGCCTTTATGCTTTTCCGCGGCTCTACCGAGACTGCAGCCGAGGCCCGGAAAGCAATCAGACGCCGCTTTCCACAAATGCGACGATGAATTTAAAATTCAAACAACCCCCATTAAATCACGAGCCCAATTGTACTTGTTACGATGAGAACTTTGGAAAAAAAATTACCATGTGGAGGAAACAATAATTGGAGATATACAGTTGGGAAAGATGAAAATATGAATTTGGCTCGTAATGTATGCAGATAAACGCCAATACAGTTTGTATCGCATAAATGAGCAGTTCCATTTGGAAATAGCACATTATGAAATAATCACAAAGGAGCTCTGAGGAAGCAGCACGATGACACCTGCATCAGCTCTCATTATACTGGGAGGTATTTCTACTAGTCTGTGAACCCCACTATTAGTAATTCGGATAGACGGTTCAGTGCAGTACAACAGGCTACACCTCATTAGCACCTCAAACTACCACTTTAAACAGAAACAGTGAAATTGTAAAACTATCCTCGCTCTCAACTGTCTATTTCAGAGTACTTCAGATGTACCGCACCTGTACTTGACTTTTGCCAGGTGACACCCTCACATTTCCCACAGTTGTTGGACTAAAATAAGTCTCCAAATTATGGAATTTCAGTGATTCTGGACAATTAAGGGGCAGAAATCACTTCTGTAACCTAAAGTGCTGACAATATTCGCAACATATGAAATAAACAATATCCCAAGATCGCCAAATGCGCGGTTGTAACGTAACCACTGAGCAAAAATAGAACTTATCAATCATCACAAGCTCCAAAACATCCGTGAAAGGTCAGTGGCGAGATTCCCCAAATATAAAGGTTACCGCATGAAGCACCGCCGCAAAGACAAAGGTGAGACGCCGGGAAACAAGACAGTGGACTGCTTCTGAAGCGGCGAGCGACTGCTCCTGAGCGAGCCCTGAAGGGGTCCTTTCAAGCCCGGTATCAGATTGCCCGGGCGGCAACCGCACAATGTCTGTGAAGATCTAATTCTGCCTGGTGCTTAAGACATGGCTCTTGAAATACCGGGAGACAAGACTGCCAGGAAGGTTGATATGATTCGACTCAGCAAAAGCACACCGGCCCCGGCGAAGGATTTGTCATTTCATCATCTCGACTTTTGTAGGAGCTTGTGGAATTTTTGCATCGCGGCAGCCGATGCTGCACAAAACTCGTGTTTGTATTCAGTTTCTCAATGAGGAAAATGTCGTACTGCATGTGTAAGCAAGCCTATACCCCCAAACAACTCCCTTGAGCACATACACAGATTAAAATGCAACTGTCGATATCCCATTCCCAAAACCTGTGCTGCCAGCTGAGGTCGGTGGTATCGTCACAACAGGAGCTAAACATTAACAAAGCATTGATGTCCCCAAAGTACTGCATTTCTTATAAATGTGAGTATAGAAGTTGGGTAGAAGTAAATCGGTTATGGAGAAGCCGTGCAACCATCGACTTTGTCAAGATTGAACTGCCGCCACAATGAAGTGACGCCAACGATGGTTGGAGCCATTGTGTGACAAATCACTGACTGAGACAATGTTTCAGGAAATGTCTGATCACTCTGCCGGACCGGAGAGCAGCGAGCACGAAACGTCTTGGGCCGCAGTCTTCGACTAGGCTTTTGTAAGACAGAACACAGCGCGCTGGCCTGGGAGGGAAGCGGCGTGCACTCCAGCAAGCTCAGGTTGTCCATCTGGCAGCCGGCACTGCCTGTCTGTCCGCTGGGATCATCCCTCCCCACCATTCCGCCTCCCACCACTGTCTCTCCAATTAAAAGTTACACATCAGCCTCAAGTCTGAGCCAGACCTCCAGATGGTTGGAATGATAGAGCAAGCTTTTCTTCTGTTGCATTGTCAGTGGAGAAATCAGTTACCTGTGTGTCTATTTTCCAAAAGTGCTGTGCAGTTGGGTGGTTGGCGGATGCTTTGGGAATTCAGTCAAGTTCTTGCGCTTAGTTAAATCCCCAAACTCGGCTCTGTACTTTTTAGACACAGCAGACTGAAACTAAGCAAGGAGCTGCAGATTTCTTTCTTTTTTTTGTAGGATGAGCTACATTTTTTTTGTTCCTTGTTAGATTCGATGACATTACTAATTTTTCACTCGGCTATCCAACTGCGGGAGGACTTGAAAAGCGTTGGAACACACAGTTACTTTTCCTTTGGTGTGTGGGACAATAGTTGAAAGCTTTCAAGGTCCAGAAATTATTTATTTATTTATCTTTAATTAGAACATCACACTCTACATGTTAAAAAGGCACCTCGGTTGCAGTTTAAAGTGAATATCTAAACAATGGAATATTAAATGTTTGTCAGGGATCAGCTACAATGAAAAAGATATTCAAAAGACCTTTGAACCGTCTTGTAACGGCGGTTTTCTTTCTACTCGTGACATATATGAAGCCGTCAGTGGCCAAAGATCACAACAGCGGCATGTCAGCCTTTATTTTACCATCACAGTGTCTATCCCGCATGCTTAAGTGCAGCTGACAGGTAAATCCCCGGGCTGAGAATTTCTGCTGCTCTCACGCTTCCCTCTGAAAGTCTTCCTGTGTAGGAATGACCGTCGCCTCTCTCGAGACTAGAGGACTGTGGATCTAACAAGATACAGAATCCAACATAAACAACTGAGGCCAACCGGTGTAATCTTTTGCAAACACAGGTTGAGCAGGGATGGCGGGAAGAGAAGCGCACCGGTCGGCATCACGTCCATGTTGCCAAGCCCGCCGAAAAAGCATCAGCTCCAAGTCCAACCCGTGTTTAACACCAAATCCGACGTGGGAGACGACTTATGCTTTTCTGTGTGTTCGTACAAGACTGGCAAGCATCGATTGCAGTGATATGCTGCACTTCAACGTTTCAGTTCTTCAGTCGGATTGAGGTTTTGTTCCAATGAAATCTGACAGGCACATCTAATGACAAACATGTCTGCCAATAGCCCAGTTTTTTTTCCTTCCCTCCCAAAGCAACATGGGACTTTATCGGAATTTCGTCCAACGGCTTCCTGAGCTGCCTTTACATCGTCTGCTGCCAGGAGAGACCGCGACAGAACTTGAGAGCCTTGGGTGGTCAGACTGAATATCACGGTGGTAAGAGATTACAAATAAGCCAAGAGAAGATGCTCATGTACATTGCTAATGAGGATTCATCAAGCTTAGGCTCTGGTCTGAGCACAAACGCCTCCTCAAATTATAAATCACAGCATATTCTCCCTGTGAAGTGAATATACCCTTGTCGTTGTCTTGTGGTTGCAGCAGCACAATAGAGTTGTATGACTTCAAATAACCCCCACAAGTAAAAGTTTTAGAAAACACATGAATTTATTACAGGATTCTTGTATTGGATTGCATCAAATCTAAAGAGGTTTTGCATGTTCTTGGTCAGTTACTCCCAATGCAGGCTGGTGGCTGAAACAAAATTTGAAGCATAAAATTGTGAATCCAAAAAAGCTAGAGGGCTGATTTCTAAAAAGAATAATAATAATAACAACAATAATCCTTTACTTGTGTTGGATTTTACGGAAAAGCATTGGCAAACTGAGACGAACAAAGTTGAGAGACAGACTCAAAGTGTCACATATTAATGCATTAAAGCATTACATGGTCATGCTACCACTGATAAATGTCAAGGCAACTTTATTTGCGGAGCACACTTCATTGCAAACACGGTGTGCTCTGAATTCAAAAGAGCGACATAAAGGAGCCGAGCAGCACACATCGGTGGAATAGTGGTATTTTCACTGACGCGTTACACAAATAAAGCTTGTGTAACAGACCCAGTCTTTGAGGTAAGTCAGGTGTTTGTGTTAACGGTAGCACTCAGTCTACATTTTTTTCTTCTGAGCTTGAAGAACATGAGATAGGAAGGAGCCCATTGACTGCAGATCGTCAAAACCAGGCGCTTCTTATCATCCACTCAATTAAAGCAAGCATACACTTCAGCAAAGGTCAATTGGAAGCCATATGAAAACACTAAATCACACATTGTCACTGGAAAGAATAGAGAAAACACGTTAGCAACCTACAAAGGCTACTGAAAGGCCCAGATTTGAAGTCTTCTTTTCCAATTTTGCTGCAGCAGCTTATTAAACACCCAGCACTTGGACCCCCCCTGGTATGCCCCCAGCTTTTAAAAATGTCTCTCCTCATGCCAGTGACACAGCCACAGTCTGGTTATTGTTTTTTTGTTTAGAAGGGCGACCCAAACTGCACCCTAGATGTTATTAGATTCCCCTAACCCAGTGTGACATGCAATTAGTTTGGAAAATGGTCGCTGTGGCGACTCTATAGGTGCTTATAATGCACCGCTCTTGCTTACTGAGTTCAACAGATTAAAGCATAAAGGAGATTAAAAAAAGACTTCATACAGCAGGGTCTCAGTGGACTGTCAATTACTGATTGAATAATGTCAATCTTCCCCCATTGAGTCCAAATCAATAGGAACAGCCACAGCGGCATTGACCGGGGTCATCCGGCAATGATCTCTGGTGTCTACCGTCTCCGTCATCAAGCTCATTACCTACAAATGTGGGCTGAGGGTGAACAGTGTGGGTGAGCCTGGAGAAGGCTGCCCTAATAAGTGCAAAAGCAGCATGTTGGCCTGTGGAAAAGAATACGCAGTGATAATTGAAAGCATAATGGTCACTTACAGCATGTGCATCCCCCGTGTTAAATATAGCCGCGGCAGGCAGCATCAGATAACTGCTTTTTCACAATGTGCTCCATGAGGATTACGTTGGATAATTCCACTGAGGACGTGAAAATGGAAAAATCATGCCGTCTTACAGCAAGTTGAGGTGTCATTCCTTTCTAAAATAGAAAGTGCATGTTTAGGCTTGCTGTGCCTAAAGGGCTACATTACGAACCGGCGAAAGTGTGTAACTATACCCAGGAGAGATGCTGCTGTGATATCCTGTGTCAAAATCTATCATTAAGATCCGTATTCATTTTGTTAAGAGGGCCACGTAACAGCTGCGTGCTGCTTCATAATTTGAATTATAAAAATCAAAACCGACGGATGGCAAACCAGGGGTCTGGTTTCGTTTTTTTTTATATTCAGTGTGTTTCTAGAGCCCACGGCAAGAAATAATAAACCTGCCATGTGTCGGCTGCGCACACCACGCTTGATAGGTACTTGAAGGTCAGGCGTGGTTCATGTACAGTGCAGAGGAACAGAGGGGTGAGCATGGACCCTGCGTTCATTTCATGGCCTGAGACCCTCTCGGTGCGGCCATCCGCAATCTCTGCTAACATTGCGGTCGTTTAGCAGGACCGACACTTTAGAACAAAGGATCAAAAACAATATCCAGGGCTGCAAGTCAACTCCATCTGTCTAAGGATATTCAGAAAAGGTTTTGACAGGGGGGAAAAGGAAGAGACGGAGTACATCGGTAATAAGTCTTGAAGGAAATAGAATTCAGTCTGTAATTTTTGCCTCAGATTGCAACCAACATTCAATTCCGGTCGGTAACTACGCGAGAAGAAAACCGTTCCAAATAACTTAATGCAAAGTCTGTTTTTTGCTTTTTCTTGACTGAATGAGCAACACAAACCAAAAACTGAGAAGATGGCTTTTCGGCAAAACTGCTCATACACCCAAAAGTGGAAATTATAATAATAAAACTGGTAATATCTTAATGGAGGAGACGGCTGAAATGAAAATATTTAAAAAGCCCTGATACATGCCAGTACATTCTGCAGCGACCACATTGCCAAGCTGTAATCACAGTATAAATAAATGGTGTCAATTAAACTTTGTTTTAACATTTATGCTCTTATGGGATATCTAAATATATTTGAATAGAGCGTGCACGGTGAGCAGAAACGCTGACAGCTGGTATGAGGGGCGAAAAAAAACATGGAAGTCATGAATACCAAATTATGTCTGGTATTCATAATGTCATATAAAGCTCTGATGCAAAGGCCCAGGGAGCCCATCTCAATTGAATAATCAATGTAACAATGTAAAAGGCTTATTAATATGTGACATCGTGCACACGAGGAACCTTTAGGAGAGAAAACAGGGGAAAGGGGAGCAGAGGGAGATTTGAGTAGATTGTGATGCACGGTAATGCCCCACCGCAAATCAAAACCTTCAAATCATTTAAAATTAATGCATATACTGTATATATAAATGTATCCGTCATTTAGAATAAAGTTTGAAATCAGCTCAAACTAAAATGGGTTGGCTGTGTCGAAAAACATTTTCAAAAAAAACCATCTAAAAACGTGTTTACTGTAGCTTTTATTTCATAGTGACCGGCTGCTTATAAATTACAGGTATTTACTGTGACTGTCTCCTGGAAAAGCGCAATGTCTTTGTTGTGCCAGCGAGCAAGAGAGGTCAAAGCAAAGTCATTTATCTCTGTTGAGTTGGAAATTAACTCCTGCCTCCGAGCAATTCGACCCAGTAAGAAGCCTGCTACGCCGCTGACCTCTCAGGCAACATGTGTGTGGCAGAAAATAGCATGGTGGAGGGTGTATGAATCCGGCGCATTAGCATCACATTGTTAATGTGACATACATTCCCCAGGAAAGAGAGGGAGGGAAAAAAAAGAGCAAATCTTCCAGTCAGGCTGAAGATGGGAGCGGAGGAGGACTTATCCACAGCGAGTGCAAAAACTCGCAAATATTGCATTTGCAGGAAATCCGAGTGGAGACAGTAAGTGTGATTCTTCATTTCATAAATAATAAGGACTCCTGTCTGCTTACAATTCAGCACACACCGTTTCATTGCACTGTTTCAAATACGGGATTGATCCGGATAGCCATCAGTGGAAATGTAGCCAGAAGCACAAACTGGTTGGTTGAACTGGTAGAATGTTCGCCTGTTCAGTCAGTTGTCTCCTGCGGGCGACACATGACTATGTTTTGGGGTTTCGCACCCCCCACCCCAACCCCCACCCCTCCTTCCTGGGGTCTATCGCTTTCTGGCGCATGTAAAATCTCTGCAAACTGACAAAGTCTGCCACAAAGGGTGTTTTTCTGCTCCAACACAAAACTCCTCCTGAACTGCTTGCAGTCAAGCCTTTTCCTCTGTAACTTAGTGACATCACTACGTAACACAGCAACACCTACACCAGAGTCCTTGATGGTTGCTATGTCAAGAAGTGGATGGTATGAACAACACACACCTATTTGTATCCATTTTTTTCCAAAGTACGAAACAACATCGATCCAGTTCAACGCAACGCAAGAGAAATGTGATGAAAACAGAAAATGTAGCATAAGCATTAAATCATTTAAACTCGATCTTGTAGATAAAGTCTAACAAATGCTAATGAGGTATTTTTTACTGTGGTGGGAGAATAGCTAACCATAAAGGCACCGCACTCACTTAAGAGGACATTCTGTACGGCTCTCTTTGTGCTATTATTGTTGCTGTTATGACTTCCTGTATTTGAGTGCTACCACCTCATTCACGACTGTGGACACTGCCAATGGTATTTTAAAAAAGCAGCAAAAGGGCTCCTGAGAGGCTGCCTCTGTGGTGTGATGTAATCTTTACATGATATCCCGTTCACTTGCAAGGTCACACTGAAAAAGGTGTTTCAAAAATGCTAACTTGTTTTGGGCAGGAAAAAAAAAACAAAAAACTTCCACATTGTAGCTTTACAGTCGGCGTAACCGAGTTTGCGGATTCCTTTGTCCGCTCATCCGGCACAAGCCTGAGGAGATCAATTTTCTGAGCTCGGCTCGCTTTTGTGTGGCCTCAGAGATTCTGTTAGAGGGGATAATTGTTGTCTTCCATAGACTCGTGCGAGCTGCAGGGACTCACCTGGAAAAGTACATGCGATGCAGCGCGGGGAGATCAATACAACAGCACTAATTGGGCTCTCAGCCGGGAGTCAGGAAACAGCTGCAACTCATGCCCATTTCCACAACCGGATGAAGACGGGGAGCAAAAATTGAACGCGATATGCAAGACACCTCTTAGTTACCAGTGGAAAAAGACGCTCTGCAGATCCAACGACTCGCCCGCCTCTCATCCCAGATTCACATCAGATTTGAGTTTCTCCACATGACATTTAACACTCCGAGAGCACGCATGCCATATTACAGTCTTTTCACTGTGAATAACCAATTTATGCATTTTTCAAACTGCACATTATATTTTTCTATGGCACGCCATATCTCTGATCTCCCCGTGCCGAGAGAAAATCCTCACTCACTCAGGCAAGCAACACAGTAACACAGAAGCTTATCTGCTCGCCCCGAAAACAGCTTCAAAGATACTGATTCATATACGTCAGTCAAACAATTATTAGATTTCCCTGCAGCCCTTTATAGCAGAGCTAAACTCTTATCAGCTTACAACACCTTGATTTTTCCCCCTCCTTTTTTTTTTTTTGCACAATTTCCAGTGCTGCTCGTGCATATCAGACAAGTACCCACATGTAGGTTCAGGAAACTCCAATGTTTTACAAAACAGTGATGTCTTAAGCATGGCAAATGTAACACTTGGAGGCAGCTCAGCACATGATACCGCAAATGATGGTAGGCTACAGCTATGGCAAACGCAACGATGGTAATTATGTAATTAGCAGGTCAAGAAGACTGTAAATTACCTAAATCGCTCGCACCTATATGTGGGTGATAATCACGGAAGGTATCAACATTGAGCGGCAGAGAACTAATATCATGAAAGACGTCCAAAGGTATTTAAAGCTCAGGAAGCTTTAAATGTGGATTCACATGACTCACCAAATAGCAGCCTAAGTCTATAATGTCATTTCAGGATGTAGCCTCATGTTCTGAGACAAATCCAAAAGCAAAGTGTGTCATTGCACACCGCAAATCATGCACAAAACACACACTGACAGGGTCCACCTGTACAATGAAACGCAATAAATAAATCAATAAACAGCATTCAGTGGCACAACTCTGATACTAATTCTTCCCATAACATATCTGTTTATGATGTCGGCTGTGACTGGTCATGGGTGTATCTGTGACGGGTGGAATGGCCAAAAAAGATAAGAAACTGCTCAGTGAAATGCGACTTGAATCAAAGAAATGTGGTCAAATGAATGCTCTATTGACTCTCAATGAAAACCAAATGTAATTCATGGGTGTAGCCAATGATCCGGGCTTGGTTAGTATGTAAAAATGTACACGGTGAGTGTGTACGTGCTGAATGATGGTAACTATACACGCGTATAAGAATATATTTTCATTTATTTTCCGTACTGTCAAGGCCATTGGCTGGATCAGAGTGTCGATAAGTCTTTATTATCATGATTTGATGCACAGCCGCCCTGGGAGCCCCAATCCGCCCCATATCAGAGTCGGATTTGTAATTCCACCTCATGAGCACATAATTCGGGCCAAAGCTCCAGCGGCTTTGGAGGCGACGTACATACATGACACGCGTGCACACTGCCAGACGCCTTCTATGTCAACAATGTTCCTGCAGCTGTGAACGGAGCAAGAAATCGCCCGTCACCCTTCAATTATAGAGTCTAATGAAAAAGCGGTGAAATAAGTAGTCGGCGGCTGCCTTTGTGTATGCACTATATGTTGCCGTCTATGGCTGGGATTGTCTCTCCCCTCTCCCCTCTCTCCCGCTCGCTCTGAATCAGCAGGTCCCTTTGGTAAACAAGGCAGAGTGATTGTTGGATTTGCATATTCCTGAATAAATTATATTGCATTTCTGCGATAAGCGGTGCACTACTGTTTGCTAGATTTTCCTCCTCCTTTTCTGCCTCCACTCTGTCTTTCTACACCATTCACGCATGCTGCCACGAATTAACCCTGATCATGAGGGACCTCGGCTAGTGAGGAAAGCGCTGCTGAAAATTCATGTTTTTCGGCAGAGAGAGAGAGGGAAGAAAAAAAAAAAACGTGCCATTGGCCCCCGGTGGGGCCCAGACTGCCAACTACGTGGACGGTTAATCAGGCCTGATAATGATGCATGTCCATGTCCGCCACCAAGGACAAGGATGGCAGCCACGCTCAACAGTGGGGAGATTGGGCGGGCGGGTGGGGTGGGGAGGGGTTTAAAGCCTGGAAGGGAAGAAGCAGGAGGAGATTAAAGGTGGGGAGGGGGACAGAGAAGAGTGGAGGATTCTTGAGTCGATGAAGGAATGCAAAGAGTCATCTGGTCCTCTGGATGAGGCTACTAAACGTGGCTCAAATGATGACTATGTGGGTGTGTGAGTGTGTGTAGCCACGCAGGCATATGTATGTGTGCATCGCTGCGTCTAATGGGGCTGGGGGATGTGGTTTTTAATATGAACTCATCTACAGATTGTAGTCCCTTTTTAATTACAGCCCTGGCGCGGTAAAGAAGCGGCCAGCAGGAGGAGAAGAAAAAAAAAAAAAAACTCCATTAGAGGAGCCGCATGTAGACCTCGGCCCCGCCCCCTCCTCCATCAGTTCAGCTGATGACTGCTTTTTTACCTTCTCCCCCTTAGTCCCTGGGCTTCCTTTGGAGAACTGGGCTGGTGGTATTTTGGCTACGAAAAGGAAACCATTGGACGGCCGGGGCATGAATATTCCAAATGACTAATGTTGCACATGCTTATTTTTGACATATCTGGCTTCCGCAGGGAAATAAAACACTTCTAATGCAGGGGTACCATCTGTTATCTGTTGCTGGTGTTTCAGAGGCAGGCGAGGCGCAGTGTGCACACAGTCGCTCACACACACGGAAACACACACTGGCGTACAGACACACGCGCGCGCGCAGACAGATCGACACGTTGGCGCGCAGCGGGAGGCGCGCGTCGACAGCAAGACACGCGCGCGCACACACACGCACTAAGGGGAGGATCCGCTGGGAGCACACACAACAGACAGCCTCTAAACTCCTATACAAATTGAGCGCTCCTTTTTTTAATTCGCCGTGTTTGTCAACCGCGCTGTAAATCTCGAGCCTGTAGGGTGACAGCGATTGCGCACACACTTTTTTCCCATCTTTTTTATGCTCGCCATAAATACCTGGGCCTGTCTCCTCGCAGCAGCTGGGGCATGGTAATATGCTGGTGGCTGCGAAGGGGGAATAAACTAGCTGCATCACCTTGAAAAACAAAACATGAAATACACGAGCAGCCTTCCGCGTCGGCTGCACGGCCACGCTAAGTGCGTCCCCTCGCCGATATAGTTGGGGCTGCGGGTAAACAAAGCTACCCCACCTCTTTTTATACCTTTCAGACGGTAAAGCACTCTGTTGAATTGTTGACTAAAATTATGAGAGGAATTTCAAGCCCAAAATGTTCTTTTCTTTGACATCTTCCATTAGATTTTCGGTCGTGCGATAATGGTGACACGGCGGCCTTTGGCATGTGAGCCGGTACATTCTTGTTTATAGCAGATGCGAGCTGATGGCTGGTCCTTTGGTGGTGCCAAGGACACATTGATGTACATGCGGCTGAAATATTTAGGCCATATATTGCCAACGACACCTCCAAATTGGATTGGACGTCAGAAATATTTCCATTTCCTTCCTTTATGTATTCGTTAACATCTTGGAGATGTCCATTCTTCTATCCATTGTGCATTTACTGACTATTGCTGACTTTGGTGCATTTCTAACATTTCACTCTTTAAAAAAACATCATGTAATAGAAGAGGGAAGCAGCTAATCCTCCTGTTTGAGATTTATTCTGCATATCTGCTTGTTCTTCCTGAGCAGCAGACTGTTTGTGCTGCTCCGCTATCATCACTCCCTCTCTTAGGTGAGCTGTTTTTTTGCCAACGGCGGACCGGCGTGTTCCCACTCAGCCTTTAATTTGAGATAAGCACCGCAACATTCTCACAACTCAGCACAAATACCTACAAAATTGATCCATTGTGGGGCGTTTTGATGAAATCATATGCAACCAAACATCTGGCGAAATAACCGACCTTACAGCTCTGCGCTGAGGGCGGGAGGATATTGTTGTGAAAAAATTTGGAGGCGTGACGGATGCATTCCATAAAGCCGCACATGCATTAACATTTGTATGCAGGAGCGGATATATACGTCGGAGGAAAAAACGCACAGAAGCAGTGGAGAGGTTCCGCAACTTACCTCTGTCGGCCGCCTGCAAGTGAGGATCGTCCCCAACTAGATTTCCCGGCGTGTCTTTGATCTGCAAGCACATGATGGAAGCAGAGAGAAGGTCAAAGATCTTGCCTGAATGTACGAAGCAAACGACAACCAAAAGAAAAACAGTAGGCAACAGGAAAAGCGATTTTGAGAGATGAGTCCACAATCTCAGCGTGTCCCTCCCAGCAGACGCGCAGAAACACGAGGTTCCTTCCGTGTTCTGCGAGGCTCCCATGAGGTTGATGATGAAAGGCGACACGCAAGGGTGCTGCCGCGCTGTTTTGGGTCACGGGGGAACAAGAACAATTTTAGCTCTTTTAATTTTCTTTAAACACTCCCGGATCCTCACCTTGTTGAAGGTTTCGCCTCAAGATAAGTCCTTCCAAGAGTAACTAGTTGCTATTCTGTGGCAGTGGAATATAAACATGCCAAAACATCCAAATATTAACATTTATCTCGCGCTGTGGATTTACGTAAATTGGGTTACAGGTGTTCTGGTTTTTAAACAGAGTCCAAAGCAAAGCGTACAGGCAGCACTGAGGACGACTAAATATGGCAGGATGGCCACATATGGCATGGAGGAAACGTGGGTCTGATCTGATGACTTGTCACAGGCTGTCTTTTTTTTTTTTCTCTCTTCCCCTTCACTGGAAACCCGACTGTAAAGTGCATGTGAGAAGTAGAGCCAAATTCAACGTGACTCACCGGCCCTGAGAGGAGCAAAAACCTGCCAGAGATCAGAGTGACATCACGGGCGGAACGCAAATTGGACTGAAAATAACACGTGGGATGTCATGGGCCGAAGAGGGAGGCGAGTCGAAGAAAGTCATTTAAACCCACAAATGTTAATCCGGCGAAGCTTTGTCGAGCCGTGTCGGACATCTACAGGGGGAGCGCTATTGATTTCAGAATCACTCTATTGATCCCGCTCTGGGTTTGACTGTAGTCCTTGTAACATTAGAGTCATCCGGTCCTTTGAGAAAGTAGCATTTATACTCCAGTACAGACTACATAAATATATTAAAAGTAATTATAAATAGACGTTAGAGTTGTTGTATAGGGTATATGAAGCTGAAGGACAATCAGCTTATTTATGCCAAGGTCTGCAGCTCATTCCTCTACACCGTGTACGAATCTGCCACTGGATCTATAGGTATGAATCCACAATGTATTAATTAGAAGTATACATATTCCACTTTCAGTTCCTCAATATTCCAAACTTTTTGGCGAAAAGCTTAGTGAGGAAACAGTGAAGAAAATCCTGGATACACACTAGAATTGAATGTCCTTGTCCCATTCTCTCGCTTTCTAGCAGGTTTTATGTCAAATGTTTTTTTGGAAGAGGTGTTGCAACAGGGAAGGCAACCCAGGCAATTGCCGGAAGGGCCCCCCCACCCCTAAATGACTTGACATTGGTCCATATTAATGACAACATGGAGCCCCTTTGCAGAACAAGTCGCTCCTGCTATCAAATTGTGTTGCAGCCTAAAATCCATATATACCAACATGGCAGTGGAGGCACAAATAACCGCCGCATCCTACGCAACAATAGCCGGAGCTCGCCTCGCCGCGGTGCCATCAGCAAGATAACTCCGCGTGTTGTCGAGAGAGGTGAAAAATAATGGAGCTCGGTCCCTGCTGTCTACCTATCTTTTCATGTTCCGCGTCGTTCCCCGGTTCTCGTTTGCGCCGGAGAACGAGGCACCGGCAGAGTAAAGCCTCCAAGCAGCAACATAAAGAAAGAAAAAACACTGCGCCCAGAAATCAGCCGCCACCACGCACAAAAAAAACAACAAAAAAAAACACATACTCGCTCTTGAAAACTGTCTGTCTTTGAAGGATCTTTATTTTACGCTCCCCCCCAGCTGCCGGAGTTGAGCTTTAGACGCACAATGGATGCATCGTGGGTATTTGTCCGCCGAGAACCAGGCCTGCTAAATGAAAGGATACCCAGGAAGAGAGTAAGAGATACCCAGGAAGCACCTCATTAATTGACAAGCAGATATTTATGAATTTCTAATCATCAAATAGACTAATTCTAACCCCCCCTACCCCGCCTCTACCACCACCCTCGCCAGAACATCATCCCAGGCGACTTACTTAAGAGACTTATCTTATAAATACTGCCCTAATCAAAATAAATGACTAAAAGCTCTGAGGGAGTTGAGGGCTATACACATTTACATCAGAGGAACTGATGCAATTTAAATAGCCGCTTGTGCACCAACTTAAGGTTCAAAATCACAGAAAAGCCGAACTTATGTAACGCCTTCGGTGCTTCTTCATCTTCTTTTTTTTTCTCTCTCACTTTGGCAGAACTATCCCCTTGACAGCCAAGTGACTCCTTCTCATATGTGCGTTATGTTGAATTCCCTCAGCTGAATGCTCAGTTTGCGAATGTCAGAGTTTATGTGAAGACTTTTTGAAAATGCAAAAATAATAAAAAGGTGTCAACTTTTTTGTGTGTGTGTATGTGAGAGGTGGTGGTTTTTTTGTTACTTTTTGGATGCACTTGTTTGTACTGGCGCCTTGAAAGGCAGCAATTGCGGTTTCGCTCGCAGGCTCCACTGATGAGTGGTGAAACGCAAAGACAGATCCGTCGTCGGGCTTCATCCCAGGTTTGATGGATATATACTGCCGCAAAGCCTGATACGATGGATTGCACGGATGGCAAAGCCACAACTCTCGAGTGTATAAAAGTCCAAAAAAGCTCTCTGTTAATTTAAAAAAGGCGCTGCTGCGGCAATTTAACGCACAGACCTCAGCGGTGCTAAACTCAAATTTAGTGGTTTATGTGCAGACCACAGCTCTCACGGCGCCGCCACTATCTCAGCAGAGGTGGCGAGGGTTTAATGGCGAACATGGCAGAAGCGCAATATTTGCAGAGCTCTCCCAGAAATCTGCTCTGCCTCGTGACGCTGTTGCTAATGCAAACTGAACTTGACATTTGTGGAAGTCTCTGCAGAGTTTAACTTCTGGACGGGAGTGCAGAGTAGAGGGTCGATACGGACCCCGCACGGACCTTTTTGCAGAGCGCCGTGCCGACAAGCCCTCCTCTGCGAAATAGCAAGTTTGTCTGAGGGGGCCTTCCAAAAATGACCCCGATGACCGCTCAACGGCTGACTTTTCAGCATTTTCTGACCTGCCACCTCTTTAGTTAAGGTACAGCGAGCACAGGCCGATAAAGCTACTCGGTTTAAGGTTGGAGAAAGAAAGTCTCCGGCTCCAGAGACACATTGACAAAATCGAAACATAATCTCTGATGTTTTGTTTATCCGATCCTCCACCCTCGCCTAAATGCGTATGAAAACATACATGAGTGTGTGTATGAAACACACACACACACCTATCTTTATGTTCTGATACAACGGTGATACAGGCTTATTGATGTGTGTTGTGACAGCAGTTAGTGCAGTAAGACCACTGTCTAGTGGTGGACATCCAATGGAGCAATTGGAGCCAACATGGTCCAATGTATGGGGACCCAATGGAGCCAACATGGTCCAACACTCGGAGACCCAATGGAGTCAACATGGTGCAAGGCTAGAAGACCCATATGGAGTCAACATGGTACAATGCTCCGAGACCCAATGAAGCCAACGTGGTCCAACACTAGCAGACCCAATGGAGTCAAACTGGTCATTAGACCATTCGAGGTAGTTTCTCAGTGGTCTCAAAAAGTCTTACGATCCTCTCATAAATGCACGGATGAACAGACTAAGCTTGAAGTAGTACAACCTTTTCATTTTACTACAATTTCCCTTTTACAAGCTGCTATTCAGTCCGACATTGAATCTTGACTTCCTTTTGTGTTTATTGGGTATACTTCTGCTTTTTCATCTCCAAGTTATTATTCATCCTCATTCACTCGACCCACAGAGGTTAACTTTTTCCACGGAAATACTTCTGTTGAATATCACCGACCGATCATGCGATACATCCATTCGCCAAGTTTCTCCTTTCAGCGCCGCCCGTCGTCGTTTTAAAGATCTTTTTCCGGTTGCAGATCAATGGCGTGCAGA
>CAESWR010000007.1:447024-463926 GCA_903171835.1 Mullus surmuletus | reverse complement strand
CCCCCCCCCCACCCCCCCACTCACCACTCTTTAGCCAGGTTCTTGTACGCCCTTTTGATCTCCACCTGGCTGGCGCTGCGGCTGACACCCAGGATCTTGTAGGGGTCGTACTCGGAAGCCGCGTCCACCAGCTGTCCGCACAGAAGCAGCAGACAAAAGGCGAGCAGAGGCGGACCAGCGCCGGGGGATCGACCGTTCCCTCCAACCGTCATCGTCCGCTCGTCGGTTCACGCTAGCTAAGCCGGTGCAGTAGAGGCATAGAACTGTTCCGCGACACGTGGATGTGTGTGAGACAGCTCACATTTCCGACTGTATAGATTGTTTTTGTTGACTTCCGACGCTGACTGTAAACGAAAGTCTTGCAATACGCTACCGTGGAGCCATTATTTCTAGCTAATGCTGAGTACGAGCGACCGGACAGCGTTTACCGCGTAGATCTGCGCGCATAGAGTCCGTCATCGCGCTTGTGAGAGGAGTCTCTGCCGCGGCCATCTTGAAGGGGTCGTCCTCTCCGTGCGGATCAGTCCAGAATGAAAACTATGACGAGCCAAACATTTTTATTTGATTGTTTTTTGAAAATCGAATTTAATTTATACTGGTTTGGATGCAAGTTATTCGGAGCCTGAATAATAGGGTGGCTTTATATTGATGCATGCTACGCATAGACTTTGATCCTACGACTGGTGTCATATCTATATTTATAGATCTACATCTTACGCTCCTCGACATAGGGCACTTCCGGTTTCGCAACTCTTTCAAATTAAATGATAAATTGTGCACTGTTTTATACCTTAAACAAATCTTTTTGGGATGAATTTGATAAAATGTCAGGGAAAAGGGAAGGAGGGGATTTTGGCTTTTCAGTTGAGACAGAAATTTATTTGGAAAAAAATCTGAAACTTCAACATTTATTTTGGTATTCTTTATAGAAACAGCAGTAAAGCAGTAAATCAGATCCATGCATAGAATAACTTCCCAAATCATTTTGTTAATACACTCCATCATTTTATTTATACACAGTACACAACTGTAGCTTGATTTCTCCCAGAAGATTATGAGCAACAGTTTAGTTGCCCACATTGTGCATGTATAAGCAGTAAACAACCATTTACTATATACTGAATAAAGGCTCTAACTTGCATATAACTACATTGAAGCACTACCACTTGAGTGTTCCACTTTTTTCTACTAATTTCATCATCTCACACCATCTATTCTCTAAAAAAAAGAAAAGAAGTCACATAGATAAAATCAATATTATAAGTAAACATTACACAAGGAGGGTTTGTAAGATAAAGTCATTTTGAATATGCGAGTTTTTCCGGGAAGATTATGTTTCAGTAATAATTGGAAATCTACCAATACTCAGTCATCAAATGTAATAGAGAAATTCTAAAATAATCGGCCTTTGTGAAAATACAGGCAGTGTATATTTAGAAAAAATATTGAGCCAATATTGCTTGACGCTGGGATTCCTGTTGCTCCATACTGCATCAACATTCATCTCTGAGGCTCTAAAAAACGTTCTAATTTCTTTCATGTTCTGAATTTCCAAAACTGTATTGCTCAGATGTCACTCTTTCCTCTTTCATCCTCACTTGCTGTTTCATCTTTTACATCCTCGGGGCAGCATTTCCCTCCCTCAGCTGTGGTAGACTCAGGCATCTTGCTTTCTGTTGAGATAAGTGGGGCCGTGTCCTCCAGCTCATCCTCATCCGCGATGATAACGGTGTCACCAGAGTCCTGGCTGATGGTGCTACTGCAGGAGAGAGTGTCATCCTCAGCAGTTCGTCTGGTGAGCTCACATGGGCCCGGCATTGTTTCTCCCACATCTACACTCCCCTCCTCTGAAAGCCCCTGTTGATCTGCTTCGTCATCAAAGATTTCTGCCATGTTGAGAGATGGAGCTGCTTGTTTCTTTGCTTCACCACAAACAGATGTGCTGTCCTCAGAGTTCAGGTCCTCGCCTGCACTCTCAGGATCCCACAACTCACTCACTTCCTCCTCTTCGTTCTCGGAGTCGGGCGCCGTGTGCTTCCTGATTCGGTTGACTGCGTCCCACAGGGACTGGGGATACTGAGGCTCCTCTTGATGGGGAAAATCACCTCCACTGCTCTCCTCTGGAGGGCGAGGAGGAGGAGAAGAAGAGTTGAGACGAGCTGATTCAGGGGGAGAGCAACTGGAAATATGGGGGGGTTCTTCGCTGGAGTCCTGAAGAAGTGGAGGAGAGAGGCCATCAGTCGCAGTGTCGGGTTGATGAGATGAGGCAGCGTCTAATGACGCCTCCACATGAGAAACAATCTGTGTGTTTGATGTGGGTGACAAGTCTTCTTGACAGGGAAGCTGAATCGCCTCCTGATCTGAGTCCGAGGGTGAACAAAGAGTTTTATCAGGTTCAGTCAGAGCATCGCTATCACTCAAACTGTCACTCTCTAATTGACTTTGACATTCTGCAGCGACTACTTTAGCTATTATCTCTTCCACAGAACCAGCAGGCTCCTCGTTTTCGTCTTGCCGTGAATGCTCTGCATTGTGCCTCACACTGATGTCTTCCTCTGGTTGGACATCATCAAACTGCTGCACATCTTCAGTTTGACCACCCACAGCCTCTTCTGTGGATAAATCTTCATCAACATCCTTTTGGGATTCTGTCACAAAGCTCTCACACACACATTCAGGTATTTCCTGCAAAATATCTGCAATGATTTCTGGTACCTGCTGCAAAATATTCATGGAAAGTTCTGTGATCTCACTAGCTGCCTGGTCTTCGGTTGCGCTACTTTCTTTTGCACAAGCATCATCTCCAGTTGGGCCGCATTCAGAGTGTTGCTGTTGAGACCCTATTTCTTCGGCTGTATCTACAGAAAGTTCCTCAAAGACATCGCTCATGGCATTTTCTGATGTTTGTAGACCTTCATCTTCACTTTCAGGACTAATCGTGGAAGTTGCCTCTACTGGTTCCCCTGTTATATCAAGAGGGGGAAAAGGAGGCTCGATAGATCCAAGAGGAAGAGGAGGGGGGAGATGCTGTGATGGCGACAATGCTTCAGATTGAGGAGCTGAGTCGAGTGCCGCTGGCTCAGGATCGGTGGTTTCCTCTGTGGTCGAGCTGGGAGGGGAAGTGTGTGTGAAAGCAGAGTCAGGGTCTTCACTGTCTTGAGATATGGAATCCAGAATGTGGTTAGATGGACTGAGATACTGAGAAGTCTCATCTTGTACTGCTTGGTTTTCTTCACCATTCTGCTCACTATCGACCTCTTCAGAAGTAGACTGAAGCGTTTCCTGGACATCGCTAGGGGCTCTTACCAGTTCCAAGCCGACAGCCTCACCGCCTTCATCTGCGGCCAAATCTTTGCCATCATTGTCACAAAAAAGAGTCTCTGATTGTTCCTGCTCTGTCGCATTCATTGGGGGATCCTCACATTGAAGGGATTCAGCCTCATCTTCGTGGTCTTCAATGGAAGAATCAAGAGCTGGTGCTGCACCAACTCTCGATTCCTCCAGAGGGATTCCCAGGATCCTCTCAGCACGCTCTTCCAAAGTCTCAGTAGGCGATGAAGGGAAACAGAGTTCACTTTCAACCCTCTGGGTCTTTTCCTCCACAGGCTCAGGGTCCAGGGGATTTTCAGGCATTTCCGTTATTGGTGTCGCATCCTGATTCAAAGTGTTTGATTCATCGGTTTCTTTGCAATCATCAGTGGACCCTAAATAATGAACCTGCTCTTTCTTCGGTGACGGGATCAGCTCCATTTTGACGACCACGCAGGTTGTGTCGATGACCAGCAGACCTTTGCTGTCCTCGGATTGGGTGTCCCTGGTGATGTCCAGTAGCCCCACCTCGACATCAATCAAGCTATCTTCGGCGCAATCCTGTCGGCTGTGCGCATCTTCCGCTCCCCCTTCATCGCCGCTGTCCCTGGTGATGTCCAGTAGCCCCACCTCGACATCAATCAAGCTATCTTCGGCGCAATCCTCTCGGCTGTGCGCATCTTCCGCTCCCCCTTCATCGCCGCTGTCCTTCAAACTCTCAGTCTCGGGCCTACTTGTGAAACTCGGCTGTCTCCACAGAGGATATTTAACTGACAGCGGTGGCACAGAAGGAGCAGCTTGCCTCTCAGCTGAAGGCTCTGCTTCGTGTTTTTCTAAAGGAACGACATCTGTCTCGTCTTTGTCGGGCGCCATTCCTCCGAGTATTTCGGTACAAGTGGGTGTGTCCGCCTGCTCAGCTTCCAGTTGTCGCGCGTTGGTGGGTGGCTCTGGCACACCTGGCTCGTCCAGAAGTGAGGGTACTCGGTTGTCGACCTCATCCGCAAGCCTGTGCGTTTGATGTGTTTGCCCATTGCTAGAAAGCCCTCCCAACTCTGTGGATTGTGTTTGGGCACAGAGTGGTAAGGACGGGGTGTCTGTGACATCCGCTATTCGAGACACTAAACAAAATATGGTCAACCCGCCGGTCTTTTTGTTTAATTTGAACTTCCTCCCTTCGATGACTTTTGAAGATGCTGTCTCGTTTGTCGTTGCCAGCCGGGTTTGCTGCAGAGATGTCACATGCTGGACGTGAGCGCTGTCCTGTAAAGGTACCGTGTCCTGTCTTTGATGCTTGAGTCCTTCAAGCAGTAAAGATGTTTTCTGAATCACCTCTGCTTTCTGGAGGTCTTCTCTCTTTTTCTCAAAGTCCACTGAGGCCTGCCTTCTGAGCACTGGCTGCGACCATTCGCTTTGTCTCTTGCTCTCCTGCTGCCAGCTGCCGTCAAAGTGGTGCATCACAGGTGACCTTTTCTGCGGGGTGTTATAGGGAGGAGGTGCGATGTAGCCCGGTGGCTGGCTGAACATCCCTCTTTGGTATCCCGCCTTTTCTTTCATGTCCAAGAGGTGTTTCGTGTCAGTGGTGGGAACTTGTTGTGGATAATGGCCCTGCTGCCGGATCGCCCGATCCCACAGCCCTGAATCTCGAGTGCTTGCAGTCTGCCTGACTTGGTGCAGAGCTGCCACTGAGCCGGCCCTGCCGTCCCTGTCCAGCAGCCCCTCGGTGGCCCCTCTCAGCTCCGCCTCTATGCGTCTCCTCCTCGGGAGCGAGTGGCTGTAGCGGGCCGCCCAAGCCTCCAGCTCCCGGTAGCTGCTGTCGCTCCTCTTTAGAAGGTCCCTGCTGGAGCGGGCAGTCCCGCAGGGCTCCCACCTCCTCTGCCACCCCTCCCTCAGAAATCCTCTCTCGTACGGAGCTCCCGTCCAATCTCTGTCTCTGGCATCCTGGGGCTCGTATTCTCCCAGGTGCTGATGCTGCTGAGGGTGGCGCTCCAGAACAAAGGGGAAGTGAACAGATGATGGTGCTGTTGGCTCTGACTCGGACCAGTTGGAGTATTCCCGGAGGGGTCCTGCTGCTCTGGATGCCGGTGCGGTCCAGTAAGTGGACTCTCTGCCATGATGCTGCTGCTCATCATAGTACGCCTGCAGATACTGACTTGTCTGATGTCTGTCTTGATAGCTATGTGTAAAAAGAGAAACAAAGATGTATATTAACTGATTTATTAATAATTCCTCTGAGATATCCTTTTCTACCTTCAGTGTTAATTTATCTCTAAAGAATATGATTAGATTAGGTAGGTTAGATAGGTTTAGTTTCTCAGTCTGCAGAGATGCAAATATTATTTAATGAGGCAAAAACAGAAAAAAAGGCAGTGAAACAATATTATATATACACATTTTGAGTTTAACTTTGTAGTATAAAGTATAAAGAGAAAATGCTCACTTGTGTGCATAGTTTCTGCCAGGAACAGTCCCAAATTTGGCATATGGAGGCAACTGTCCCTGGTTTTCAGACCAGAACTCTGTCATTTGTTCTGCGTCACAGATCTGGAACATGAAGACAAAAGGTCCATATTGTTCAGTTTCCGATGTGCATTTTGATTTTATCATATCAAGAACTAATTCATTCAATATAACATACTGCATTTTCAATTTAATGAGCACTTTAAGTTGAATGATTATTTTTAAACACTAGCACACAAGGATAAAATCTTGCAACACGTACCTCCAATAGCTGGTTTCAAGTAATTGTGGTCGCTGCTCATGAAGTGACATGAGATCTAATGAGGTCCAAACAAGATGGGTTGTTTTAAAAAGAGAGTGGATTTCAGGCACCCTCCCACTCAATCCACCACACACGCATGCAACCCTCCCTTGTCACTATGAGACCACCCTCCTCTCACCCAGCCAACATGACCAGTTAAAATACCACAGAGGAATTTTTTAATCATGTTTTTTTCTGGAGATATAATGTTTTGGTTTGTTCGCTTGCAAATGAACAACTTCCGCTAACCTTTCTGATTTTTTACATAATTAGGGTGTTGAGATAATCACAACACATATACTAAAACACACAACTCATGTCCTAAAATAAAAACTACCACAATACAACAGTCATATTCAGATCAGAGTTAGTATTTATTTGTATTGATAACATTGTTTTAATCAAAAAGGGACAACTTTTCCAAAATAACGGCAAATAAAATGATCGGATAGCCATGTGGGAGGTGCTGGGCATGGTGGCAAGCAGACTCTGGATGGAGATAGGGATCTGTTGTTTTGTCGGCTGAATTGTAGCACGGAGAGAGACGGGCAGCAAGCGAGTTGACTCCCTTTCTTTGAAACTCTCCAGCGTGACAAACAGGCTTTCCTTTGTTGAACAGAAAGTCTGTACATCAGCAGACTGCAGGAGTGAGGGGATGAAGGATGTACAGACAGCAAGCTGCGTGGAGAGCAATCTGTTGATGTTGACAGAATAGCTGATGAGGATGGGGTGGTCTCTGTTTTTGGATTTCCTATATCTCAATTTAAAAACTCTACACTTCTCATCTCAGATAGTAAAAAAAACTACTTTCCCTTCACTCAGTAACGTTCATTGCTTCACTTGACCTTTTGACCTCCACCATGCTTAATGATGTATGCATGGCAACTAATTGTGGACGGCTGTTATCCCAAATCCATGATATTTTACCTGCATTCATAAGGTTCAATATCATTTGTTGGCATTTTTGTTTTAAGTTTTAGAATTTGTTACATCCAAGACGTGACGAAATGTATTTCAATACAAATGTGTAAATGCTAAATAAAAAGATATCACCAGAAATGTAAAGATTCCATCATGCTGTTATAGATCTCATTCGACACAACATCTGTACAATTTCTCTCTTAATAATGAAAATAGTGTCAAGTTAAATCTAATCGGAGTTTTATTTGTTGACATGCTGCGGGGTCTCCACTTCCGGTTCTTCCTCGTCAGCGCCACACACATCCGGCTTGCCACAAGAGGGGGGGGGAAAAAAAATGAACACAGCTCATCATGACACTTTTAAAACCCGCTCATTGAAGTCCACTCGACCCTCTTGATCAGACTCCGTGTTTTCGTTTCCCCTCGCGGTTTTTATTCCAACATGAGCCGCCTGCGCGCGTCTGCAGGCTGCGCAGCGAGCTCCCCAAGTGCGCAGAGTCCCTCCTCTCGGTAGCTAACGTTAGCCCGCACCTCAGCAGCCCGTGGCCCGCTGGCGTCCGGTTCCTCACCGACCTGACACTCTCCTCCAGAGGTAAACAATACGACACACTCGCCACACAGTCGCAAAACATGTTCGTGTGCAGCGCTTCGGCAGATGCAGCAGCAACACGGAAGTGAAGGCGAAGGGAAGTTGTTGAGCTAAATTGGTACGTGGACTGATTTTTACCCCCACTTTGACTGACAGTGATGCCCCCCCATATAGTGTGCTAACATGTGTGAGTACAGCGTGAACCAAGGGGCTCTTATTTGCTCAGTGTTGTTTACCTGTTCAAAGTAGCTCTGCTTTTTAGGTTTTAGAAATGTAATACCTATTTAATTTGAACATTTATTATTGAGATGTGAAGTGGCTGGCTTTTCCAATGTTTGGATGAGGTGTTCCTTTGCATTACATGATAGTAGCCTGTCCATCTACAGTCGATAGAGCAGGAGAAACACTTGTCATTGCTCAAACTATTGTGATTGACACTAATGCTTGTGTGTTTTTGTCATTGCTGCACACTAGGCTCAGCACCATGAATTTGCTACGCCTGGTGTGCCGCCACAAGACAGCCCTGGTCATCGGCACTGTGTGCAGCTTTGCTGTAGTTCTGGTCTTCTTGGCCAAATGTACCTCAGAAACGCTGAAACAGGGCCACGCAGACCCTCCCGGCCTCGCCCCCCATGCCAACCCTTTGCAACCCCGTCCAGAGCCGCATAACCCCTCGTCCACATCCAAAGACTTGTCCGCGTTCCTCGTTGTCCTCATCACGACCGGACCGAAGTACACCGAGCGAAGGAGCATCATCCGCAGCACCTGGTTGGCCAAGCGGGACTCGGATGTTCTCGCCATGTTTGTTGTGGGAACGCAGGGGCTTTCCAGCGAGGACCTTCAGAACCTCAACACGGAGCAAGGGCGACATAAGGACCTTCTCCTGCTGCCTGACTTGAAAGACTCTTACGAGAACTTAACACTCAAACTGCTTCACATGTACTCCTGGCTGGACCAGAACGTGGAGTTCAAGTTTGTCCTCAAAGCAGACGATGACACGTTCGCCCGCTTGGACCTCCTCAAAGAGGAGCTGAAGGGGAAGGAGCCCAGCCGCTTGTACTGGGGCTTCTTCTCTGGCAGAGGACGGGTGAAAACAGCCGGGAAGTGGCGGGAAAGCTCCTGGGAGCTGTGTGACTACTACCTGCCCTACGCGCTCGGGGGCGGCTACATCCTCTCAGCCGACCTGGTGAGTTACGTGCGCTTGAACGCGGGCTACTTCAAGACGTGGCAGAGCGAGGACGTGTCGCTGGGCGCCTGGCTCGCTCCGGTGGACGTTCGGCGGACGCACGACCCGCGCTTTGACACGGAGTACAAGTCGCGGGGCTGCAACAACAAATACGTGGTGACGCACAAGCAAAGCCTGGAGGACATGCTGGAGAAGCACCAGACTCTGCAGCGCGACGGGCGGCTCTGCAAGGAGGAAGTGAAGCTGCGGCTGTCGTACGTGTACGACTGGAGCGTGCCGCCCTCTCAGTGCTGCCAGAGGAAGGACGGCGTCCCGTAATCAATGTCGTCGGCACAAGGCTGAAAATGGCCCGCAGTTTGTGCCCCGTTGTTTCACCATTTAACGTTGTTAAACTGTACACCATAATAATAGTCTTAATGGTTTTATAAGGGCCATTGTAGATTTGTAAAACCTTTATTTTCTCCTGAGAACAGAAAACACCTTTTTTTCCTCCATATAAAAAGTGTCGCTCCCGAATCTATAAATACTAGCTCTTTTCGTCTTGCCGTATTTAAAAAGTGGAACTTGTATTTTCACAAAAAGAATAAAGGTTTTACTAATCTGACACTTTTAAATAAGTTTAAATTAAAACGGTATATTTTATCTAATGCATCAGTTGGAATTTTACGTGACAGCCCACTGGAAAAAAAAATGAAATTCTTCCACGAGGTTAGTGGCAAGTAGATGATTTGAATTTTTTCGTTCCGCAAAAAAGCGCCGTCCATGTTAATGCTGCCGCTCGACTGGGGGGCATCGAATGGCATTTCTGCTGTTCCAGTTAATGTCCAGTACCAGTTTGTCAAGTGCACGTCTCAACAGAAGCGTTAACCCTTTACTCCCAAATCTGAAGCAGAACTTCTGCTGTGTGACCTTATTTGAAGCTCCTTTGGCCTTGTTGTTTTTGACCCAGGAAGACACTCAGTGCTCTCCTGCTTCTCTCCTCTCGTCTGTGCTTCTTCTGCTGTTCCAAAATCATTTCTGAACACTATGAGATATGTTTTGTTTTGTTTCACTGTAGTAGATAGTGCAAGGGACGGGAGATTCTCACCGTACCACAATCTATTTTTATTTTTTTTGTGAAAGCATATTTCTTTCAGTTTATTTATTGTTAATTTATTATGCAGCAAACACAACACACTGGTATGAGGTGGGATTGGAGAGACAGTGGGTTTGCTGGCTGCTTGTGAGTACCAATTGTATTTATGCATGTTTGGGGAAAATCATGTACGATTCACAATGGATATGAGTTTCACTTATGTTTACAGGAATTATGTGTTCAGAGTTGCACAGAATGTGTAAGAGAGAACGGTTGAATGTGTTTTACTCCGCAGGCCTCCTCCCCTCTTACATGGAGGCCCATGTGCACTTGGTGATGAGATGTATGTTACCATGGCAACAATTCAGAGCCCAAATCAAGCCATTTACTGTGCAGAGGTATCAAGTTGTTTGTGAACGTATGTTTGCAGATGTAGATTCAGACTGAGCAGCTTGTTGTGGACCACCAGCTGGCACTTTGTCACTTTTTAAATCATAATGTCCATCAGCCCTTCTTACATTTTCTGGCATTAAGCTGCCTGAACGACACTCACCCCGTGATGCCAAAACGTGTGAAGCCACATTGAATTTAAGACTTATCAATCTTGGAGAGATGGAATCACCCATCCTAGGCTGCTGTTATCTTATCGTGAATGACAACATTTCTGTTGTCGCTAGGAGACTCTAATTCAGTACAACTTCCATTTCAGTGTTTGAGTTTTTTTGTTTGTTTTCGTACTTGGTCAACCTCCCGTGATGTTTTATTAAAAATCTCAAATGTGTCTTTGTCTCCTGTATTCACTGGCTGAAAGCAACTCTCACCACACCTTATAAGAAATGTGATATTAGAAGGTCTTGAGTTTATTTGATATTCACGCTGACTATTTAACACCTTGAAAAAGAGCAGAGTTTACATATAGAACTGCCAATATAAACTGGATCTAGCCATAGATACATTCACACTCAGATTATAAGACAATTACTTGCTGTCAGACACTCAAATGTATTTAAGATTGTCAAAATAGAACACACAAAAGATGTGCTTAACATATTTAGTTTTTTGTTTGTAAGCAGGTTTGCTGCTTTTAGCTTATTTCCTCCACACTGTGTTTGCGGTCTGTCTGCTGTGTGAATGGAGAGATGGAGTGGATTGTTGCAACAGACCAGACAAATAAAAGCATGACCTTTAGCGGAATCAGGTATTTCAGCTACACAGTCACTTGTGCTGCAATATAATAATTTGATATTTGAAATGAAACCATTAAATTAAATAAGAAGTAAAATGTAACATCTGCGGGGGGTATCAGTATACTATAATTGCTGCTGACAAATAATTCATTCTAGAGATACAGATTGTGTAAAAAAGCACAAAAAAAACAACCAAACAAACATGATGCACAGGTAGTATTTCCATCACCTGGAAAATGGCTTGATGTGCTTCAAGGTTCCTCTCACACGTACAAACTCGGGTATGTTCAGCAGACTCTCGCTCTTCTTCTTCTCCTCCAGCTCGTACTGCAACACACAATGCCAGTTCAGATGCATTTCTCAACCTTGCCTTCTTCGCGGATCCACCCGCATCCACTCACCACTCGAATCCGCTGCCGCCTCGTGCGGAGCTTCACCTCCAGGTCGGACGGAGGGAGGAGGGCGAGCTCTCTCTGCTTGTGCTGCTCCTTCCTTTTGCGCTCCAGCACGCACTGCAGCTCCGGCCTTTTCCTGGGCAGGAGACCCCTGAACACGCACAAACACAAATCCCCCTATGATCCAAAAGGTTTTTCCATGGTAGTGGAGGCAAAACACAAATAGATTCATTACATTGTCTGCCAATTAGAAGTTTATTCTTACCATTCAACATTTTTCACCATAGATAGACAATAAGTGGGGTATTTAAGAAAGTAAAAACCCATGTGTGGCGTGTTGTTTCCACAAACGTGAGCACAGTCTCAAGATTAGCAGTGATCTCTAATGAGGTGTTGAACCTTTGACTGTGTCTGTGTTAAACACCACCAAAGGTTCTTATCTCCTAGACACGGCAGGAAGCAAAGGGGGGGAAAACCCAAAGAGTGTCTGTCTGAAACTACAGTAAAGCGATTCCCATTTGTATTGATTCAATAAATGAAGAACCTTTGGCTGGGGTTAGATTTCACAGCGGGCAGAGTGCTTGTGCCACCTGATCTTGGCTGGCAGGTGCAGGCTCAGTGTTTCCTCACCGTCTGTGGCAGAACAGCAGTTCTTGATGTAGGGCATTGTGTTGGTGGGAAGCCAGGACGGGATTTGGCAGCTTTCTGGGCTCCACAAGGCCACTGCCCTCTTGTTTCTGACTCCCGATCACCTGCTGAAGCGGGACCTTCCAGCAGAGAAGTCTGTCTGTCACACCGAAACAAACACACGCACACACACACACACACACATGTTTGCTATTTTCTTTGCTGCTGTGCGCACACTGTGTTTTTGTGCTTTAAAGAAGTTCTTTATCATCCCACACTGGGGAAATTACAGAATTAAAAACTTTTCTTACCTCTTCTGTTTTGAAGGCCCATTTTTTGTGATGCCTGATTAAAGAATAAAGGAATCAGATCTAACTTATGTGATAAAATTACTTTCATTTCTGCAGATGACATTTTTCTCAAAACTGTTTTTATTCATCTTAATTTTCTAATGTAATGCATTTTTTTTACTCAATTATTGCAAATGAACTTTTAAATTAATCAAATCAATGCATTTTCCTCAGGAAAAACATTTGCAAAATATTTATTTATTGGATTTGTTTTACAAGAAGTGTTTTATAATACACTACAACTATTCAGGACAATACAACTACATTATTCTGATCTTTTTTTCCATTAAGATTGTTTTATGTGAAAGGTTTTTAAATAGAGGTCCACAGCTGTCTGAGACTAACCCCAACACTCTACCCTCACCATCATATTTTGCAGCAGCAAGTACCAAGACAATTGTTTTAAAGATTTCTTCTTTTATACAAGAAGCAAATAAAGGTCAGCCTTTAACATCATAAACCCACAACAAACATCAATTTACTGACCATGCATTTTGATTAAGACAATGTCTTCCTCTCCTTATTATGCAAATGAGTTAAAAGGTCTTGAAAATATATGAGTCACATATGAAATATTCAGTATTACCTGTGTGCCTTTGTAGAGACGCATCTTGGATGGAGAGCTGTGCTGCAGTGTGCCGTCAGCTCGGAGCTCGCTGTGATTGTGAGGATGCTCTGGGGAGGCTGATCTGAGCAGGTGCTCCTCACTGTCAAATCGTATTAACTCTCCTGCCACCCTTTGTTCCACTCCTGTTCCCTTAAGGAGTGAAACTTCTGTTGTCTCAGGGGAAGCGACAGCCTGCGGGGGGGATTAGGATAATATAAGATTAGAGTTAGGTGACATAAAATACTTCTATGACAAAAACAAATGGATTTGTGGGGCGACACTTTGGACTGTCGATTCAGGATTGACATTTCAAACTTCTCTCTCTGATGAGCTTTACTTTTAAAATTATTGATCGAAACCTCACAGGCTTTTTTGCTTGGCGTGAACAAACAGCTCATTTTCTATCCATTCCTCATCTTTTCCCGTCTCTTGTTCACCGAGCCGCTCAGTTTCCTTTGCACATACTGTGAAGTTTTTGGTGCAACTGTCCAAGCAAAACAACCCAGGTACATGCGCATTAAAAACCAACAGACATTTCCATGGCAGCAACGGCACAGGTGCATCTAATAACATTAACGATGGATCAAAGAGTCCATGCGGCTGCTCAGCTTGTATCAGCTTGTATCCTTCCACCTGCAAAACATTCCCCTCGACAGTTTATTCTGTTATGACATAGTTTCAAATGGGTATTACATTTACTTATATTCTATTACTGATAAGAAAACATGATTTTTTACCAAACCTGCTTTCCACCCGATTAAGTCCATCGTTTTTCTTGTGACTGTAAACCATTTATTGTCACCTATCTATGAAAGAAAATGTTCTTGTCCTATGAGGAAAAAAATACATTGCTGGCCAGTTGCATTAATTGTCATTCCAAATCATGACACCATGCTGCACGATGGCTCTCCAGCGCAGCTTGGAATTGATCTGTCCTTAATGTCATTAGTTCCACCTGTGTCATTCTTGCTATGACGAATCAACATGTCTGCGGTTAGTCACTTAATTAGTTAAATGGATATCACCTGTGTGTGGTTGAGGAGTTTCAGTACATACATACAGTATATACATATATATATATATGTACATATGTCAGGTTAGCTATATATTTCTATATATTATTTATATAATATGCCAAAAAGGGTGATGGAGTGGCATGGCATGGCCTATAAAAAGTCACCATTAAATAATGATAGGTTTAACTTAAAAGAAATCTCTCGTAGCCCTGTTTAAAAATGAAAAATTTGTTAAGTTGGTTTATATTGTGCAATAACATTTGATCATATGATAGTCGTCATAACTCATTGAACATTGCGGTCAAACCTTTTGTGCAAAGCAAATGCCATTGAGCTTCATGTATACATTTTCCTTCATTATTAACTTCCGATGTGTCATTCTGCTTAAAAGATGTTCTCTCTCTTTGATCTGGAGGAGTTTTTATCAGTTGATTAATCATTTTCATCAATGCTCTATTGAATTTGTAGTAATTGGTCATAAGAAAAACAACACAGTCATTGTAGTAGTCTGTGACTGTGTATTTTGAGTGTTGCAGTATTGTTTCCCACTGCTGAGACTGGAACTATATCTTGTCCACTGTCGGATGTTTTCTGAAGTGTGAAACTCGTTACTACTATTTCAGAGAGCTAATTACTGTAAACGAAACCTGCACTGTGGTGCTTCTTTGGCAGCAAGGTGGAGCCGGCTGCGTATAGTGGGGTCAGCTCGCAGTACTGGGGGTAGAAAAGCTCACTTTAATCCTCAGCATTCCCTCTGCTTCTGTCCGAGGTGCGTCCAAGCTCAGCACAACAGCAGAGCCAGCAGTTTTGAGCAGTTTGCTAATCCTGCATCTGTTCCCCTCCACCTCCCAGAAGTGCCTCCATGTCAGTCTGATGCAAAGACCCAGGTGTGGAGCACATCCTGTTTGGAAGTGGGAAAGAAGACCAGTCCTTCTCAGCATCAAGACCATTTCCTAGTTGCATACCAGCAACTAAGAAAAGATCTTGATGCTGATCCTGAAATAATGTTGAATCTATAAATGCATAAAACCTAAGAAAAACAGTTTTGCAAATTCAAGGATTCAAAGAAAATATATCTGTGTTAAGGTACACGGACATAAAATGTTTTTTGTCAGAAATAAATTATATGCAGTTGCACTTCCTCATTCTATAGAAAAAAACTGGACAATATAGAAAACACTGTAGCATCTAGCAACATCTTTATAGCATTCGTATATGTGCAATATCCCATACCTTTATTTATGTATTTATTAGTAATTGTGTATTGCACTGGCATATAAAGATCCTTGTTAGTTTTGTAAGCCATATCTTATTACAATCAATGTTATTTTTATTCTGTGTTTTGATTATTATTATTATCATTATTTTATTACTGAGCAGTGCATTGATATTTCGTTCTATAATCCGTGATGTTATTATCAAATCTATCTATCTATCTATCACCTCAAAAGATATGAAAAATACACACTATTATAACATTCCTCATGATTTCCCATCCGGAGCAATGCCCCATCTTATCCACTAGATGGCAGTAATGTCCTACGAACACCAACACGCAACGAAACGTAAAAGAAGATTCCGCCAGGGGAAACCGGAAACGTCAATCGAGTGACTGCGAAGTAGATTCCACTCTTCATCTCCACTTTAACAAACATGATGGATTGTTGAATCTCAAGAAAGAAACAGTCGCGTAACAACGTCAGAGATCCAGCTGCGAACATGACAAATGGTAAGTCCTCCTCCCCGCGGGGCTGATCTCAGCACCGCCGGCCGCGGAGGATGGAAGTGAGCGGGCGGAAGCTAACGTCAGGTTAGCTGTGGACGTGGCCCACTGCAGGGCTGTCACTCCGGCGCTTTAAAAGCTGCACATCCGACGCTAAAACACGTCGATTAAAACCAGTCAGTATTCGTGACGTTGTGCTTTAGCTTCGCCGGACCACAGGGGGGAACTTACTTCCCTTAGCTTCGATAGCTGAAGCTAAAAAACAACAACCCAAAACCCGGTAGACCGCAGCAGTACTCGTGTGTGGCTGTAAAAACTACATTAAACACAACACAGTTGTTGCACCGAAGGGACTTTGACTGCAGAGTCGTTTGCACTGACATCTGTCAACACCACGGGGTTACATGGTGGTTAAAGGGGGGATACACTGTATATCATCGTGGGTGTGGAGGCGTTCAGGTGGCTTTTACATCCTTCAAAATCCCAAATAAGTTCATATAAACCACATTTTGAGGCACTTTGACTGAATATGAATGAATAGATTTTAATGGATTCCCGTGTTGCATATTAGTTAATTTGGTATTTGTGTTTGATGTGTGATTTTGATCAATGGTATTCATGGTTTATAGTAGATATTTGTAATGTCCCACCTTCCCCAAACGCACCACGGTTAAGGCTCTGCATGCTTTACATCTTATTTTCTGTTTTTCCAAGGGCCCTGGTGGAGGTCTTTGCTTTCCTAATGCTAATGTGTCCGCAGCATTGCACAAACTCAGTGACTGAGTCGTGTGGAACGTGTGTCCGTGTCCATTTTAGCTGTCTTTTTTCCTAACTTTTTAAAGAACGGTATTTTACTGTAATTACAATTGCTATTTTGAAATTCAATTGTGGTTTTAGAGTTGTTATTATGTGAGGCTCTTGGCACATATTGCTCAATACTTTTTCCAGATTTATTCCTGTGGAAATATTACTCAGACCTTTTACCACGGTGTCAAAATCCCATCTGTCTCTTTACTGCAAGATTAAACGAGGTTTTTGACTGGCCTATGGACTTTTTGTCATCCAATTCTCTACTTTCTTTCTTAGTGTACTCTTTCGATGGCATCCTGGTGTTCGGGCTGCTCTTCATCTGCACATGTGCATACCTCAAAAAGGTGCC
>CAESWR010000007.1:417189-430343 GCA_903171835.1 Mullus surmuletus | reverse complement strand
GGAGTTGCCTTGTAGGTCTCTGGTAATAGAAGGATGTTATGTGTGTGTGCTGCACTGGTGAGCAGATGTACAGGTCAGTAGCATGAGGTTTGTTGTCTCCCGCAGTTATGGCTGTTTTCTGCAGTCGACGTCAAAGCATTGCTGACTGTCGACTTGTAAAAGCTGCATGCCACACCAGGCGAGGAAACGTGTGTGTGCTTGATAGAGACTGAGTCCCCTGTGGTCTATGACTCAGCGCTGCCCACTGTTGTCTCTGCCACCTCCCCGCCATTCAGCACACCTTCCTGTTTCCCCTCCCACAAAGCACCGCATGCAAGAGCACAGCAGTGTTTGAATACAAAAACACACAGGAAGGCGCTAATTAGAACACAAGCCTTCACATACAGAATTTTGGCTGATGCTGTCGAGGTCACGGAGCTGTGACCGCATCAAACGCTGGATGTTGCATAATCTGATTGCTGCTCTAAATTGCAAACCCAAACGGAGCATCTTCTCTTCCTGCAGCCCTGTGGGTGTTTGAAAGTGTGTTCGCTCACCAAATCAAAATCGCCTTCCAGAGGGAACAGAGCCGCCCACTTGTGTAGCTTAGCTGGGTATATGTTTTATTTTGAATCTTGCAAAATGGTGCATTTCCAAATGAAGATATTTATTTACACATAGACAGGCTACAGATGGATGGGAGGAAAAACATGTACATGCATCACAACAACTGGTCTAAGTTTATTCAAATTTAGGTAGATCTGTGCCTCATTGGTGCTATTGTATAGCAACAAATGTGAAAGATTGCATGCACATTAATTTATTAATGATTTGATTAATTGTAGTATCACTATTTTAGCTGATCAATAGTAGCTTACATGTCTGGAATGTCCTACTAACGACATGTTACATTTATTTTAGGCAATGCACGGCATAACAGGAAAAGGCATTTCCTGAAAAATTAACCACGCAGAATAACTTATCATATTTATGATGCTAATGTGGGAAATTCTTTCTTGTTTGATCTATATCCAGCATCTTTTGTTGTGACACAGCCACACTCTGACTATCAGGTGTAGTTTTTACATATTGCTGCTAACAAAGGAAAACATTCCTTTCTTGTTAGCGGCTATATGCAAATTGAGCATAAAATAAGCAATATGCATATCGCTGCTAATAAAGAAAGAAAACATTCCTTTCTTTGTTAGCAGCAATATGCAAAAGCAATACTTGGGTGAGAGTCGCATCTTCCATACTGACAATTTTGTTTTCTTTTTGTCTTTTTTTTTTTTCCTTCGGATGAGTGTACAAGCTCTCTCAGCCGCAGATGACAGCTCTGACTGTTGTCCATCTCATCCCTCTGTCTGACCTCCTCCATACCTCCAGTTTTCCTTCACGTGCGTGCGGTAGACATTGATCAGTTGAAGCTTATAATGATGCTCGTCGGAACCCCAGGGCCCGAGCTCTTGATGAAAATCTCCTCGGAGTCCGTGAGTGTCAAGTGCCCGGTTTTATTGCACCGCTCCCATGCGCCTGCGTGCCTGTACCGCTCTGTCGAGAGTCCGCCGGTCTCCTTTCTACCTTCCTGTTTTGCCTTGAAAATGTTTTTTCTTAATTGGCTTTTTGCACTTCAGCACACGCCTGCGACTCTCACTTCTCTTTCGCATGTGCCGCAAGCTCTTGCAGTTTACTAATTTGTTTGTAGGGCAGAGCAAGAGGTTTTTCAAAATGTTACATGAATTATACCCGGATACAACAGAGGATTAGAGATTCTCTTCGCCCGTCTTATCTCCATTCTCACTGTGTGTTCACCCCCCCCACCACCACCACCTGAAAATGCTGACTTCCATGATATAATGCCCCTTGACTGAGACGCCGTAGATATAAACCAGCTGCAGCAGATAATGCGCCTGACGGGGACGCCCCCAGCCTCCCTCATAAGCAGGATGCCCAGCCATGAGGTGAGACACGTGCCCTCCACCTTGCCACGAGACCATGGCTCCACCCCCGCATCCCCCCCCCGACACCCCACTTCCCCCACTGGAACCAGGACGGAGCCAAGGCTGCTCACAATTGACCGTCCATGCCCATGTTTGCACGCAAGACAGGCAGATCATTGTAGCGCTCGAGCCGATGTATTGTTCCAAAGTATTTCCTACCATTCCTTTTTTTGCATTGTCTGCATATCAGCCTCCTGCTCTTACTCCACTTTTATTCTCCATTTCGTCTCTTGACTCACCACGCTTGTCACAGCGAGGCTTCCCATGAAAGTGCTTTGCAAAGTGTACCAGTGTATTTTGATCAAGGATCTGCCACGGCCCTAACTGTAATCATATTACAAGAATAAGGGCATGTTTTCTCTTTTTTTGTGTGTGAGATTTGGATTTGGGGTGTTGCTCAGAATGAAAGTTCTTGCAGCATGCCTTAATAAAAGGATGTACAACGGTAGTCATTTTCACACATGAAGGATAAAGGGAATAAGATTAACTCGAAAGGCATCAGAAAGCTGCAGTCAGCTCCATAGCTTCACAAGTTTTTATAGTTGGGCTGTTTTTTTTTCTCACAGGCGAGAAACTACATCAACTCACTTCCCCACATGCCTAAGAGGAACTTTGCTGATGTGTTTATTGGTGCCAACCCTCTTGGTAAGTTCCCTTTTCAGTGTTGCACTGCACTCCCAATGTTCCCAGCTCACTAAGTCCATCTAGTGGCTATTCGATAGTGATGTAGAATATCCTTGGGTATATATTGTTCCCAAAATGATGGTACAGTTTGTCACTATCCCCTTATTTCTTGTGGTGTCTGAACACTGTTCTCGTTGTTGTGTCCAGCGGTCGACCTGCTGGAGAAAATGCTGGTTCTGGACACAGACAAGCGGATCACAGCATCAGAGGCTCTGGCGCATCCTTACTTTGCCCAGTACCATGATCCGGACGATGAGCCTGAAGCAGAGCCGTACGACCAGAGCTTTGAGAGCCGCGAGCTGGAAATTGAGGAATGGCAGAGTAAGTTGTCAAGTTATGCTCCAATTAATGAATATTTTTATTATTAATGTGTCAGTAATGTGTCCACAAATCAGATCTGTCTTTTCATAAAGGAAGAAAGACACAAAAAAATCTCCACATGTAAGCAGTAATCTAGTTTAATCTTACCCTAACTGAATAATATGTTACCTTTATAGTCACTAATTCAATAAATGGTTGATATTTAATTCGTAATTGTATCATAATTTGCTCATTAATGAGCATGAGTGAATTTATGAATAACCCCTGAGCCACCAGAGGAAATGAGCAGCGTTCACTCACTTTTCCCTCCTTCGTGTCTCACAGGGTTAACCTACGAGGAGGTACTCAGCTTTGTGCCGCCATCATTCGACAGAGACGAGATGGAATCCTGAGGAGAGGGGGCCGCTTATCTTGCCCACCATCCGTCGTTTTCCATGAAACACTCTTTAAAGACTATCAGTCTCATGTGACTAGCCACCACTCTCCTCACAGACACACATGCTCACAACCATGACATTCAAGTGCCTGCCATCTTTCATCTCCGGGGGATGCTGCGATTTCTGAGATGCTACTTGACATCCTGCTCATCCCGTTCCTCACTTTGCTGTTTCGTTTTTCCTTTGTTGTTATTGTTACTTTCACTAGCAGCCCAACCTGCTGACAGACTTGATTATAGTCAGTTTTTACCCCATTGTTTATATAGCGTCCCATTTTTGATTCAGAGATTGACCAGTGCTTTTTGAAATGTCTAAAAGCAAAATCTGAGAAAGTGAGCTGCTGACATGTATTTTATGAATAAAGTACGACTAGGCGGAAATTATTTGTATTTTTAAAATTAAGTTTCATAGAGAAAAGTTTGAAAATGTTTCCACTCAAATGACACGCCCCCTCTTTAATTACATAGAAGTGTGTACATATGACAATACAGTATTCGTGTGGAAGTACTTCAATCAAGCCAGTTATCATAGTGGTGCAATAATAGTACTTTGCACCTCAGCTAATCCATTATCACAGTATGAATTTTATCACCAGAGTTTAGTCAGAAATGCCATATAGGGCTGTGTAAATTAATAGTAATTTAATAAAGTATGTATAGCACAGGCAAATATTATGTAACGTCCACCTGGGTGGCACAGGCTTAATTTTTAATTGTAGATTGAAAAAAAACGTTCCCTTTTAACAAAAATGAGTTTTGGTGGTCGATGTATCATTAGCTCATTTTACCAACATTGTGATTCTAGTTTCCACTCCTTTCCTCTCTATCTGTTAGCACTTCTGTACTTCTGTTTCCAATGAATGTTATAGTACACAGTCACCCTCATCCTAAGATACTACGGCATGATCAAGCCTGATTTGGCTTCTTAGTTACATTTAGGATTTTTCCACCTCCACATCAGATGACAATGTACTTTAATCATATTGCATTTATAAAAACACAGTACTATTAATGTTATTGAATGTTTGGGGGCAGCAGTCTGCCCTGTATTTATGATCTTTTGTCATGTTGTTTGTATATCGATGTAAAAGAGAATATTATTTGTAAGAATTTATGGTTCTTTTTATTATTTATGGAGAGCTCACTATATCAGAAACCAAATGTATCATCAATAATCTCATTCGTCAGTTAAGCCGTTGTGACTGCAGTTACAGCTTGTATCAGAGCCAACAATCTTAAGTAGTTATTGCGGACGATTCTATTTTATACTGCACGCCCCTGCATTACCACATTACTCTCTGTTACTCTCTGTTTACTGAGGTACGGCCCTCCAAAAGTATTCCAGAAAATAATTGTAAAAATCCTTCCAATAATCAGACTAAATGTTTTTACTTTGATTATTGGAAGCAAGTATGTTGTTGACATTTTGCATTTGCCAACAAATCACTAAATGATAGACTCCCAGTTCTTATGTCGAAAAACATTTTTTTTCTTTATGTAAATCATTTTTGCTGTCTGGCGGCATTTACATGTGACGTACAAGTTGCAGTTGCTCTGGCTCACATCATCCAAATATCAGTGTCTTCATAGTTTCATCATCTTATTTTTGGTTAATGTTTTCTCTCTCATGTTATTTTATTGTGTGTTAAATCAAGATTTGTTGTTCAGTCTTTTTTTTTTTTCTTTTTTATTTAAATAATGCTAGAACCATATTTGTCATTCATTTGAACAATTTAGTAGGGCACACATTTATGGGGGTGTATTTACTCACTGGATGCTGAAGAGCAATGCTGAAGCCTCATACTTGTGTCATTTGAAAATGGCTGCGTTGATTTGATTTGATAGGGTATTTATCTAGTTCATATCCCAATGCCAACATTTAATTTGGGTATTGGTTATGCTTTCTTTGCCTGAGATGTGTTGATATCTTTTTACTATGTTCCTTACCCATGTACAAGACAGCAGGCCGCGCTGCCTGTAAATACCACCGTGATAAAATAAAGGCTACTATTTTTCAAACCGGTAACGGTCTGTGTGCTATGTTGTGCTATGTCCAGTAGGTGTCAGTACATGTGCATGTGTCATTATGGACACCAATGAGAGAGGGACTGAGGAGAGATTGACATTTTTTTAAATACATAGATATGGTCTGAGTGTATATTTATACTGCGAATATCACTGGTATCCAAAGATGAATGAATGAATGAACAGAAGGAATGAATGCCTCCTTCACCTTTTAGAAAGAGTTTTAAAATGCGAAATGGTTTAGACATTTTTTATGACAAGTTCTGTTTGCCTCCAAGACCTGTGAAAACCCACATGGACGGACCCACATGCCCCTCAATGGGGAGTATAGCCAAAGCCCAAAGACCACCCTGCAAACTTCTCAACTTCTCCTGTAATACAATTCTTGCATCAAATTTCTCCATGTTGTACATCTAGAAATGAACCCATGAATATGAATGCATCTATCCCTCAGCAGCCACAGAATTGTTTCCTAACATGATTCCAAATAGCTTAGTCTTGTTTTCAATGCAATTTATAACATTTGATAGGGTATTTATCTAGTTCACATCCCAATGCCAACATCAATTAATGGCACTTTTTCACTTAATGGCACATTGCACTTAATGGCACACTGTACATAGTCACAGTAATTATTCTATTTAAGCCGTGTGTATATATTGTTTACATCCTGTTTTATTTTATTTTCCTTCTCTTCTTTTATTTCTTTTTTTATTCAGTATTTAATTTAATTTATTGTCATTCGTATAATACCCGACTGCTGCTATGACAATATAATTTCCCTTCGGGGATTAATAAAGTACTCTATCTATCTATCAATAACAAATACTATATTAATTTTTAATACTTTACAATCACAGTAAAAATTCGAAAAGCAAATTATGTTGTTGTGGTTCTCTCCTATCTGGTGTCGCATTCCAATATATCTAAAATGATCAGAGCACACAGTAGTGAAAGCATGTGAACGCCAGACACCACCGGCGGATGGCCCCACAGCGCCCTCCAGCGGCCACCCCCCGCCGCCGACATTTGTTTGCCCATTCATTTTGGCGCACTTCAGAGTGTCCTCGTCTCCCACAGCCCTCGAACGCAGCACCGCCCCTGACTGGTTGTCACCATGGAAAGAAAAGGTAACGTTGCTAACAACTCTCGACACCTTTTATTCGACTCAAACACGAACATAAACGCGCTGGTGTTTCGGGCCATTTCGTCCGGAACATCAGCGCCGGCGAAGTTTTGAGCCGAGTGACGTCACGAGAAGCCACGTAAGGAGTTGGCGGAAAGTAAAAGTGTGACCATGCGCTCCGCTCTGTGTGTGTGTGTGTGTGTATGTGTGGTACCAGCATGCTAGTCGTAGCCATCCATGAGACTAGCATCCGATCTGCGCCGAAAACTTTCAGCCCGCGGGAGACTGAGTGAGAACAAAGGGCAGGGTGTGTGTTAGCGGCTTTGAACCGGCGAAGCACGCCGTCAGAGCTCAATATGATGTGATATTGACATTTTTAAAAAAGCTGCTAAAATGTGTTGTTTGGGCAAAAAGGCGCCGCTAAAGGCCAGCTCTGTTAGCTCAGACACCCTGCAGCTCCTCACACCTGCAGGAAACACGGCGTCTGTTAGTTCATGATGGCTTTGGAATCTTTGCAGGGGGGAAAACAAATCCAGTGTGGCGTGTTATTCTAACTGTTTTCTCCCCCCCCCACATCCCCCCCCTCCCCCCCCTTGCTTTGTAGTTCTCGCAATGCAAGCCAGAAAGAAGCGGACGAGGCCAAGGAAACCGGGCAAAAAGTAAGGCACTTTTGCAGCTCAGCATGCAAACCTCCTGATGTGCATGTTCTCGTTTTGTTGCAAATGAAAGGGGGAGATTATAGCCTGTCAACACTTCCTGCAGTGACCTGACCATGCGTCCAGCCAGCAGTGCATCTCCTTATTTGTTTGCAAAAAGTGAGCAAATTGTGTCTTGCTATAGTGAAGTGCAATCACTGCCAGGTTCAGCAGTATCCAGTTGTCATAAAGCATGTGTGGCAGATGATGACAGACTGTCCCATGTCGTCCATTTGCGCTCCTGTTGTATCCCATGACCACTTTTTATGTCCCTTTTTAAACCCGAACATTTGGTGCGATTGTTATTATTCTTCCCCTCTGCCGCCTTAATTTGTGGCTGTGCGGACCGGTGGGGAAACATGAAAGAACAGCCATGCAGTGTAACACCCAACACATGTGTCCCAAATCATGAAAACCCGCATGGAACTGTGCGAGAGCTCAGTCTGTTTTATTAAGGCCTTTCACGATAACAAATTTTGCTGGCTGAATTACTGTCCAACAAATTATTGCCGATAAACGTAGTGTTGTCAACATTATTTTGAGATAATTTTGTAACTGCTGTAATGATAATATCACATAATAATGCAAGTACACCCTTTAAAAAGCAATAAACTATGTCAAGGACGTCGTGGATGACTGACAGGAGGGTTCAGTCCATTCATTCCGCTGTGGAACCAACGCGCCCAGGTGCTGAGACCGACGCACAGAGTCAACCCTCTTCAGATCCAGCCTGTTTGGTAGCGTGAGACGAGGAAAAAAAACACGCATTCACATAGCAATATATTGAGGCCGGCAGAATTATTTTGTTTGTTGTCAACTATCGTGCAATTGATTGATTTGCATAGTATTTTTTTATTTAAGTCCTGTGAATTTATTTAGCATCAACAGGAGATTGGCTGCTCAGTGTTGGTCGCGCCGCCCGGAGGCTCCATTTTAGTATGAATCCAGCAGCACCAACATATCAAACCCTGCATAGTTTATCATTTATACTCGCTCAGCAATCTTGACTAGATGGGCCCACACAAGCAAACTCCACAGTATTTGCCCCGTCATCTGTGGAGGTGGGCTGAATGAGCCCTATTAGCACAAGACGAGCAATAAAACGACACGGTGAAGGTGGTCATGAGGTTGTGTTCCGTCGTCCTTGCTCCCATGCAAGTGGTCGACTCTAGCGTGGGACTCTCTCTGTTAAACACATTTAAGCCGTTGCTGGATATTGACCAGATATCGGCATGGTGTTCAGCAAGTGGCAAGCGTCCAAGTATTAAATCAAAATTTTCAGCTCCTGAGTTTCTCTCTCCCTCTCCCGCTCCCTCTCTCTCTCTCTCTCTCTTTCTTGCCCTCGCACCCATCGCGTCTCTTCCCTCCCTCCCACTCTTCCGTGTCAATCGCTCTGTTGTGGCTGCTGCTGTGCTGAGAGGACGCAGCAGCCACTGTTCAGCCGAGGAGCCGGGAGGGAGGAGAGCCGAGCGCAGACCCCGCTCCCGGGTCACAACGGTAGACCGCTGCAACATAGCTTCGGTGCGAGTGCGGCCGTCACCCCTCGCACCGCTCGCCCACCACCTGGGTCATGTGGCTCCTCGACTGGATCTTCTCCATCAATACAGCTGTTGTGAAGCTTGCCAGTGGTCTCACATGCAAGTGAGTAGTGCATTTAAATTGTGTGTGTGTGTGTGTCAGGGAGACGTCTGCAGATTGAGTTGGCATAGTAGTGTTTGGTTTTGTGTGTGTGTGGGCGCGCGCCAAATGGCAGTTTACACAGTGTGGCTCAGGTTATTGGATTTATCAATTTTTCATTAAGGAGCAGACACTGCCCGTTGTCGCAAGGCTCGCCACCTGACTTCCCTGCTTACGTTTTGTTTAGTGTGTGTGCAAGAAAGTGAGAGCAGAGCTGACAATTTCCACTGCGGATTTATTTATACCTCTTTCCCCCCTTTTTTTTTTTTGTAGCCAGCTTTTTTTGAGAGATCACATTGTTCAACTCACCTCTTCCACACTGCTTCACTTCAGACACACAAACAACTTGTTTCTCTCCGCGCTCTGAGTCCCTCAGGTTTAATTCACCCCGCTTGACAACATGCGCTTTCAGGGCAGCAAGGAGCGATAGCCGGCATCATTGCTCTCTGTTGTGTTTTGTTTGCTTTCATCTCTCCCCGCCTGTGTGTTTTCTCCCAGCCATAACTGCAGTTCATTACATAACCCTTTCAAATCTTTTATCATCTACAGCCCGCTACGACTCTATGTCCTCACCCTGCAGGTGAACTGAGCTCTACTTGTATATCCCTGGCAAACCAGTGTCAGAAAATAAAATGTCTACAGTTACAATATCATCTGCAGTCATACACTCTCTGGACTTAGTATACCTCTGTAGAATTGGAGCACAATTTCAATTCCATCAGTTTGATAGACTCTAAACCTTCTGCGCTGCACTGCATCATCAGAAATGTGCTTCAGTGCCACATACATACTTCATCATAAACGTCAGATAACCAGAAAACAGCTGCACACCCAGATTTGAAGGAGGCACTGCGTTGTTTGGAGAAAAAAGTGCTGCAGGATGCACGTCTTCACGACGTGGGCATTGCACCTTCACTCACCTAGTTGCTGTTTCATTCTGACGCCACGGCACTTGGCATTGATTTTATATATTTATTTGTTTATTTTAAACTAAAGGGTGGGGTGCAAGGGTTTAACTTTCAGGCCTGGCTCCATCCCGGAGAGCTCTTTCTTTCTGCGCCCCCGTTTTATTTCACTCCAGAGATCTTGATAGGGGCGGATGGGTGGAAACAACGAGGCGAGGAGAAAGCAGGAGATGCTGACACACACTGTCGCGACAAATACGAGGTCAGAAGTGATGGAGACGTGAAGTGCTGGTGGGATTTAGTCTGTGTGGTGTGCTTGTGTGTGTGAGCCGTTAGTGGCACACTCATGAGGTCCAGGACTGCAGGAAACGAACCATTTGTTGAACTCCCAGCGTGGAAGGCTTCTTCACTACCAGTTATTGTAAAAGAGATCTCCCATTTTACACAGTTGCATAGCGGGAGTCCTCCTTCTCTCAATTTTTGTCATTACTCTCATTGTCATCCATCATGTTAAATAATCACCGTTCAAATGTAATTTCCCTCATTTTCAATAGTTTCCCCATAGGGTAAGAAAGACATTTCCAATGAGGAATGAAGGATATAAAAAAAAAGCTATTTTAGTTTTGCATTTATGGCTGCCTTTTATTCTCATGATTTATTTTAAACTGCTGATTATATTCTTGCTTCTTAAGACTGTGTTTATAGCTAATCTCCTTCCCAACCCTTGTGTCTGTTTCATTGACTTCATTGTAACATCTTCATCCTGTAAGCCTTGAATTTACGTGGTTGAGCAGAACACGTTTGAAAGTAGTTGGCTAATCCCGGCAGTTGGCATTTACAGTCACTGCTCCTTGAAATGGGTTTGCTGAGGCGTAATCCAGTTTGTTTGTGTTTTATGTTTTTCTGATTAATTACTCCCAATTCTGCTGCTTTTATATTTCTAAAGTGCTGAAAATAAGTAGTTTCACAAATGGCTCAGCCTGTGTTGCGTGTCTGTGATGAGTGAGCTGCAAACACATCACTCATGCATGCAGGAATCACTGGGATTGGCTGAGTTGGTCGAGTGTGTTTAGCACCCCTGAAAACATGGAGACATGCCAGTCAAATAGATGCTTTAATTCCCAAATTATGGTTGGGATTAGAAGGGAAGGCTGGATAGACTGAAAAACTTTGCTTTAGGTTTTTGGGTACCCCAACTTGTATAAGACCCTTGGTCCCAATTTGCTTCTACCTTTCATTTCAAAGATATGATCCAAATGTGTGTGTTGAATTGTGCGCATCTCTCTAAGGAAAGGTCATGGATATTCGGCGTGATGCCCACTGTGTTCAGCAGCCCTGAAAGTATGCAATCAGCTGCTGGTTTTGTGTCACCAGCATGTTATCGTCAGGAGTTATGAAGTTAGTGGTGTTTTTTTTTTGGTCAATTTTTTAAGGTACAAAAAGCGCTTGTCACAAACACGGGCCCTGAGAAAGATGCAGCTTGGTAGCAATGTGAGCCACCAAGAACAGCAGAGTGCTTGCTAATCCACTTCAGTTTGTTATGTGTTTTAACGACAGGGAAATTCTTCCTATGTCTGCACAAAATTGTGAATGTGAAGAGATGGACGAAAGTAATTTAGTAATAAAAAACAAACAAAAAATAACGGAAAAAGTTTTTGCTGTCAAAACTGCCGTAGATTTTCGTTAAACTGCTGAATCTTTAATTTATACGGTGATAATAATTGATTATTTGCATTCATCAGGTTGTCATCACCTTTGGCATCTGAATCTATGTTAAAATGACAGTGACACTTCGCGCAACCTTGGTCTGAAGCGTAAACCTGCAGAGCAAATGAATGCATAAATGCTTAAAATGTGCCTAATACAAAGCAATGAAACACTGCTTTTGATTGCTGGTCTATTAGGTGTGTGTGTGTGTGTGTGTGTGGGGGTTTGGGGGTGGGGATGGGGGGGCGGGGGTGCATGGGTGTGAAAATGATGGACAAGAGGGTGGTTGAGGGGGCACGAGGGACACTGTTGTTTTGGTTCGTCAGAGGAGGAGGGGTGGCTGATGTCGTCCCTCACCTGCAATGCAGTGCTGGGCTGCATCGGCCAATCACCTCCCAGCTGTCAGCGCAGGGGGGCGGGGCCAGCGGCTGACGACAGCCAAGGAGAGTTCTCGGTCAGAGGGAGAGAGAGGGGCAGTTACTGCGCGTGAGAGGGAAAAAAAAGTGAGCGAGGGAGTCAGCGAGTGTGCAGCAGCGCTCTAGGACTCAGCCTCGCCGCTACGCCTCCTCTTCCTCCTCCTTCTTCTGCGCCTCTCCATCCTCCTCCTCACCTCCTCTTTTCCCCGCCGCCTCTGCAATCTCTGCTTTTCAGTCCTCGCCGCTGATCGTGCGCTTTCTCCCGCACTCCACTTTTTCGCTCTCTCCCTCTTTTGCTTCTCTCATCCCCTCTGTTTTCCCCCGGCATGCCAATGGAGTGAGGGGATCTTTCAAACTCCTCCACTTTTTTTCCCTCCTCCTCCTCCATCCTGTCCTCCTTCCATCACATCCCATGGGCATCCGTGCTTCTTGCAGGTAAGAGCAGCGTGTGCTTGCGCGTGCGTGTGTACGCAGGCGTGACAACAATACATCTGGCGTTCTTAATATGCGATTGTTGTCCGTGTCCTTGTTCTGGGTCGGTCAGAGGACATGATACCTCCGAGGTGCTGCAGTGTGGCGAGGGGGGGGAAGAAAAACTTGGTGCACAAACTTGTATCTTGTGGCTTTCGGGTGCCGGCTGCATATTTCCTGCTCTTTTTGTTCCTCCTCTTATTCATTCCGCCACCCCGAGCTCTCTCTGCTCTCTACCGATCATGGTGTTAATTTTGACATCTATTTTTAGTTTACTCCTCTTGGGGAACAGCGGCTACACGTGTAGACGTTTTGACTTCGTCCTCAGACAAGGAGACGTATCTTTCATTTAAAACTTTGCCGACACGCCTGTGAAGTGTTTCAGGAGAGAGTTGAATGTGCCGGTTGATAAATATGTGCCATCCTCATCGTTTCCAGGCTGTGGAAATGTGCTGTGTGTACAGTTGCTCCCATCCTGCCGACACTGCGGGTGCTACGAAGAAAAGCTCAGGCAGCAAATAGGATGAAGACCTAAACATAACAACCAACATTAACATTATTGACTTCATTGAAGCAAATAAACATGGCTACTTGTATTATTTAAATGTCAATCACATTACATACACTCTTGTGTTTCCACAAACAATAATCTAGAGAGCTACAGATTTTTTAAAACTTTTAGTCAATAATTTAATCTCCCCACAGGAAGATT
>CAESWR010000007.1:405904-417149 GCA_903171835.1 Mullus surmuletus | reverse complement strand
AAAATTTAATGTGGTCTCCAGCAGACAAGCTGCAAAGGCTGAAGTAAACAGTGAAAATGCACAAATAAAGTGCTGCTTCCTAATCAGAACGCAAAGTACCTTACAAATCCTAAAAACTTTTTTTCCTCCTCAAACCATTCTGGCCAAAACCAGCGTTCTCACATCAGTGAAACTTCTTGAACAATGGAGAGATAAATCTCACAGCAGATGGGTGACACATAGTGGAAGAATGAATAATATAATATATATTTTGTCTTGCCTTTCCTCTTCTCTGGAGGTTTCCTCCTACACACATTTGCCAGACAGATATATCAGCAGACAAAACTAGATGTTATCTAGATTATTACAGCACGTTCAAATGTGCGAGAACAGATTGCAGTACAACATCCTTCACCGGCTGAATTTTCTTTCCGTTTATAAATGCAGGAATTGGTCATAAATCTTGTAAGAAAAAACATCACAATCACAGTACAAACCTGTAACTTACTTTGAATAAATTTGCAATTCATGTAACCAAAGGTCAAAGATTGTTAATGGTGTGTGTGTTAATGTATAGAAGAAAATGAATTTTACCACCCACAACACTGTGGAGTTTGCCTGCTGAGCATGACGCTGCTTTGTGAGGATGTTTTTCCTCAGATGGAAAAGCGCTCTTAAAGCCAATAAACTCATTAACTGGTGGCAGCCGCTCAAAATGGCTTAACCTAGTGCTCGAGCGGGTCACAGCCAAGTAATCTCAGATGAAGTCGTCAAAACTAAAAATGCACTCGCGCCAACCAGCATCAAATTACAAATCACCAATTACATTTTTTGAAAGCACTTACAATCCCCAGGAAACATTTTCTTTTCCTCTGCATGGCAATCTCAGCCGCTTCAACCCTCATAGCTTAAGAGATGATATCTGACATCCTTTAATTAACTTCAAATCTTCCTCTTGTGTTTAGTAAATCGGAGAGTTTGTAAGCTAGAACACTGATGGTTTTTTAAGGCTTGAAATGGTGGTAAGCAAAACATTTCTCTGCGAGAGGAGCGATGCCTGCACCATGCTGATATGTGAGCATTCGTTGCTGAAAGCCACAGGCCGCTCTGACTCCGACGAGTTTAATTTCTGACCAAAATAAACTCTCCGCATGATCCTAAAAAAACCCCAAAATAAAAGCAGGAATATTGCCACAGAGCTCCTTTCTTCCAAACATGTGGTTCAGTCTATCTGGATTTCAAGTTGTGTTGAAGTGATGGTTACTTGTTTTCAAATCCGATATGGTTCAACAATATACCAGGCAGAAATTTGGAGAAATTTGGTCGACTTTGTAGTAGGAGTTGGTGCAGAAATCCCAGCTGCTTTTCTGGTGATTGATATCACGTTGTGGGGCTTCAGCACCACGGACAGCACCCAGAATGCATCTGTCTCACCAAGCAAAAGCCGGGTTGTGGAGTGTTCCCAAAGTATCCCAAATCTGCTGTTTTGCACTTGCGGGAGTGACAATGGGAATTCTTGAAACCCAATTCCTTAAGCCAGTTAGCTGTCTTTCAAGCAGTCACTTGCATTTACAGAGCCAATATCAAATATCGATACTGGCAACATCAAACCAGACATCACCAACATGGCGTTCGTTTTCACCATGTGGCACCATATGAAAGAAACAAAATACGGTACTCTGATCTCAGTATTAAGATACTGCCATGCAATAAAAAAAAAATATTTATATATGATAAAATATATAACAATGTTAAGCTATCAAAAGGAGACAAGCCACAACAGGGCCCCATCTTGGTCAGTTGTGGCTCTTTAAAATGCTAAGTGGTGGGAAAAAAGCCAAAATATGAATATTGATTTGAACGTGTAATCCATCTAACTCTTTTGCTGCGGCCGCTCGCTTTCTTCTGGAATGCTGTCGTTCACGCCGCAGCGCCTCGCACTTTTGCCATCTGTGTGGGCTGCCTGTATTACCTGTTGATTTCCGTCTTGAATCGTGTAAACACTCTTCAGGGAAACAAACACAGTCTCCGTTACTTTCCAGCAAGCCACCCTGCAGAAGCCACTGGAAAAAAAATCACCTTCTTAATAATTCAACCCGCCGTGTTCAAATTCACACAACACAACCAGCTCATATAAGCTCTGCGGATTCCCCATCAGTTATTCAGTAATGCCGTTAATGTTTAATGATATTAAGTCTTGGTCGAAAGAGTCTCACACTTCATCACTATCTGTTTTTATGTTGTTGATGTTTCAGGCTCACTTAGAATGTTTGTTTGAATTTAAGAAAATTAACATTTCAAATTCAAATAGGACGGAAGGTAACATAAATCTTGAGTTAGTCTAAAGCCAGTGCCATTAGTAAAACACTGTAGTGGTTTAATTGCTCACAACTGCTACGAATAAGGATTTCCTCACAAGAAAACGGGTCATCCCTTTTGTCTAGCGTTGGCCCACAATGCTATTTTTGTCCTGACTAAATGACTTTGTATTCTCAAGTGAAGAGAGGAGAGTAGAAAATGTCCAACTCTTCGAAGCAGGTCACTTTGCTAGTCTGAACCACTCACATCACCACAGAATTTCTCCGCACTTCACAGGTGATGAAGTACCAAAGCCTCTCTGAATGTTCCAACACAACCGGTGCAACTGTGGCTGCATGTACACCCGCATGAAGCAACCAACTGTCAAATTACATCAATATCTAAAGCCTTGAATGCCAAACGTTTTCTACTGTCTTTATTATTAGTTTATGTTTATCACCCATTATTAAAGATTTTTTACAGGTGTGCTGATGTAAGATGGGGAAAGTATTAAGTCCATTGCACATCAGCAGAGTGGTGTGCCATTGTCAGCATGCTGATGTTAGCATTGAGCTCTTTGCACACTCACACACTGCACTTGTCTGGCTGTGCACCGACAGTGTTTATTCATTGTTTTGGAAAATGTACGATCTTTTTGCATTGAAAATATGTTCTCTTTCTCTCTCCCATCTGCTCTTGATCCAATTTGTTTTCCTTGACAGTTCTCATGCTGACTTTCTGTAACTTGAATATCAAATGCGATCCTGATCTTTTGTTGCTTATAATTCTTCGGAAATAAGAATTGATTCTTATCCACAATATAGGAAATGAGTTCCACCAGATTAAAGCGTGGGCGTGTGGATATTATACCTCTGAAATGAGATATGGATCCCACTTTCTCATCTCAGCTCATTATCGCTCCTTCTCTGTCTGGGACCGTTAGTGCCATCGTTGTTCTCCCACCACTGACGCACGCCTCCTTCCTTCTTCATACGCCTTTCTGCTTGTCCATGTTTGTCTTTTTCCTCTCTCCATAACCCTTCCTCTCGTTTTCTGCACTCAGGCCAGAGCCTCATGGTCGGGGAGGTGGGTCCCAGCCGGGTCAGGCAGACTCTCCTCTCCCAGAGCAGGACGAGGAGATCCTGGGGTCCGATGATGATGAGCAGGAAGACCCCAACGACTACTGCAGAGGTATGGTCTTCAAATGCATCCGTCCAGATCTGCTACACGGGCACTGATCATCTAAGCCAGTGTCTCTCACCTGGGGGTCCGTAGACTCTTGGTGGTCCGTGGTGAAATAGCAAGGGGTAAAATAAAAAATCCTTTAAAAAGAGATCCTATGACATTTATAGAAATAGGATTATTTTACTCCAATGTGAGTGAGATCTACCTAAACTACAGAGTATAACAGCACTTTTTTTTGTGCATTACATCTGTTCCACAAGTGTAATTTATTGCAAATGAGATCTCGCTCCCGTTTGCAATGTTCAAAGTTACTGCACAAGGCTGTTAATATAAACTTAACACGATCTTCATGGGGTCCTCAGAGTAGATCAAGGGGGGGGTCCAGGACCCCAAAAAGGTTGAGAAACACTGATCTAAACCATTTACCAATAATCCACACACACATAAAACTTTTAGTAAAATGGATTGAAACACCTGCATCCAGATTTACAAAATCTTTTGAAAGATGATGGCGTCTTAAATTGCTTCACCTTCATTCAAGAGAATCCAACATTCAGTGATGTGGAGTGGTATTTTTTGTGCATCCTTTTTGACAGGTGGGTATCACCACGTTAAGATCGGAGATCTTTTCAATGGGAGATACCACGTGATCCGTAAACTGGGCTGGGGGCACTTCTCCACCGTGTGGCTGGCCTGGGACATCCAGTAAGTGGGCCGCATACTTTACACAATGGACAGTGATTTTAAATGTTAGCGGAGGTTCAGCGAACCTTTGCAGAGCCTCAAAGCTGCTGTCGCCTCAGGAAATTTGTAAATATATGCACCAAAACATAACCATCACTGTTGCAGCAACTGGTGCACATTTGAAAGAGGTGGCTGACAATGGTTCTAATGAGTGCAATGACCGTGTGTGTTTGTTTGTGTGTGTTCAGGGAGAAGCGCTTTGTAGCAATGAAGGTGGTGAAAAGTGCAGAACATTACACAGAGACGGCCCTGGACGAGATAAAGCTCCTCAAATCCGTAAGAGACCCAGTTAATAGGACAATTATTTTCTCAGAAGGTGAATATGTACAGCTCATGCAACAGTGTGTGTGTGTTTCCCAGGTAAGAAACACAGATCCCGGAGACCCCAACAGAGAGAAAGTGGTGCAGCTCCTTGACGACTTCAAAATCTCCGGCATGAACGGAACTCGTATCCTCCATTGTTGTTCCGTGCTGAGAAATCAACTCTTTCTAAAAAAAAAAAATTTAAAAAAAAGGCCAAATTGAATTACATTCATAGGCAACGAAGTGGAAAAAAATTCAATCACCATTTAGAACGGCTCCAACAATGCACGCTGAGCGATTTGGTAAACAGTAGACGAGGTGATGCATCAGCCGCCGTGACCTGACATTCTGCGGAGTAAGAAAACAACTGCTCCTACAACAACTTAATTGCTTGGCATTCTGCCGCCTTTTCCCTCGCCGCCTTTGCCATCTCGCCGCGATGGATCAGACACACTGATTACACTCATTCCAGGCCAAATAGCTACTTCACTGTTGAGCATCCAGCGATGAGACTGCATCACCCCGGGGCTACACATTAATTTAGCTCGTCCTCGTCGCCATGCTCAAAGGCCACGTTATTTTGGAGACAGTGCGAAATCTGAGCCAGAGCTCCACCAGAAACATTGACTTTGAATGCAAATAGCAGTGGCAGGATATTTGATTGACAGCCGTCTTGTGGTCAGAAGTTAGAGGACACCCTGCTCTGCTGTTTGTTGGCCATCTTGCCCGCAGTTTAACTTTAAAGATGAAGCTCCCTTTAACTCATTCTGAAGGAATTGTTGAATGTGCAGTCAGTGTGAGCCTGTAGAATATGTTAATTATGTTGCTTGCCTACACGCTTCGCTTTCACTATAAAAGTCTGCATGCCAACAGTTTGATCTGGAGTTGGCCCGTTGCCCGGCGATCCGGCGAGGCTGATGCTGCAGACGGTGATAACGCACTTTCTGTTGCTTGACTTAAAACTGCATTCAAGCGTCCTCTCGCCAGCTCCGTTGCCCGGCCTCTTTCTCCGCCACAGATTGTTCCGCACTGTTTTTAAGAGCGATGACAATCCCTGTTCTATCAGTCCTTGACTCCGCATGTCCTCAGATGTGTGCATGGTCTTTGAGGTGCTGGGATACCACCTACTGAAGTGGATCATCAAGTCAAATTATCAAGGTCTCCCGCTGCCGTGTGTGAAAAGCATCATACGACAGGTACCACATCAGTACACAGAACAAAAATATATGTATATGTTTAGATGCAGTCCCAGACTCTGGACAAGATAGAACTGGCCAGAATTTTGTGAAACTAGATTAAATATTCATTCTAATAATACAGATGAAATAAATCACTATTTTTTCATTGTTAAAATTCCACAGCTTTAACTCAAATCATGCTGTCAACTGATGGTTTGTCTCTTGTTTTCCTGCAGGTTCTGCAGGGTTTAGATTACCTCCATAGCAAGTGTAAGATCATCCACACTGACATCAAACCAGAGAACATTCTCCTTACCGTCAATGAAGCCTACATCAAGAAGATGGCTGCTGAAGCGACGCAGTGGCAGAAGACCGGCACCGCACCTCCCTCTGGCTCTGCAGGTCACATTTTTTCTGCTCTCTGTGCAAGTTTTGATCAGCATTTTGCTGACAGCCAAGGTTTCACTGTTTACATTTCTCTGTACGTTCTGTGCTTTCTAGTGTTTGATGGATGTATTTCGATATTGGCGTTTCACAGTTTGAATCTGAGCCAGCAGAGGCACAAATCGTTCATTTAATTAATAATATCATGAGCAAATTATTGGCAATATGAGCTGCTTCATAATCTGGTTGTTTTACTGCTCTAAGACTGACGCAGGTGCTCAGAAAGTTAAGATTGTGTCTTGAAAGCAACATGGAAGCAGTTAGCTCTGTGAGTCACCGCTGGGTGAGTTATGGAAATTACCAGCTTGCTCAGAGGGGTGTGTGAGTCCTGCAGTGCCTGGTGCTGCTGTTGAGATCTCTGTTCAGACAGCTTGGTGTGAATCGACTCCTCCAGAATACTAATTATAGTGAGCCAATGGATATGCCACATGTGTCCTTCACCAGTGTAATCCTCCTCTTTTCCTGTTTCCTCCAGTGAGTACAGCCCCAGCACCTAAACCAGTAAGTTTTTTTTCTATCCAGCCAAATTCAGTGACTCACGGCGGCTTCGTGTAAAATACGCTTTGAGTTGATTGTGAGTAATCTTTCCTGTTCCCCCTTTTCCAAGATGGCCAAGATGTCAAAAAACAAAAAGAAGAAGATGAAGAAGAAGCAAAAGAAGCAAGCGGAGATGCTGGAGAAGAGGATCAAGGAGATGGAGGGGGGGGTGACGCCGGAGGGAGGAGAGGAGGAGGATGACGAGGAGACGACAGAAACCACCGAGGACACCACCACCACCTCCTCTGCTACCCTCTCAACATCTGCCACGCTGCAGGACATCGCAAGCCATACTATTACAGGTGACCGAGTGGGCACTTGCCTAAAGGGATAGTTCAGATTTTTTTACATGAAGCTGTATGAGCTCCTCAGCATCAGTGTCGTTCATCAGCAGTGACTTTCCCCCCACTTCGTCCTGTGAGCGGAGTTCCAGGCGGGTTTCAGTGTTGCAGAAAGTAGTTCCCTCTAGATGCTGGGTTCACATGAAGAAAGCGTTTTGTTCCAAAAGACAACAAAACAGTAATCCATTTGCATCATGAATTCTTTGCCATGAACAAGTCCGACCTCGCAGTCACCCGGCACTATTTTCCCTCCGTTGGTATCACTGCGAGCACCTTTCCACCAGCTGGAGTAAGGATGAAGAAGGAGGCCGCTGCAACGCGAGAGAAGACGCGTCGCAGCTGTCTCCTTTCGAGCACATAAACACCATGAAACAGCTGCTGATGGTGTAAGCAGTGATACGAACGAAGGGAAAATAGTGCCGGGTGATTGCAAGGTTGGACTTGTTCACGGCAAAGAATTTGAACTCACTCACTTTGAACTCAAGTAAAATGCTTTACTCGTGTAACCCAAGCAACTAGACAACTACTTTATGCAACACCGAAACCGGGCTGGAACTCATGGGATGCAGTGGGGGAAAGGTCCTGCTGATGAACGACACTGATGCTGAGGATAACTAACCAACTTCATGTATGGGGGGGATCACTGGGGTCCACACCGTCAATTTTGAGGAACACAAATGATGAAGAAAGTGCTTGTCTTCTCTCTCACGCAGACTCGACCCCTGACCAGCAGCCCGACGAGACAGAAGAAGGGAACGTAGGGAAAGAAAAAGCAGTAGAGCAGAGCACGATGGAGGTCAACTGCAATGGCCTTGCCTCCACGCCGGAGAGCAAGGCCAGCCCGGAGAACCAGGTGCAAGGGACTAAGGAGCCCGTGGCGGAGAACGAGGTGGAGGACCAACAGAACGCAAACCATCCAGAAGACAACACGGAGACCCAGGAAACATTAGACGGCAAAGACGACCATCAGATCTGCAACGGCTCGTCCGGGGACCCCAAGGCCGACCCCTCCCCCCCGCAGGACGCCGCTTCCCTCGGCCCTGACGCCGTTGCCGTGGAGCTGAGGGAAGGCGATAAAGTGGAGAAGAAGGAGGACGAGATGGACACTCATGGAGAGAGCAAGAGGGAGGGAGAAGACGAAGACGAGTGCCAAAATGGTTAGTTTTATACGCCTGCAACAGTCGCACAGCTTGGCGCGTGGGTTTGAATTAGGGCTGAGCAGAAAAGAATAAAAAACGATATCACGATATCAAGAAAAATTTAAATGATAATGGTACAATAAATGAAATTGGTCTTTAACGTTTTTAGGATTTTTTTCTCTTTTGGCAAATCAAAATACCTGTCTAAAGAGGTATAAAGATCATATGAAAACAGTAACTGCACAACTGCATTCCAAAAGGGAAATTACACTCAAAAGCTACATAAAAGGTAATCAGATGAACTATTAAACCGAGCGATCCATACAGACTTTTTCAAGGGGGCACTGGAATATACACGATATTATCATATGCGCATTTTTAACACGATATTGAAATTTCATTGATTTTTCATTTTTTCAGAGCTTTGTTAAATCAGAAGCTCATACAACCACGTTACAGTCGGCACATTAATCCAACGCGCATCACAAGGAGAAAACTGATCGATAGTCGTGTGTCACCGACGGGGCGTTTACGGATAGAACTGCGTAGGCGGCAGGCTGACGCATCGCTCGACACCAACAACCTCCGCGAACTACCAGCTTCCCACAATCTATAACAATCCTGCCATTAAAGACAAGCAGCTGCGAGCCTTGACCGAAACTCCCAGTCCACGAAATGCTCTCAGGCCTCGTCCAGTCTGCTAATTTTTTTCCATTTGTCCTTCCCGGGGTTTTTCTGCAACAGGAGCATCAGGTAACGTGTTGGTAAACCCTCTGGAGCCTTCCAACGCCAACAAGCTGCAAGTGAAGATCGCCGACCTGGGCAACGCCTGCTGGGTGGTGAGTACCGGCCTGTCGTGTGCTCTCATTGCATTTAAAGGCATAGTTTGGATTTTTTGACATGTTGTACGACATCCTCACCATCAGTGTCGTGCATCAGCAGTGACTTTTTTCCCCCCACTGTGTCTGGTGAGCAGAATCCCGGTCCGGTTTCGGTGTTGCAGGAAAGTAGTTCCGACTAGTCGCTGGGGTTCACAGAGGTAAAGCATTTTGCTTCAAAAAACAATATGCATTCAAAAGAGAGATACATTTCCATCACGAATTCTTGGCCGTAAATAGGTCAGACCTTGCAGTCACCTGGCACTATTTTTCCTCTATTCGTATCACTGTGTGGTGCTGCCTATTAACAGCTGTGCACCTTTCCATCATCTGTTTCACAGCGTTCTGTCCGTGAAACACAGTGAAACAGCTGATGGAAACAGCTGTTGGAAAAGTTTATTACTCTTGTTTTTTGAAGCAAACCGCTTTACCTCTTTGACCCCAGCAAAAAGCCGGAACTACTTTCTGCGTCCAGTGGGGTAAAGTCACTGTTGATGCATTACACTGATGGTTAGCATGCCATACAACTTCCTGTCAAAAAATCTGAACTATCCCTTTAAATGAAGAGATTGTTCAAACAAAGACCCGCCGGACACTATTGAGCAAACTCTTGTCAATCCTTTTTTGTCTGAGCATTCACGCTCTCCTCCCCTGTCCACAGCACAAGCATTTTACTGACGACATCCAGACGCGGCAGTATCGTTCGCTGGAGGTGCTGATAGGATCCGGCTATAGCACGCCTGCAGACATCTGGAGCACAGCCTGTATGGTAAGACGCGAAGCTGTTGCAATGTATTCTGGAAAGACAAACATTCAAGTTATGAAAAGCTTCACAATAAGTTATATTTACTTTCCTCGCACCAAAAACCACAATGTTTGCAGCCACCTACTTTGACTGCATTGCAGTAAGTGTCGGCCCACCCTGCAGTGGGCAGGTTCTATACAAGGCAGGCTCCGTGTTAATGATGAGCATGTGCGTCCTTGTGCACGTGCCCACATTGTGTGAGATGGGCCGGCTCATTTCTGCACACGGCAAACACATGTCAAAGTTAACCTTAACACCTATGCAGGAATCTTCATCAGAACTGGGCAAAGAGCAGGAGAGAGAAAAATGTGGCCAAGAGCAATTTCAAACCCTGACAAACGTAGACTTGTCCTTTTTTTGTCATCAGGCCTTTGAACTTGCTACTGGAGACTATCTGTTTGAACCTCATTCTGGAGAAGATTACTCACGAGATGAAGGTAAGTCGGCCATATAGAACAAACTCACTTTTACAAACAGTGAAGACCTTTAAGACCCTCCCTCTAACTGTGTTCTCCGTCTCCCCGTAGATCATATCGCACTCATCATCGAGCTGCTAGGTAAAGTCCCTCGGAAGCTGATCTTGGCAGGCAAATTCTCCAAGGAGTTTTTCACCAAGAAAGGTAAACAAGCCCGCACCGCCACCAGCTGTCTGCTGCTGCTAATTCCAGCACATCCTCAAAGTGAACTCAGGTATTTGGTGCAGAAGTTGCTATTTCCGACCGAGCACCTGACGGCTCCAGGGAGCGGCCATCTGCTCGCTTTGAGGACAGAACTTGCGTGTTGAATTTGGCACGGCTGTTTCAAGTTTCTAGAGGTGCTGCAGTGGATTCATACGTTGGCCGAGGGCTGCAAACGCGCTGCAAACACAAACGCTGCAAGAGAGAAACGCTGCAAATTTACAAATCAAAACAGAAGTGCTCAAACACTGATCCTACAGAATTGGTTAATCCCTCAGTTTTGGTGCTCCTAGTTTCATACATTTTCAGCGTTTCTCTTTTGCAGCAGTTCTGTGTTTGCAGCGCGTTTGCAGCCCTCGGCCACCGTGCATTTGGCCTGGTGAAGCACCTTATTGTTGTATAACAGTTACATTGACATCTTCGCTTACAGTTATAAACATAAAAATAAAAAACCTGTAACAAGTCAAGAAACATTCCGTCTAAAATACCAAAATCCCAAACTAAACAGTGTCTTACTGCACCAAATTGTACTCCCTGTAAAGTTTTTCTTTTTGCAACAAACAAAAATGAATGAAAGTTAAACAATTATATAAAACCTGAATGAAAAGAGAAAAGTTAAAAGGAAAAAGCTGCAGAGAGGTGGGCAGAAGGAAAGGAGAGAAAGAAAGCAGAGAAGGAAAGCAAGAAGTGAGTGAGCAAAGGGCGGGGGGGGGGGCCTTATAAGATTAACAGGGGTT
>CAESWR010000007.1:393905-404180 GCA_903171835.1 Mullus surmuletus | reverse complement strand
AGGAAATCTAAAGAAACACATTCACGCCTGCTCGAGCCCGTGACTGACTGCATCGTGCCTGCAAGATCCCCCCGTCATGGCCCTCAGATGCCACCTGCTCACACTTTAACACACAGTGAAAGGAAAAAAAGAAAAAGAGACTGCTTCTGAATCTTTGTTTTGATTGTGGATTACACCGACATCGAAGAAACCCATATCTTCCTCCCTTATTATTTTTTCAGAAGCTGTGTAGGACTTTACCCGTTCCCTTCTTGTAATCTTTCTCTTTTTCTAACCCCAACTCTTTTTCTCCCGACATTGTCTGACCTTGTGTACTTGGGATACAATCAATGGGCGATTTTAAAAGGAAGTTGTTTACAAAAGCAGCAGTAAGCTAAAATCTAAAAGCGAAACAAAAAACCCTCAAATGTTCCCATAAAAAACACATTCATGTGAAAGTCACTGATCTCAAATCTGTGTGTATTCATTCAGTTGCAACGTTAGTCGTGCCAACATTTCTGCCTTTGGCTGTCAAAAAGTGCTTCGAATTAATAAATGCATAATACTAGCAGGCATGAAGAGAGATGAGTAACTTTTTCGGCATCGCAAAATGATCTTTATCCATAAAAAAAAGACTTTTGTACATTTGTATACAGGCAGCACCAGAAGGAAGTATCAGTTTTATACATTTAAACTATGAGGAGAGATGCGTCTTGAATCAGTTTCTTGTGAAGGAAATGGATCATGTTGTTCTGGTAATGCGATGCAACAATGACTTCATTTAAGTAATTCTCCATATCAAAGGTCAATAATGGGTCCAGGTTCAGGTGTAGTGGATTGCGGTACCAAAGAATTGGCCTCCAGTCTCTCCTCCTCTGACACATGGGCTCAGCACTGTCCAGAAGAGGCTGCCAGATGTGTAGATTGAAGGCACACTGCTGCTGAAAGGGTAGGGCTTTTTTCTTCCTTTTTCCTTTTCTTCTTCTCTCTCTTTTTCTTTTTTTTTTACATTTTTAAAATTCCTCAAAGAATGTTTAGGTTGATTCTCAATAGAATGAAAGCTGATTGTATCCATACAGATGCTGTACTCACGCTTTCTGTCCCCCGTGAAAGTTCTGCTTGCAGTTTTTCTAGTCTCCTGTTCTGTCCATGTTTCCTTTTTTCATTTGAATACCATAGGTGATACAAATAAACATTTTTCCAAATCTATTTTTCGCGCTTCTGCCTCATGAATCATTTATAAATACCCTTTTTTTAACTAATCAAAAAGTCCATCATACAAATTGCAATATACTAAATATTTGTTGTCGCTAAATTTTTTCTGAGCTGCATAGATTCTTCAGGTTGATTGATGGTGAATTGCTGTGGTCACTTTGAAGCTGCTGGAAGTCCCACCAAAATGCACTTTTCTGTCAAATACCAGACATAGTTTGTTTTTTTTCATTCACGACCCCATTTATCAGAGATTACAGAGTTCAAAGTTGCGGCTTGCAGGTTTTTAATGGTCCCCTCTGGCTCGAGCAGATGAACAATTTGTTCCTGGTTTGTCCCGAAAGCTTGAATTCCCTGTTAGCCCCGTCCCCTCTGCTCCATCCATCACGGGGGTCCTAGGCATTATCTGTAGGTGAAAGAACAGCAGCCACAAGCGGTTATCTGTCTCGACAGTGACTCTTGGCGATAGGGCCCCTTCCTCCACCCTCCCACAGCCTCTTTTCTCTTGTACCTTTTCCCTCCACCTGGAAGTCCTCAGGCAGCAGACTGTCCTGGCGGCTGCCCAGGCTGAAGGCCAGGAAGGCGAGGATGAGCGAGTCCATGATGCTGATGATGGCCAGGATGTATGCCCAGCGCACCGTGCAGTTGCCCAGGGTGTATTTGTCGGTCCGCTGGCCACACATCCGCTTCACCTCGTCCGAATCCCAACCGTCAGGATAGATCATACAGCCAATCACCATGCAAGTACCTGACGGGATGGGGGTGGGGGTGGGGGTTGGGCTCTGAGGTTATGCCACGCTCGGATGGATGGAATTCCTACACGCAAATAATTTTAAGACTATCTTTTTTAGATATGAAAAAAAGAGGACGCAAGCAGACAAACGCATGCATCGGCACACGGTTGTGTTGCTTAGCAACTCCAGAGCATCTCAACTCCACGGTGGCAAGTTGTTCATCCATTATTGACTGACGGATAACCGGCCTCGTGCCGTCCAGGTGCTGCACGTGGGGCAGTGTGAGCTCTCAGGTGACAAGATGAAACCTTAGCTCGCCACTTTCACTTTCTAAGCTCCACACACAATATAAAAAAATAATATGGGTCAAGTATCAAAGGCTACATTTTGCACGATGCACATGTGAAATCAACCCTCAGTTGCAAAAATCTGGAACACACACCTGAGCAGCAGATGTGAGACATGAGAAGAGAAATCGAGTGAAATATACACTTAAAAGCTTTTCCTGATTGCTATTTTCTGTTTTTAAGGGTAAAAGAAAAATACCTTAAAAATCAGGAGCCTTTAAAAGTCAACCTACAGCACCAAACTTTTAGGATCCAGGTTAAAGGTAATATTTTTCCCCTTTTTTTTTAGGGCAAGATATGTTTTAAAGCTGCGATGCACAACTAAAAGGATAAATATTTCCAATATAGCTCACTGGAGGCCAGCTGCATCCAGGCGCAGATCTTGTAGACGCTGCCGGCGTTGCAGAAGAAGAAGAGGCTGAAGCAGACAATGCTGCCCACCACCAGCAGCATGGAGATGCCCACGAAGAACATGGCCGTCTTGAAGGCGCCGGATGGGATGGAGCCGAAGTCCAGGGCGCTCCCCTTGCAGGTCAGCTCCGAGGTCAGCGCGTTCCCGATGCAGTAATGGAAGAGGCCGAAGTATCCGGCCTGTGGCGTGTTGACGCTGTCCCCGATCCAGTAGGGCTGGATGAAGACCACCACGGTGATGATGGCGAAGGTGATGGTGAAGACCGTCCACAACACACCCATGGCGCGCGCGTTACGCACGTAGTTGGTGTGGTAGATCTTGGCTGCCTCCTGAGCTGGGAGCATGGTCACAGAGGAGGACCTTCAGAGTGTTGATAAAAACAAAACAATGAATCCTTTCTTCTTTCCCGCTGTACAGCAGTTTAAAAGTTCAAACTATCAAAGTCATTTCAAAAAGTCCATCTCCAAGGTGTCAGAGGTCAAACCCAGTGCTGAAGCTCCGCTGACTCTGTTGCAGGCAGATGGTTTTATCATCAGTGTGCAGCAGGTGTATGCGTTTCCTCCTCTCACTCACTCTGTCGTGTGTTTCCTCTCAGAGGGGGGGACGCCTCGCTCTCCACCCAAATGAATGATTAATGGATAAATGATCCGCAGACTAGAGTAACACACCTCACAGATGGATACGGACTTGTTGTGCTTTCACTGACAAGGGAGAAGGTTACATCTTCACTTTCCCTTTTCTTATCTCTCTTTTTTAAGCTATGGTATTGTCATATCATCGTAGTAACTCTGCTTCGTCACTTTAATTAAACATAAACAAATCATGTTTATTTTTTATATTTTTTTTACTGCTATATATACCTATTCATCTCTAGACAAACACGTTCTCATTTTGTCTGTATTTTCAGCTAAATGACAATAAAGTTTGATTAAGATTTGATTCAATTTTTAGATTTTAAAGCAGGTGTGAATGATACAACATTTCAAAAATGTTGCTTTAAAAACTATTTTAATTCTTTAGTTGTATTTTGATCGTATGGTGATACTGATCATTTCAATGAGTGCAAAATTTGGCAGATATGAATAAATGAATGTAGTTTGGAAAAACTAATTGTCAACAGCCACGTCATGTCCTTATAGTTACTAAGATCCAACACTAGATGGAGCCAGAGAGCTGGTGTAGGTTTGAAACCAGGGATTGCAAGACTGACTGAAATGGATGTGAATTATTAGCCCTTATATTAGATATATATATATCAACTGAGCTAATCATGACTTCAAAAAAGGTGCAATGTAGAAATATATATAGATATAATGTAACAATACAATGCAAATGATAATGTTATAATCCAGCAGAGAATTGTATGAAAGCAATTGATGAAAGGCCAAAAGCATTTGCAATGTGTTGGCAGGAATGAGAAACTACTACTATGATGTGCACAAATAACTAAATGTTGTGGAGGTTGAACTAACTGTTGTGCAAATGTAAATAGTGATTTGAGAAATGCACCAAAGCGCCTGTAAATATGCACTTCAGCAGACAATGAGCTAATTATGTCATTGTCAATACAAAAGGATCTTCATGTTTTATCAAATATATTCATCAAACATCAGCTAAAACTGAACTTGCCCGAACTGTAAAATCTATCACGTCTTATTTTTCAAAGAGAGAATTATTTAAATAAATGAGCACTGTGCAAACATATTTCCAGACCGTGTAAAAAACCTTCAAATTATGTTCTTGGAAGCGTAAAATTTGAATATTTGTGGTAGATTATGCTGTCTGTAGCTCATATTTTCCAGCCCTGTTGTTCTCTGCATTGGCCCACATACTGCTGACCTCTGAAACTCCAATGTAGTGATTTACAGAAGCTCTCTCACATACCTACTGCTGAAAGAGTTTGACCTTTAAGAAGCTTTCCGACCACATTCATTACACTTTTTTCTTTACGAATATTGCAACACAATATTTCACCTGGAATCTGCCATTTCCACTGAGCGATCTCTGCGGTGTGTTTACTCTCTTTTGTTTCTCCACACTTGCCATTTCAATGAAGTTGGTTCATTCAAGAGGTTGATATATAGCCCTGCAGTGGTGTGTGTGCATGTGGCATGTGTGTGTAATTGAGGGCACTAGCGTGTCAATGCACTTAGCTTTATTAAGTGATACTGCCCCGGTGTATGAGGGAGGCTGTTTATAATCAAGTTATTCGGGAGCAGCAATCCAATTTTCCGATAGAGAATGGAGTGCGATTTCATGTGTGTGTGTTTCTTTTAGCGGGATGTTTGCAGATGGAAACGTGCCTGGGGTTTTCACGGTTGCCTGTGTTTTGTGCGCGCGCATGCCTGAGGTTTCTCTCAGAATGTGTAATGCGATCATTTATCTTATAGTGGTCCAAAGCAGAGATTAGATAGCTATTACTGGGACACTGTACTCTGTAGTTTGGTAGTATTTTCAAATCCAAAACCCACCTTACCTCTTTTCAGGCTTTCATCTATGAATCCCTGGATGTGAGGCATCAAGGTAAATTTAGCGATATGCTTTACCCCCCCCCCCCCTTTGCCTAAGGTGGAAGCTGTATGTGTGTGTATAAGTGTGTAAGTGTGTCATTTACCCTTATCCCCTCTTCGGGCCTGTCTGCTCCAGGAGCACAAAGAGGCTTTTCTGCCATTTCAGCATCTCTTCCTGTTCTTTTCCGCCTGCCTTCTTTAGAGGCTGTTTCCATAGAAACAAGGTGCAGGATGCCTGTAGAGAGATCAGGGGACGGGCGATGGGGTAAGAGGAATTAAGGGCACAGTTACATTAAGTTGATTAAGCCAAATTGCTAAACTAGCTTTCATTTGATTTCAGGAATTTGATTATTTTGCAATTTGTTCCGTTTTACCTGTGTAGCATCTGTGCTAAGGGGATCATGTTTTGCAATACTATGTATGTGTACCTTTGTGTTTGAATCATTCGTGTGTTAGATTTTGCGTCAATGCAGCACCGTCTTGTTCCTGAGGAGGGGTCTCTGCCTCAGATGGAGTCGATTAGTCAATTGTGAATGTGTGTATGTGCGAGTGAGGCATGCAACGAGTTCGGGGCAGAGAACAACCACTCCTTGTTAACCCCCCCCCCCCACACACACACACACCCTCATCAAAATCACACACGAAACGCTCACACACAGCCACACACACACTGCTGGCTTCACGGCCTGTGAAGCGGCAGTAACTTAGTCAATGAGTGCCACTGCCTCACTGAATTCCCCAAGGCTACAGCAGCCACTGTGGGCCAGCCTCCAGCCCCCAACTCAGGCCACAGCCCTGCGGGGTGCATGGGAGCCGGGGCACGGACGGAGCAAAGTGTGGGTCAACTTGTGCCCTGGGGAAGGAAGCTGGAATGTAGGTCTTCTCCACGGTGCATTGTGTTCACTAGAAACTCCACCATCCCACTCTGATGTCTTTTTTGACTGGTGATCTATGAATGCAGGCGGATCCTTGAAGAACACTGAGGGAGCAGTAAATATAAAACTATAATTAGATGAGATTCTACAACTACACTCTCTATGTTTTCGTATAATGGTAATGATCGAGTTGTTACTCCATTTTGAAGAGCACATTTAAAGGGGCATTCACCCCAACAAGAAAATCCACTCATTATCTATTTTATGTTATTATTGGGGTCTGTAACATTGTTGGGTCCACAAAGCCTTTTTGGAGTATAAAAAAAGGGAAAAAGTTTTGGGTGACCAGATGTGGTCAGCAATTAATTCCGTTATATTGGATTTGGCTGCTAACGCCTGAATCTCCTTAAGTGATTGAGGAGAAACTGCCTTTGGCCAGAGGGGAAAGCTCTGAAAACGTATTCTACACTATACTATGTACTGTGCATAGTGACACTAGACTACAGAAACCCAAATATATCACTGAAGAGGCTGGTAAAGATCAAAAATATAAGCTCATCTTCAAGAAAGGCAAATATTCCTGTAAACTTTCTAGCTCAAAAAACCCTAAATGTACTTTACTGAAGTTGCATCCACCGCAACGATCATCGGAGCCATTATAGGTTAGGAGGACAGTCGCGAATGTCACCGCGGTTCAGTAAAGCCAAAGCATCGCTGGCACCAATCTGAGCGCTGAAAGCTGAGCTGCGTGCAGTGATGGGGGCAGAGCACCGCGGGGGGTCCCGGGGCTCTGCACCCGGCGAGGGCCCGCTCTCATCTAGCTCTGCTCTATAACAGCTGACACACATAAATCTAAAACACATAAGAAGCTGCTGTGTAACACACCATCACACATCCACACACACGTATCCCCGGCACGGAGGGGAATGGAGGGGAGGCAGGAAAAAAAAAGGGAGGTGGTGGGTGAAACAACTGTGCATAATTCAACTGTCTGACTCTTTCTTTGCCGGTCGGTGAGTCGTCAAATGTGTGTTTGCGTAATCCCGGCCAATTCAAGCAGTTTTGTTACGGTGGAGAATGGAGGATTAGCTTCTGGGGCTTCAAAGCCAAATATAGAAAACGCATGTGAGGGATTATAGAGACATCAAAGAATAAAGACGGGGAATACATTAGGGTGCAGTTTCATCTTCCATCTCTGTCTCGCTGCAAGTCTCCTTCTCAGAAAGATGCAAAAATGAGGCTCACGCTGGAGAGAAAGAGACCACCGGACCTCACTAGAAAGCATTTCGACCTCTGCTTCTTATGCAACAACATCTTGCGGAATATGTGCTGTTTAAAGACATAAAATAACATTTTTAGAAGTTGATCATTTGAATCCACGTGGCAATGAACGTCTTATTCCAAGATGATATATTCAGAATTTGAGAAATAGCTCCAAAAATGGTGGCACATCAAAGTTATGAGTCATCTGCATGTCTTCGGGTCAGGATATATAATCATATGCTGCGGAAACGAGGAGGTATGTCAAGCACAATTTGGGGTGAATGAGTGTGTTATATGAACGTGTGTGTGTGTGTGTTTATTGCTGAAGGAGGCTGAGCGCCAAATCCAAGCAGGGGAATAAATTGCCGACTGCACCGTGACTGACACAACCGGGGGCGGCTGGAGTGAATGATTTGAATGTCTCTTATGTAATTGGGGTGCTGCTATTTTGACTATATGTCGCCCTAAATATTGAGGATTATGTTGCAGTTTGGCAATTACAATATTAAAATATCTTTGGGGATTTATAACCCACACAGGACGGTTATGAAATGTTATTTTCACAGCATAAAGTCCCGAGGGGGCCGACGCACGGGGACAGATTGGTAAACATGTTTAAATAGGTCTTAAATGTGCACTTCAGCAGACACCGGGGCTAATTACGTCATTGTCTGTGCGCTTTCAAAGCTTTGTTGCGTAAAATTTGTGTGCGTTTGTGTGCGAGAGACGCCGTGGTTTGTGTGTTTTGTCGGCGGGCCGGTTCCCAGCAGATCTAGGAGGATTGTAGCTTTATCCACATAACCGCATGATAATCTTGTGTGGAATCCAGTGCTGCTGCCGGCGGGGGGGGGGACGTTGTCTGCGGCTCTGACATTGCCACCTGGTCCTCGACACACACACACACACACGGACATAAGCTTCTCTGTGCATGCAGAATGGGTTTACAGTCCAGGGTGTGTGTGTTTCGTAATATGAAAGTGATTGTTGTGTGTGCAAAGTGAAAGCTGTTTGTTATCCACGGGTTCATTAGTTGCCCGGGCTGGTTTGTCTTTCGGCCGCACGTCGCTGCTCTTGAATATTTTGAACGCAAAGCCACCCCGGGCTGTTTGTTTTCAGCTGTGACACACTGAACTTTGGTGTGTGTGTGTCTTTCATTGGGAAAGAAGTTGCTGTGGATCCGACAAGTCTGATTGTTTTGGTTCGGCCTGCAGAAACAAAGGGGTGTGAGTCACTGAGGATGGAGATTTGTACAGGCTTCAAAGGTTTTGAACCCTGCAAGCATCGGGGTCACATGTAGTGACAGAGGAAATAATGTCATTTTTCAAACTTCATTTACAGCGGTTTTAAAAGCTTCCTGTGTGTTACGAGGAAATTCAATTAGACAGGGGGGGGGGGGAACTCTGTTGCAAACACTGATAAGAGAGACAGTGTGGAAAGTGCGGTGAAAGTAATGTGCGTGTTTGACTCTGCTGAAATAAGGATTCAATTTCCTCTTTTTAAGAACACTGACTCAGCAGGAGGAGGAAGTGAGAGAGTGACTTCCCATCAGCAGCAAACGTGCTCCATCTTCTTACCCGCAGATAAAAAAAAACCAATGCCTGGGATCAGACCTTTGACCTGGAGGCGTTTGAACCGGTGTGACCCTCCTTCTCCGTCATGGGAGCGCTTTCTGCATGTTTATGGCAGTTTAACGGACCTCAGATGTCGCCGCCGGCAGTCGGTGTGTTCCCCGTCTGTGGTCTCCAACGCACGCTGTGGGTGTGTTGCTGGGCGGGGCCACGGAGGGGACATGCGGCCACCTGATTGGTCCGCAGAGCAAACTGAAGGCGGGATCTCTTCAGCAGTAGGCCGAAGCCACTTAAAATCCTGTGTGATTATGATGCTTTCACGGACACCTCGTATTTTTTTAACGCACGATGTCAGTGACCATCTAAACCCATTCTACATTTTACCAAACAATTGACTACAGGTAAATGTTAAATACAATACATTTTTATATCCTTTTTTCATTAATTTGATAAAAAAAAAACGCTATAGTTTATATTTGCTACTGTGAAATATTGTATTTGTAATATGCTGTATTTTCACAACGCTTGCAAAGGATGCGAGTATCTCTCACTTCTACATGAGTTTCCCCCCATGGTGCATCACTTGCAAAGAGAGTAAAGGCTCATTGTTTTGAGGATGAGCAGCATTTGCATGACAGTGAGGTTGCCATGGCATCCTGGAGTGATCTTCTTAAATACAAATCCACAGCTATCCTATTGGCATGTTAAAACTGCAATCGCCCCCAGTATTATCTTTTTTTTTTATAACACAACTGGGCACCTCTGCAGCCAGTGCTCATTTGCATTCTGCAAATATTGGAAAAACTGTATATTCTCTAAAAAGAAACCATATTGAAACCACAGATTGTACCACAGTGCGAGTTATTCATCAAATTGTCCTGCACGGCGCTGTAAAGAGTGGCAGCTGGGAAGTCCGACGGTCCCTGAACGCACCCCCCCCCTCCGGCTACGGTGTGAACTCTCTCATTCAGCGTGATCGCGTCTCTGTCTAGAGAAGCGCCGCGGCTTCGAGGAGCGCACACACGCCTCGCTCACACGCACTTTAAACAGGATGTAGCGACTGACACGGAGCGCGGGAGGGAGAGAAAGAAACACACTCAGTCACTCAGACGAGACGAGACGACACGAACCGCAGCTTCCAAAACCCTGCGATGTGACAGGACCCCCGGCGACCCCCGACATGAGCGCCGCGGCCGCAGCGGAGGAGACGCAGACGGGAGTGCAGAGGAGGCAGCGCGCCGCCGCCGCCGCCGACAGCTCCTCCTGACCCGAGACGCCCAGCCGCCGCCGCCGCCGCCCATTCATGCCGCAGCTGCGCACCCCTTCCACACACTGAGGTCCACGCACAGCCGAGAAGACCCAGCCAGCATCCCAC
>CAESWR010000007.1:329060-341074 GCA_903171835.1 Mullus surmuletus | reverse complement strand
ATCTTCCAGGCTGCAGATGCGCCAGGCGGAAGCATTTTCCTGACAACAAAACCACATGTCGTTAAAAGAACAAGTGTCCTTTCTGTTCTCCGGGTTTCTGTGTGGAGGGCGGAAAACCTTGTGGAGCAGTGAGAGATTGATTTGAGACGCATCTTCACGTTGCTTTTGTGCGAAAGTAACGACGTGGGTCAAATTAAACCCGCGGAGCGACGCTGACAGCCGAATGCTTCTCCAATCAAGATGGCGGGTCATTGCCGGCGTGCTGGGGACGAACGCCTGCGGAGTTGGGAGTTTTTTCTCAGCAGGCAGAGCACACTTCTGTGTTGTTACTCCAGATTTGCTTCATTTTCCCCCTTCTCTCAGCACATCACCCAAACTTTATTGTGATCAAGTAGTAGTGTTTGATTTTTTTTTTTTTTATGTTAATTTATTATTTCCCCTACCTCAGTTCTTATGAACTCTGAACGTGGGAGGGAACATTTTTTACGGGTCTCTGTGTTCCAAAAACCTGGTGCTTTGACGTGTCTGGCTCTTCATCTGGGCGCGGATGTGTCCCCCGCGGCCCCCCGGCTATCAGACCGTCTAGCTGCTGACCTTGCAAAGAGGAAAGCACATGTCCAGTAGCACAACTAAGGTAGTATTGGCCCTGCAGGATCTGACCGGATTGCATTATCTCCTCTGTAAAGTCCTAACTCAAGCGAAAATCAGAAACACCCCTGCAGACGGAGCACACCTGCAGCTCACACACACACACAGACACACACGCACCAGATAGCAAGCATCCCGCAGTACATGGCCCACACCTGCAGACTTTTTCCGCCACGCAAATGGAAATAAGAGCCCTTCCAGATTCCCTCCCACCTGCTTTCAGCGCTGCTCTGATCTTTAAGCTCAGCGACTGACCGGCCCCGCTGAAGCGTTCACCTTGGCTGCTGAACTTCTCCACGAAGCCAATTTAATTAGCGCTCTCACAGCTCGGCTTGCTGCTTTGCAGGCAACATTACTTTTGGGTGAAAGTGGGTCATAACTGAGCCGGATTTCTTATCAAATCCCAGTTTTCTTCCACCCACTATTTGCTGCTACAGACTGGGGGAAACTTCCTTCACCGTTGCACTGATGTAGAAATCTGTTTATGTGGCAGATTATGTGTGGGCAACACACATTATGCACAAAGTGTGGACGTGCACAGACAGATTTCAGTGGATGTTCCGGCTATTCCGCTCTGCCTGATAGGTCTTGGCATCCTTCAGTGTGTTGATTTAGAGTCTGTTTAATGAAACAAATTCAACACAGACACACACACACACACACCAATAGTGTCTTTGTGTGTGAAAACCCAATTCAGATTAGTTATCTCTTCTTTGTCTGATGCTTCAAAATGCGCAGAAGAGCAAGAATTCGCATCACTTTCAGCTCAAATTTCTTTCTGTATCAATCCAAAATAGCAAGCAGTGCATGGGAGCTCAAAGCCGTGCCACTGGATTGGCGCCCCAGTCATGTCTGTTAGCAGTCTTCTTTGGAGACGGGTGGTATCATAGTTTTATTCAGCTGTGAAATAACATCCCCGCCGCCGAAGTGGTGTTTCACTGCACTTCCGCGCGAAAGACATGGGAACACAAAGTTCAAAGTATGTGAAGGAATAGGAATGTGGAAAGGATCTCAAAAGAACATTCGTAAGCACCTTCTTTGAGAAATCAACATAATTTCTGCAAATTTTCTGGCTTTATGGACTCCAAATGCGAGTTCGAAGCTGCTTTCACTCGCCGAAAAGAAGCGATGTGGGTTTTTAATGAGAGTTATGAATGCAAATGTGTGTATGGGGGTGATTTATTGAAGTTTTGATTTCAATATTTTGCTTTGCATAGAGACTCAGGTAAAGGTTAAAGGATATTTTCCTCACAGGTCACTTGACCTTGTGAATTAGGGTAGCTATTTATATTTACCAAATGCCTTGTTTCAGAGATTTTCTTTTTTACTTTGAAAGAAAAGGGTACTATTAGTGTATTACCCCTTTCTATACAGAAGTAATTCCCATGTTTTCCTTTTTGCATTTGAGTCCCTGTATGTATTATCTATCTACTGTGCTCTTGTTGTACGAAATGTACAAATCGTATCCAATCTGGCCAAAGCTGAAAGTCTTGCAAATCTGCTTTTTACGAAATGTGTGTTGACTATGGTTAACCGTTGTATAGAATTTTGTTTGTGAAACTGAAGTGAACGGTACAAAATGTGGTCAGTAGGGGGATTAACCTGGATTACCGGGTTGTATTCTTTGACTCGAGGTCATAGTCGTGCTCCGCTGAGCCCTTTATCAAACATAATGTATTTATCTGTGCCAATTAGCCAAACTGACCCTTTTTCACAAGTGTTTTTCTTGTGATAACATGCTAGCTAATTCATTTCCCCCTCCCCGCTTCTTAGAACTCCTACTCATTGCTTGAGATCTTGTAGTTCTGTAGCTTTAGGCACACGCTGAGGTGCCCTGCGCTTGTACATTTGCTGAAGGCTGCATGATGTTAGTGGTACTGATCGGATGATTGGACATGCAAGAAAGACAAACAAAAAACAACATGGAAGTTAATGGGCCTTATCAGTCCTTCCATTATCAGCCTCGATGTTAGATGCCTGCTTAGATTTGTTGTTAAAGTCTCGCAAGGATTCGGCTTTTTATCGAAATTAACAATCAGTGAATAATGGATCAAATTCATCACACAATGTTAAGTGTGCTTTGCTGCAAGATTTAGGATTGCCAAACAGAATCGGAACGACGTTCTGGCATTGATCAGACCCAACCCTTGCTGCTTCTCCTTCTTTTGAGGCTTGTTCTTCCGCCGATGTCAGTCCCACTTCATTACTTGATGTGTAAATAGATGTGCGTCATACCTTCTAGAATATTACTAATGAGGTTCGCTGACTTCTTTCTTATCAGATGGCCTCGGCATAATCTCTGCAAGTTAGGATTTACATGCACTTTGGAAAATGAACACTGCTGTGAATACTTCAGATATGTATTAAGCCTAGGTTTAGACTTAGTTTACAAAGACAGAAGAGTTTCAAACAAGGCTGATGCCACTGAAATTGTACTGAAAAAGAACACGTCTCTTTCTGCAGTAGGTTTAGGAAGCAATTATATTAATGTTTGTGCTGATACAGTTTGTAAGATACCAGTCAAGAGAGAGAGGCAGTCCCCATTTTGTCCCTGCCTTTGAAGTTCTCTCTTTTCTTTATTATAATTGTTGCTTGAGAATGAAAATGTTCATTTTGACAGCAGCATGCAGGCTTCCATAGAGACGAGTAGGGAGCAAGTGAAGTCCATCTTTCTTTCTGTGGCTTTCCACTGGTACTCGACATTATTTTAATATCAGAAAATGTCAGGAAACGCTGAACAAATATCACACTGGAGGATCTTAATTTAATCTTTCCGTTTGTCAACAATCAATTAGGAAAAGGTCTTACCAGAGGAAATATTCTGGGGGATAATAACCATAAATGTCCTATTTACCCTAGTTGGTGTTGTGTAGCCAAACGTCCAAATGTCCCAATATCCCCTAGAAGCATCTGGTTTAAATTAGAAAGCCTTGCATCCAAAGCTAAATGTCACTGAATAGCTGAAGGCCCAGTGTTTAAAGCCACTATGTGTATAATTTGGAAGGGGGTGGGGGAGGGTCTTGGGGGCTTACTTTCATTTAATGGGGGGTTTGCACCCATTGCCAAACGTCAATGGCTGAACCCATATACTGGAGCTGGGTGGCCAAAACAAGTCTTCCACCTTAAACTTCAACTTTGAAGTATTGGTATTATTTGATAGCATCGAGTCGATGCTATGATTTTAATAAGCAATTCTTGTAAAATGACAGCCATGGGTTTTTTTTAGACTCTTGGCTACAGGCGTCAAACACTAATCCACTGTGCCAAAGTCTAGTGTTTGCACCTCTTTATGTACACGTATTTTCCCCATATGCCCGCTCTTCTGTGGTCGTAATTACCACTATTAAGCGTCAATATAGGTTGTTTTGGTCGCTTGCAGTCTGTAGGAGGACAGCAGTTAATTATATGCGTGATGGCTTTAACTACTGTGCTGATATTTCATATAGTACCACAGAACAGTTTGAAGAGCCAAAGTGATGAGTGATGACCAGCGGTAGCCCACCCAGCCCTTCCTGAACCACCTTGTGACTATTAGGAAATGAAACCTTACAGTCAGCCTCTCAGCTTAAGCCTTGTGCCTGAGCCAACAGGCCACACTGCCTTATAAAAACAGAATTTATATGTAGTTTGGGGGAAAAAGAAAAGGATTTGCTATTCTGGATCCTCAACTGAAATATCCTGAGGATCTTGGATTGTCCTACATATTGTTAAATTCTGTTTTAAGTCAGAGGACGACTCAGTTCACTTCATCATTATGGCTGAAAAAGACTTTTATCTCTGCCACGGGCCGCTGAGGGGATGGGAGTCGCACTTAGACACAATCAAGAGGGCTGCTCACAGCTCTGCTGCTTGGGGGGAATCACTATCACATCAATAAGTCTATGGTAATATATGTGGCAGAGTCTGTGAAATATGTACTCATGGGACATAAATGCAGGGTCAAAGGTCATTTGTGCCTTTTATTGCACAGACTACTCCTTCTTAAATGAGTGTAAATGTGTGTACAGTTTTTTTATATGACAATGTGCATGTGACCAAGCCATGTATAGTATCTTTTGAGTGTAAATAATGTAAGTAAATATTTAAGGAAGGATACAATGTTCCCTCAAGAAAATAAATAAGTTAAAAACAGATTCTGGCTTATTACTTAATTCTATCGGCAATCAAAGTGTTTTGGGGCAAAATCGAAGAATGTAAGGGTTTGACAAGACAATGTTGCAATTACTAAAAAATAAATGTTTTTGATTTGCTGTCTGACAACAGAGGCAAAGCAACTTCGATGGAAAATCATTTATCCTACTGATGGACGAGGCATATTGATCTTCCAGTATAAACAAGCAAGCAGGTTTTAACAGATGAGATGCACTCATGAGGGGATGTTTTTCATTCAGATGCATTTCTCTCTACTCCAGGACGAGAGATGCGGGCAGAAAACTCATACATCTTCATTCCCTTCGCAAACTCCGATCATTAACTCGTGCTGGGCTGCGCTTGTCCCAGCCGCGGCGGGAGACACAAGCACCGTGATGTACGACGGCCATTAACGCCTCCGAGGAGGCAAGAGCCATTTGAAGATGTCACTCACAAACAAATAAACATCCATACGCGAAACCCTGTCGCACCCCAGCTGCTCCATCCTTATAATAAACTCCTGAAATTTCATTGGAAGGCCTTCCTCTGTTTCATTACACGACAGCGCTGCAGCAAGTCTGGTCTTACTTGCCCATCTATCAATCTCTGTCCCTCTTGTCCATCAGTCACCCTGTAACTGAAGAACATCAATTTTCAAGATTCAGCCAAATGCCCCGAGAGAATACTAACCGACCCGGTCCTTGCTGGTGAGAAAATAAAAATGATTAATAGTGTAGTATCACAGGGGGAAAAAAATAGCTGGTTGATGACAAGTAATGGATGAAAAGCTGTGAAATATTTATCCCAGTGGATGAAACCTTGTGGCAACATCTCTTGGCTCTTCTGCATGTTTTGACTTCTGACATATTCTTACTGAATGCACACCAATGACGGCCTTGAAATATCGATTCAAAAATGTTTACGATGAAATGCATGAACACATTTATTTGATAAATATCCGCAAATGGAAAGAAAAATGTATATAATAGTTTAAGCGGGCCTTATCTAAACATTTGTCGCTATGTTGGTGTTGCTAGCGTAGCATAAAGGGCCTTAAATTCTCATTTAAACAAGGCAAGGAAAAAGTTTCAAACATTCAGGCATGTTAACACATGAGTAGACTAATTTATCCTAATGTCTAATGTCTCTAATAAATATTTGACAGATATGTATTAGTCTATATTTATGAAGAAATGTAAGACATAACTTGCTCTATTTGGGGACTTTATTTGAAAATGGAACATTTTGCTGTAGAGGCATTAGACTAATACGCAAATCTACAATCTTGCATAAGAGATAAATGTGTCAGTGCTGCTTTTTTTCCCAACTTCACAAAGTCCCTAGAAATACTTTCTCCACATACAAGCGTAATACTTACACACATCCTGAACGCCTCCGTAATGTAATATGTGAAGTCATGCTTTGGTCATCAGCAGATTTTCACTTTAACTTCTAGTGGGATCGTGATTACAAAGAACTAAAACAAGGAAATCAATCATTGTTGAATTGGATGATAGCAGCGTCGCGCCTGAGGAACGAGATCGACAGTGGAAGAATAACAATACAACGACATTTGGAGAGGGTGATCGCCTACTGAGGATTAACAACAATCGCAGAGACGCAGCAATCAGTGATGACTACCGCTGCAGGGCCGGGGTCTTTATTATACTTCTGATAATAGAGGAAACAGGGGGGGCGCATCGCAGTCGTGACAATATGTGAATAAAACGGTGCACATTTTCAGCATGGAACAACAATTTTCTTTGCACTGGTGTAACCTTGAAAGACGATCTTGAAAGTGAGTGGCAAAAAAAAAGCGCCTGAGCTAATGCTCGGCACTCCGGGTTCCCACTTTATTGAACCTGCATGGAGGTGCTGGAAGAGAAATAAGGGGAAAGACAATGCGAGGGAGCAATTTTCATGCTGAGGGAAGTCCTAAGCATCTTCAAAAACATCCCCACTGTTCCTCAGATACACACGGCGAGCATCTGCGTGTCCAACGAACAAAGCCGCAGACTATCAACCAAATTGCTTGTTCTAATCCCATTATACACTCTCTCTTTGAGTCCGGGTTTACACACCATGTGCACTCCCTGCCACCAGGCTTAGCCACATCAGAGGGACACAAAAACTCATTCATGAACATGAGCGGATAATTGTTTTTCCTGTGAGACTTCTTATTTTTTATTTTACGGAGACATCCATGAATGTTTAAAATGTGTTTAATATTTCATTCATCCAAAAATGCGATCGCTCATCTTCATTCTGAATGTGGTGTTGCGGCCAGGGTGACAAACAGAGTAAAGAGGCAATTTGTAGGAGTTATATATAATGCAGAGGTTTTTGCTACTCCGGCGCACTAATGTCCGATTGCGCCGTGTGTCGCCCATAACCTGAAATGACACCTGTGTTACAGTGACGTTGACTAAGATGACTCATGCAAATGGACTGGCAGTGATTTTGCAGGATGGGAAGATTGCGCGCATGGCTTTTAGAGCCCACTCGTCTGTGGCCGGGTCGGTGTGTTATTAGAATGTAGAGTACAGATGCAATTCAGAAAAAAGCTAAGCAAGATATCCGCAGATTTAATAGCGCCCTTTCTTCAGGCAAGGCACGTTTATTTGTATAGCACAATTCAACACAAGCTAATTCAAAGTGCTTTACATAAGCATTAAAAGCAGCAGGACACAATTGAAAACAATAAAAACAGTCAATTAAAAAATAAGATACAGCAGGATAGGAAAAGAGGTAAAATAATAAAAGCACAAGTCAAACACTGTGTAGTTGAAAAGTAAGGGCAGTCGACTACAGCAGATGTGAAGTGTTTAAGTTAAGAGTACGCTGCAGTAAACAATAGTGTTTTTTGCCCTGATTTAAAGGAGCTGACAGTTTGAGCAGACCTCAGATCTTCAGGTAGTTTGTTCCACAGGTGAGAAGCATAATAACTGAATGCTGCCTCACCCTGCTTGGTTCTTGGAACACACAGCAAACCAGTTCCAGATGACCTAAGGGGTCTGGGTGTTTCGTAGGGATTTCGTTAATAGGCTCTTCCTTTGAATGTTTCCCTTTTAGAAGGGATTTGTTCCCAATTGCACAGTGGCCGAGGGCTGCAAACGCACTGCAAGCACAGAAATGCTGCAAAGGCGAAACGCTGCAAATTCACAAAAAAGAACAAACATCTGTTGACATCTGTTGTCGCTCTGTGATTGGCTGCGCATTAATGCGCGTGTGATTGGTTGAAAGGGGGAGACAGCTGATTGTCTACAAACAGGCAGGTTGGAAACATTCATTTGTGGTTAGAAAAACCACATAGTTTCTTACAAAATAGCAGTGCATGATGTGGTACAGCACTAAGTTGTCAAAATAAGAGCACCACACAATGAGTATACAAACTTATACACACAAGAGGTGTGCAGGTCGGAATGCAGCCCTGGAGTTTGTTTGTCGGTCCGGCCACAGTGGCTTTTTCTTCCTTCCAACTCTACACACCAAGAAGTTCATTTCTGCTTCATATCCTCTCTGTCGCTGGAACCATAAAACGAGTTGCTTCCTGTGCAGGAGAGGAGTGATTGTCTTTCTGTTTACAACTGAGGTTGAAAGTCGCTGTTAAGGCGAATAAGCACCGAATGCAAGGGAAAAGAGATCGTAACGAATGGAGAATTTATCGTCTTACATAAATAATTTCTCTCATACGACTTCCTCCCTGGAATGAGTCTCTTTGTCTCCAGGCTGCCTTCTCTCACTTCGTCTTCTTCTTCTCCTTCTTCTTCGAGCCGTCTCCCTCCGACGGCTTCCCCGTCTTCCACGGCAGGAAGTTGTAGGACACCAGGGCCGTGAGGAGGTAGGTGGCCATGCCGGTGTAGCCGGAAATCACCAGACACAGCGGCTGCGCCAGCACAAACAGGCAGAACACGTTCATGGACGCGTGGTCGTCCAGCTCCACCCGGTCGTCCTGCGTGGCCTTCATCACCCCAAAAAAGTAGATCAGCGCCACAGCCGGGTAGAAAGCCAGCTCCACCATGGTGCGGGAGACGGGCCGCTCACTCCCAAGCTTTGGGATTGGAAAAGAGTTTAGTCTCCACTGAAGAACCGACGCAGACTGTGCTTCTGAGACACACTCACCAATATCAGATTTAGACAGAAATCCCTCCGAAGTGTGACGGCGACGGCTCACACGGGGAAAAACAGACCTTGATCTTTGATCCGTCATCACAACAGTCTTGTCAAACATTATCTACCTTCTGTGTTCCTTATCAGCACACTTGAGTTCTGTCCTTCACAGCGCTATCTGCGGCAGCCTTATGCGGGGGGCACTCATATAAGACGGCTTGGAAACACTCCAGAAAGGCAGATTATTCCGTCTTTTATGGGTGAATTTTCGGTAACAAAGACAAAAATCAACTGGGATCATTTTTTGGTTCAATTCAGCAGAAGAATTCGCAGAAGCACGTCACACTGACTTTTATACACCGTAGATGCTGATGAATCCAGTGAATTTTTTGGGTGCACGATTGTAAGTGTCAAGATACTTTCACTTGATGCCGGTACACACTACAGGATAATTGAGTCGATTTTTGTCACGTTCTCCCCCTTCCGATCAAAGCCAGCAAAGGAAATTGTCGGATGTTTGCAAACGGCATCGTGTCTGATTTTCCGTTCGTGTGTTAAGAGTGATTTTGTCCGGTCCGATCCACCCTGTAGTGTGTGCGGTGTTCCGAGGGGAGTCGAGCACGCACAGTGTGTAACGTCACGCGTACCGGACCAACAACCAACAATTAGCAAGCTGAGTCGGCTGACTGACGGAAGAGGAAGTAAAAATAAAACATGCCACAATTTTTACACCCCTCTAACTCATGCATACAGCCCTCATTCCCAACGTCTTCCATGACTTTTTCCATAATCATAGTTTTTTTGTGCATTTTTTCCATAAGTAATAGGCCAAAAACAACCATCATTGCGTCTGGACCCGTCCGTCATTTACAGGTTTAAACTGTCTTTTGTTATCATCAAGTGTGTGGTCTCTAAATCTGTGAAGGTTTGAAGAATCCTGTAATGTGCACCAGCCTTTACTCAGATCATTTGTAACCTCGGGCAGGGAGTGCAGAGGGAAAGACAGGAGCCACTTTCCCTTCTCAGGCGACAGGAAGAGATATTAAACAGTGTAGATAAAGTTTTCCCACTTCTTTGAACGCGAAGCGCAGCCTCTTGACTAAATGTCTACATGAAGAAGAAGATGAGTGGGTTGGCTTGCAAGAATTAGATTAAACAGAATTAAATTACACAGGGGCTTTCTTATCCAAAGTGTGGTCTTTATTTTGTATTATTTATTAAAAGTCAGTAGCATTTTGGTCTTGAGTTCTGCTTCATCTTGATTTGAACCAGTAGACCAATAACATGAAAGAGACTTTTTCAGTCCTCACTGCTCGTAGGAAAATGGGAAAAGAATCATTTTGAAAAACTTAAAAAACAAGAAGAAAATACACACGAGTAAAGCTATCGGGTGTTGATCATGTAAACAATCCAGGAAAATCCTTGAATTGGAGTTTTATGTGGTGTTTAGAGAAAGTCGTAAGCAATCTGAGCTGTTTGAGAGATAGATCCTTGTGGAAACGCTGGAAACTATCTCAGTGCTGCGATGGGGGAACCTCTTCACAGCCAGTTAATACCAAGTAAGTGAACACAGGTGTTGCTCATCACACTGCACCTGTGTTCCCCTCCTCAAAATGTCTGCAAAAAAACAAAAAGAAACACGTTGGATTACTAAAAGCCAAAGAAGAATCCAGACTTTAAGGGGGAAAGGCCACAGAGGCACCAATGGACTAAAGCAAGTCAACAAAAGTTGACATTTTTGCAAAACGTGTGTTTTGCCATGTCTTACCATGGTGGGTTTCCAAGGAGGATAAAAGGTACAAGTTCAGTGTTGTCTTGTAGCATCTTTTGTGGGTAGATGGTGATAAATTCTTTTGAATCTTATATTATTTTGAAACATTGTATGCACCAGGGTGCCGGTTTTCAAGTGCTGGACTCCAGAATTCCAGTAAATCAAATATAATAACAACGGTCTCTCAGCAATATCCAGTTAATTTCTTACTTTCATTTAAATATGAATAAAACCACCCCCAAAGGGGATTTCAGGGTTAAAAAAAAATAAAAAATTAAAAAGATGATTTGTAATTATGCCATTATCCAGAGAGCTGACACTGAGCAGTCAGTGAACGGGACTCCCTGCGGATTATTTTAAACGGTCCCAAATGGAAAATGTACGCTTAATAGAGTTCTTTGCTATTCGCTCTGCTATTTTCAGATTTATGCTTTTAAGATCGCCATCGCCACACAGGGATGAGCTAAAATGACAAATTAGAGAGGAGCGATCACCCGGCCTCCTCTCTGAAGTGCTGAACCTTCCTTACAGTGGGAGTGGCGACTTCAAAACTTTTGGAAAAACAACAGCAACTGACATATAAGTTTTTTGTGTACAGTCTGGCTTTATATATATATTTTTTAGATGTTTCTCTAATCTCGCGTCCAACACTTTGAATATTCCCCTTCGCTGCAGCCTGGGGGGGGTTCTGGGCCGGCAGCCAGTCAATCAGCCACCCGGGCAGCTATGGCCCCTCGATAAATACACTTCCGCTGTTCCTGTACATGGTCTCCTCTCTGTTTCTGTGCCAGTCTCGGAGTAATCATTCAAAAATGTTTCTGTTGTCGGCCACCTTGGGAGTCGTTTGATTGTGGATTAAACAGGCGGAGAACTGAGTGGGATTACACTCTGGGCGGGGGGCAAGCAGAGAGCAAGCAGAGAGCTGCATAATGCCCCAGTGTTGAGATTAAGTCGAGCTCAATCATAAATGTGAAGTGCTGGGGTTTGTGCAAAATCTGCCACTAATAGGTATTTAATGAGGGAATCAGACATTTTCAATTGCCTGTTACCTTATAAACCCTAAATGACCTGAGCAAATCTTACAGGTTTTCTTTTTTTTTGCTTCAACCTGCCTGTTTTTGTTACTGATTTTCTGACTTTCCCTCCCATGAAACCACAAGATCTTTCATTTCGAAGGATGGAAACGTTGGGGTGTGGCTCGAGGAGTTGTAGACAAGAAGTAGTGGTTTAGACATTTTCAAATCTGAGTTCCAAATGAAGGATGCATTATTAATATTAACTAAAACCTACAGACTCAGCACTGAAGTATGCAGACCGAACTTCATGTTAAGCTGCCTTTTGAAGATTAAATTAC
>CAESWR010000007.1:304238-316145 GCA_903171835.1 Mullus surmuletus | reverse complement strand
AAGGCCAAGTTTCTATGTTACGATGTAGTATAATTGTGGCTTAATATGTGCGCTTCTAAACAGTATCTTTGTATTGCCCATGTAGAAAAGACATAGGAATGAAATTGAAGATGACACTGGAGGATGAGCATGCATTTCAAACGTCAACATCGTAGACGATTATGCACATGTAATCGTGGCAGCCCTAGAACCCATTAAGTCCTTGCTGCTGTTTTTTTGTCATTTGTCAGAACTCAATACTAATGGGAAAAAGCAAGTCCCAGGGGGAAATCCTGCGTGGGGAATACCATGAAAGTTATCAAAGGGATCTCAAAGCAATCGGGTTAAAAGTCCGAGCATTCCTGCCTTCTCATAAACAAGACAGGTGCATAGAAAGTCATCTCGCTGTGTGAATTGCATCCATTGTACAAGCATCTGTCCGCGGCATATGTGCTGGAGTAATGGGAGCTTAATAGCTCTCTGTCAGGGCTGCGGAAGAAGGTTGATTCACAGCTGTGGACGGCCACCATCACCTGGCAATTAGAAAGACTGGGATTTTTTTTTTTCCACTTCGCCACTCAGACCACAGCCACGTGAGCATCTTTAAACTAAACTTATACTTTCCAGTATTTCTGTTGTTTCCAATGAATATGCTGAGTTTGCTTCTCCCGGAGATCTCAGTCAGAAATCCTGAAAACAGGCGCTGCTTTAATTGAATACATTTCCCAGACATCATTATGGCTCGTTTGAATCTGTGGTGCTTGAATAAGAAATGATGTCTGGTCCAGCTAATGATGAGCTCTGCCAGTTCCAGGTATGTGGTCGACAGGTTCGGATCTGCCAAACTGACAGCAGATGGATCCGGTGAGCAGAAACTGGCAGCAGCGGTTCCACCCAAAACTTCCCCCAAAATTCCATTATTTTCAGTGTAATGTTCATTTTAGGCATTTTCAGAGGAGCTGTGGATTCATTTGTAGCAACAGAAATGAATTTGAGCTGGCATGTACTCCTCGGATTATTCATATTTATCAAACCTCAGAACTGCTTTTGACACTTTGACAGAACCGAGTTTGAAAAATGAATGAAAACTGCTGTCAGTGTTTATAGCACCAGTTTAAGCCGGGTTCCTTTAGCGAGTGATGCATGATTGAGTTCCGTCCCTGAGAGTCGAAGTGAGATTGTTTGCCTTTTCTGAGCCTCCGGTGCTATTTCAGCTTTGGCTCAGTGCCCCCCCCCCCCCCCAATTGCAGGATGGGATGATTGGGCAAGATGGTCCTATGTGGTACAGCAGAGCAGGAAATGTGCGAAAAGTGTGTGGGTGAGATGACTGGATTTGATTATCTAGCTACCGATGCCCTGTGGGGAAATAGATAATGGATGAGTGAAGAAATGTGTGTGCCATAGTGTATAGCTTTGTGTTACTGCATTCATAAGGATGTAATTGCATTTGTGATGGTTTAGGACAGTTATTTTTGGGGGGGAGATATATTTGAATTCAAACACATGACAGCAAAGAAAGCTTAAATGCATTATAGCGCCATATCACTGAACAATTTAATGCCCTGGGTCAGGATATTAATGTGATTGCAGAGATTTCTAATCCTCAGAGTGCTGGCAGAGATCACTGAGACTGCTTTTTATTGTAACTTTTTTGAGTTTGCCTTATTAAAGTAATTCTGCTTCTTTATTCTATTTTATTTATTTATTTTTTGGAAGTTTGTAGTCGTAGTAGAAGCTGAGCAACTGGTCAGACGATCATCGATTCTTCATCGATTTGTTGCTTTGGCAGTATCAGGAGTTGGGTCAGACTGTGGTTGACTTCGGTTTGTATCTTAAGCATTCATGCAATTTTTCTTGAAATTCATTGTAGTAAAAAAAAAAGCTAGTCATACAAGAACAAATCTGTGCTCTCTGTCAGTGAGGTTTCATTTACGTAATAAATTGCATGAGGTTTTAGAGGCTCTTACATCTTCCTTTTCTTCAGTGTTAAAATACAGCACGGCTACACAACCCACTGCTTAATATATTCACATAACATTGAATAGGCGTTTTCTATAGTTTGTGATACATGTAAATGGTAACCCAATCAGCAACTCATTTGAGTGATGTTTTTTTTTATTAAGCATTTCATATTTAGCCACTTTGAAGCAGTTTCCAAACGCTTCATCTTTGGATATTTTCACCAGTCACTTTTATTTGCTTTTTGCATTTAGTCTCCTGTCACGTCAGAGTAAAGAAAAACAACATATATAGGAGCATTTGCGATTGTTTTCCACCTTTTTTTTTTTTTTTTTACCAGGAAAACAACACCCTCAACATGTATGAACAAAGCCCTCGCTGACGTGTGACACCATCTGTGAACGCCAGCGAGAAGCGTTCCTCTTAACTTGATGTGTCACAATATGCAGCTCACACAAACTGATGACGCAAACTTTTCGATGATCACAGCACGGCAGGGTCCGGACCGCCGGGTACCCCTGACCTCTGATGTCGCGACCCAACCGCGCTGCTGGGAATTTTTTTTTTTTTTTGTGATGATCCCGAGCTTCCATGCCAGGCTGCAGCCTTGCAGTGTCTGTCTGGCAGACTGAGCTGGAATCTCCCCAGAGGAAGTCCTGGCCTGAATAATTCAACAGCTGGTGGGAAAAACGATCCTGCTTGATTCTGCCATCGATTCGACACTAAAGCAACGCCAGCACTACAGTTTGGATTCACATGATGGAGGTTATGAAGAATTCGATGCATTTTTTTGGGAACTTTGGCAAACAGCGTCATTTTTCTACACGTGTTCTGGCAGGTGTGTGTCAGCGCCACGGATCGAGGCACAGAGTGTGAAATATCACAGCCAGTGGGGATAGAAGTAAGATAACAGGCAGCGATGAAGGGCTACTACGCTTTTCTTTTCTTTTTTTCTTGATTCATCATCCAGCTTTAATAACGCTGCTGCATACGCTTCCCCAAATGGCCCTTTACACGCTCCTCTCCCTCCATTATAAACTCTCCTGCCTCCTCTCGCCCTCCCTCTCCCATCTGTTTGCTTCTTCCTTTTTCATCTTTCCCATCTCCCTTTGCTCCTACCTCTTTTTATCTTATGTTATTATCCTAATTGTGGCAAACGCCTCCCTCGCTCTGTCATCCGCCGCTGCCGTGTAAACAGGCCCTTTAATTTTCGTTTCCTCAGGCGCGGCTTTTTCATTCAGGAAGTGTGAGGGATACCCTTCTTGTTCATCGCAGCATGGACGTCCTTGCGGAAAATACTCAGCCTTCCTCAGGTGACAAATTATCAAATCTTAATGAAAATCTCATAAAATAGTAAAAGTTTCATCTGCATTTCCCCTTTTTTTCCCCTCAAAAATAAATCTGAAAAGAGACCGAGGCCCAACCCTAAAGAGAAAAAAAACCAAACTGTAGATCATCAGCTCTTTGATGCTTAAAGCACACACGGCCATGCTAAGATGCATATAATAACAATGATAATAACCGGAATGCATTTGTAGGTATTTTGCTCCGCTTAAATCAAAGCAACAAATGATATTTTGAATAATGATGGGCGATTAAAAGCTGGAAGTTCAAAGATATAAATATTGATGCAGTGGGGATCATGAATGCGAATACCAAATTCACATTTATGGCCTTTGGCAGATGCTTTTATCCAAAGCAACTTTCGGTCCGGAAGGAGAGCCTGCAAACATTAACTTATAATTCGATAAGACAAAGTACAAGGAGATCAATGTCGTAGCAGTCCATCCAATAGTTGCCAAAATATATATATATAGAAGAGTGAAAATGTCAGCCTCCTGCTTGCACAAAAGGAAAGAAAAAACATGGCAAACTCTGGGATATTAGTTAAACATCGTGAAATATCAGTTCCTGCAGAATCCATGGGCGTGCTTCTGCCGCAAGAGGACAACTACAAAGTAAAAACTTTCTGTGCTTTTGAAAACATCTGTTTATTTGGAACTTTAAAACCGCGGGTGATAGATATCCAGCGCCTCTACCTTATTTCCTACAGTAATGTGCACACACTCCCAACCCCCAACCCTCCGTCTTGAGTTATAAGAGCAAGAGGTCAAGCACAGAGCCGAGACTCGTATAGATTCGATCTCCGCCCACAAACTGTCCTCCCTGCACCGGCAGAACACAGCCTCGTTTTAATGTTTCACGCCAACATTTTGCTGATACTGGATGCAAATTTCCGGGGGAATACTCTTTGGTAAATATCGCCAGTCTCTGCGTTTGCATAAGAGTAGCGAGTTGTAGCTGAGGCTCGGTGTGGAGATGATGCTAACACATACACACGCTTCTCTGTGGATATAATGAGTGAGTAATCCGGTTTGAATCCTTTCAAAATATGTTGGTCCCTCGTTAAGTATAAAATCAACAATATACAAGCTCCCATAGCTGGGGGGGGGGAGGATTTTTGCTGACTTGTACTCGGTTCTCAGTCAAAAATCTCATCAGCTCAATTTGCATGTTGTGAAATGACTGTTCAAAAAGAGGCACTCATCCCCCAGATACTTATCATCCCTTTTCTCAGCTTTCACTCGCAGAGCAGTTAGAGTTGGAGAGCCAAGGAGCCTCCCATAGGTTAGGAGGAAGGATCTGTCTAATTATTGTGGCTTCTGTTAGATGTCGGCAAATAAAGTCGACTGTGACTGTGTGCCTGTCTAACAGGAGCTTGTTTCTTCTCTCCGTGCAAGAGGAACTCCATTATTCGCAGTCTATTTCTGATCTAATCTCAGAGGACTTCATTTTTCTCCCGCACTCTCACTCTTTCCGTCTCTCCCGCACACGCGCGCGCGCACACACACGCGTTCTGCAACTCCTTTTCTTGTTGTTGCATTTGATTTTTCTCTCACATTCCTGCTCTCTTCATTTCACAATTTCCCTTGTGCACAGGAGACATACATACCTAAATTCTGCCTCTGCTTGCCTCCGTGCATCTCAGATCTTTTCATAACCTAATTTACATTTGGGGGAAGTTGTGTTCAGGAAGTTAGTTTGAAACCCCTTTAGTATTGCTGAGAGATTATGCAACACCTAATGCAAATCTGGTGACACACTTTAAATATTTAATGTCATAGCAGTAGTTGTTATGATACCTGTTCTACTAAAGGGTGGTTTTTACTCAACACATCTCTTGTCCAATTCGGAAGGACATACGAAGGACCTTTTTTCTCAACCTATGTCTCGTTAATTCGGCTCTGACCGCAAACTACAAGGCGTCATTGGCCGTCTTTGCTTTAAACGCTCGGTGTTAACAAGGGTCTGCGCCTCACTTTTTGGGTGAATCGAATTTTGGGTGAATTTTGAGCAGGCAGGTTTTGTCTCGGGGGCCGGTGTGTAGGAAGGCAAATGCGGTGGGGGCCCCATCTGACGCGGGGAAATAAAAGAGCCGCTTTGATGAAGTTCTGTTTCAGCAGACCTAGTTTTGAATTTGCTCAGGTTGAGCTCCTGCTAGCGGGGTGTTTCTGTTTGAAGTCATAGTCAGTGCAATCTTTTGTTGTGCCTTTGTTAGCCTTCCTGGTGAGTGGTCTCTGCGTGCGAGCATTATTTATGCACATCCCCCGTGTCCCTGAACATTGTGAATGTATATTTTGTGTATTTGAACTGCTGATGAGGAGTTGGTTTTTGAGTGTGAGGTAAAAAAAGGAAAACCAACAACCTTGGATGTTTATGCAGCTGCTCAGTTTCTTTTCATAGTATATAATTTCCTTATAATGGTCGAGGGTGAGTTAAAAAACAGCACAAATTGTCACCTGAAAAGGCAATAAAAATCTTGATTGAAGATTGAAACCTCTGCTGACTAGTGAATGAGTCACTTGTAAAAGCTTGTAAACTGATAAACAAGCTGGAATCTCCACTTGCAGCATAAACAGTGGGCAACAATAGGAGTTGTGGTTTAAAAATGGATTTCCCCGAATACAAATATCTCCTCAAGTCTGCATGGATAAACCATCATTACAGGGGAAAAATAAGAGTCAACTCTAAATACTTTGAAATCAACATTACCGGTAATGTATCATCAGATTGGTGGCAGAACTTGTGTACAAGCGTAAATACTACATGTTTGGATGAATAAACAAAAAAAGTTGGATGGGCAAAATAGGATTGATACAATTCTGGCAATATTCCACAATATCAAAACAGACCAGTACAGCAAGGAAGACATTCTCAACATAGAAATAATCTACTTTTAACATCTCAACTACCTACTGTCATTGCATCGCCAGGGGACCGAACCTGGGATAACACACATCCCCAACAGCAACACAGACCCCTCATCTATCATGTTCTACAGCAAACTGTTTATATTATTGAATCCCTCCTGTGGAAAAAAACAAAAAAACAACCCATCACCAATTATCCACTTGCAAAGACCATATTCAGTGGACCTTGTGGCCCCAAACCACAACTGGCATAAAACATACTCTCTCTCTCTTCCTCTAGCAGAAGAAAGGGAATGCAGTATCTCATGGATGGGGAGGATGTGCTGCGCTGAATTCATAGACTGTAATAACCCCATTTTTACCTTCCATCATTATTTATTATATGAGATGTAGCATTTTTGGACCATCTTCAGGCCACTTTGACTGTAACAGATGGCTCTCAATAAAAAGCGGGCACCTTACGCGGATGTCGAGGGTATTAGGTCTGTTGGAAATTTACCGATGGCTGGAGATGTGCGCACAGGACGGGAAGAGCAATGGCACCACTAGATCACATCGGTGGAAGCTCAGCTGCAGCATGGTGGTGACTTTGTGTCTGGAAACTGTTTGAAAGCTTACATTTAGCGACACTGATAATCAAAAGTGCAGAGGTTTGCTTTGCTTTGCGAGGTACAGAAGCATTTTCTCATTTTGAGAAGAATTTTAAGAACCTTCCATTAGGGAGCTCTAAAGCACCCAGAAAGATGTAGATGCACAAAGCTGCACATTTGCATCATCACTCACTTTAACAAATATGGATTCAGAAGGAACAAGAAACTGCACTTAAAGTGTAGATGTTACAGTTTAGTGCAAAAATTAAGCATTCCACTTCTTCTTCTTCTTCTTCTTTTTTATTTCAGGAGTAAATGGTGTCATTTTCTTGCACCGAAATATAAAATTAATCAGCCATTTATCATGCATGGACTTTTACGCCCTTGTCAATAAGATTGTTTTAATTCATGAATGTAAATATTACGGAAATGTGTCAGATATTCAATTAACCTCTTACACACTCACACACACACAGGTGAGTTCCTTCTGTAAAAATGAACACATAACCTGCATTAGTCTGGTTTCTGCTGTGGTGTAAATATGGATGTAATATGATGCACCACAAGTATAAAAATAGAACAAATGAAGTATCAGGTACACACCTACACCATTAAGGCAGCATGTGTCATTTTTAGATCAAGTGAGACATGAGGAGAGCTCCCACACGGCCCTGTCTTTATATAGAGAGAGTTGTTTTGTTATATAAACGCCTGCTAATTCTAAAGAAAATCACCAACTACTGAATAATAATAATGTCATTTTTCTTAATAAGTCACAAAGTTTCAGCTAAATTCTTACAATGGAAATTAATGTTAATTGGCGTAGGTGAGGTATTTTATGAAAAGTGCCGAAGGTTAATGGAAAAAAAAAAATCCTTCATAAAATTCTGTAAGCTCCATTAAGCGAGGGATGGATAGCAGTGGGTAAATGCACACAGAATCAAAGCCTCTCAGTGTCAATAAAGAATAAATTAGAATAAGTTAATGTTCTTAATTATATCCCTGCTGTCTATGCCTGTTAAATGGTGAAAAAAAACCCAAGTGTTATATACCCCAAATCTATCATTTACCTTGTCAAACAACTTGAACTGCTCTTCCTCTTGACACATATCTGTATTGATGTTGATGTTGATGCTATTTGTTAATTAGTAGTTTAAGCGAAAACCTGTTTGACAGAAGTTGGCAACATGGGTGTCCAATTTGTCTACTCTTTCAATGTTGTGAATATTCATCTGTGTTTTCAGTCTGGTGTAGAAGAGAGAAATAGTTGTTGTGTTGAAGCTTTTTTCCAAAAGGGGAATTTACGATACGGTCACAGAGCTCATAAAGACATTTGCAGTGGGAAGAATCTTCTTTTATGTGAAATGGATTTTTAATTTAATATGATGGTCTGGAAATGGCTTGTGCAACGCGAGAGAACCTTTATTAGTATTTCTGCTGGAAGTCAAGTGAATCTATTGTTTAAATTGGTATGCATCCTCGAATCTGCCATTGATCTGCTTCGCTCGAAAACTTATTGGCCTCATAGTTTTAGAGATAATGGTACATCGGTTTACGCGTGTAAATCAGTTACTTAATTTCCTCACCGTCGAGCAGTAACAATGCAAAAGAAATAGCTATTGATGGATTCTGGGTTACACTGTGTCAATGTGCCCGCCAGGTGCTGGATTTGCGGGTTATTGTGGGAAAACGTACATATGTAGCCGAGTGTGTATTTTGAGAAGAGCTGAATAAATTTAAATCCGCAGAGCATCTAGTGATTAGCAACAATACTTCCCCAAGACAGTCGCGAGTGAGGATGAGAGGCTGAAAATAGCAACATGTTTTTTTTCAAAGACTCTTTCTTCTGCAGCTGTAGGAGTGCAATATTTGTGATTGGGATGAAATGACTTTTCAAGTGACTGCAGTGTGTGCTCTGATTTGCGAAATCCTTTATCTTGCTTTAGTGGCGGCAAGAGCATTTTCCTTTTCAGTTTAGATCAGACTAATGAACGGCAGTCTGGCCTGCAACTTTGGACTGCGCAGGAGATTCTTTAGATGTTACAACACTTCAGTCACAGTCAATCACAAGCCATCAGCAAAAGAAATGAAAAGCAGGAGCTCTTTTTCAGCTGTAATTGTGATCTCAAGTTGCCACCCGAAAGCTACAAGGAGGGGGAAGAGGAAAAGCAGGAGGAGGAGGAAAGGTTCAAAATAGAAAATGGCTGATGAAAGAACACAGTGGATGTTTTATGGCAACAATAACTGCAGGAGAAGATGAAACATCACTTGGACCAAACAAGAAATAGAGAACCAGCAGGCTGCGGCGTCTCGAGCAAGCGTTCCTCCGTCATTGTGGCGACCGAGTGAGTGAAAAGAACACAAGAAGGGTAATACTGTTGGCACACAGCTGCCTCGGGCGGGCATTATGAAAAGGTCAAGCAACTGCGATGGAGGTGTGGCACAGACGCAGGAAACCCGAGTGGAAGATGAGAGATTAAGTTTGAGAGGCGCTCTGGGTCTGAGATGACGCCACTGTGGCGCCTCGATGCTGATGCAGGTTGCAAGATTAACTCTCTTTTATAAAGGGGTGAATAGGAAAATCACTGCAGCCCACTTGATTGTCATTCTCACAAGGAATTCCCAATTCATCATTCATATGCAGTCGTTTTTGGTTCTAGGGTGACAGCCTGAAGGTCTATAGGCTTCAAAACCAGTAATCTACAAATCAATGGATGATAATCCAGTTTTGCGTTCTCTTCTATTATGCAGTTGATGCTCTATATCTATAAAATGTCAAAAATAAAGTACATTTCTGATGAATCACAACTGAATCCCCACTACAGATGATCATATCATCGCCCAAGTGTATTCGCCTGATGTGCCCATACATATGATTTCTGCCTAAATGGTTTTAATAACACCATTTCATTTTCTACCTCTGCCAAGATTTACATTTTAGAATCTTCAAACTGCCGGGCTGACTAGAGCATGAGAAGAAATGCTTTCAGGTTCACATCTCTTAAAAATGACTCTGATTCTCAAAACCATTAACGGAATGCAGGGCAACATTTTTATCCCAAACACAGGTGTGGAATGTGTGTGTTGCATCAGAGCACCCTGGCATGGTTGGCTAATAAAGCCAGTCTGTGTGTGTATACGTGTGTGTGTTCAGTCCAGGACGTCACTGTTACAGGAGCAACAGCTTCTTTTCCACCTGGTTGACACGGCCATGGGGCTTCACCCGATCGCAGCCCCCCGCCCCCCAGCCATGATCGATCACTCCAAACCCCCCGTCCACACGTGTTGGGCCGTGCATCACACGCACACATAGACACACTTAGTGCACTGGTGTCGTCCCAACTGAAAATGTTGCCTTGTATTCCTTTAATATTCTGTGATAGCCAGTAATATTTCAGGCCTATTGGTGGGTCCAGGATAAACAAACATAAACTTTATACTGTGTACCTTAAAGAACCCCGGTGAACTTTCATAGCTCTAGAGAAGTGCCTTGCAGCCTTGACACAGCAGACGCGCCCCGTGAGAGTTCAACACCATGGCAGCTGAAGTCAAAAAGACATTAATTGTTCAGTGTTTTCACAGATGAAAGACTCTGGGCTCACAAGTCCATAAGAGATGTACTATGATGTGTCTGAGGACATGCAAAGCACATAAAAAGGAGTGCAATATAATGAGAGACCCCTCTCTGTTTTGGCACTAATGATCTTTAAATTAAAGATCAAATGTATCTTAAGTCGACATAAAAAGTTGAGCAGAGGTTTGCGATTCTGCCTGTTTTCATGAGTCCCTGATGACTGCAAGTTCTGAGGAGAAAAAACATCAGGTTTCTCTCACAACAAAGTACCTACCTGAGTCATCTGTAAGTCATGTTGCCTCCGCTATCTTGTTCTGGTGGGAACAAATATTTCTGCACTACACACTGTTGTGCACAAAAATATTGTTGGAGAAGTCAAACATCAAATAATTTAGTGTTCAAAATACTCTAACAGGCTCATATCTTTTGTAGATGTGACCTTGTGATAGAATTATTAGATTAAAAAAACACACAAAATAACTTCTATTTAGAGTTGTTTCAGTTCATTTGGATGATTTATGATCCAACCACTGCTGTAAACAGCTGATCACAGTCACAGCGTGGACATTGTGGAGGACACGGTGTGAAAGAAACATTTGACAGTGGCCTTTTTGCTTTTTGTGGTTTTTTTTCTACCAATGAGTGCGCCAGCCTATAATTTTCTGTCTCTGACCTTTGCTCAAAATCATTGCTGCTGGCAATAATCAACGTTGAGATCAGATGAATCGCTTTGGAGTGTGAAATGCCAAAAATTGTGATGTGATCTTGGCTGCCATATTTACTGACACTATTAGCAATATTGCTTAGTTCGTGTCCTTTGTGGCAAAAATAATTGTTCTAATAACAATTTCGGTGAATTACAGCAATCAAATAGCTTTGCCTTTTTAAGTCACACAAAGAATCCTGATATAGATCAAATAAATTGTGACTATTTCCAAAAAACTGCAACTGTTTTTTTCTTTTAATAAGGAAAGTATGAGGTTAAGTGCAGCCGAAATAATGGAGGCGTGTTTTGGGGGGGGAGATGAGCGCGCGGTAAACACATAGACGTGCAGCTAATCAGTCTGCCATTGTGCACAGTGCCAAACCCCGCAATTTTCCTCACGCCCGCGAGACATCGGATTTCGCCCGCCTTGTCTGTGAGCGAGCAAATTAGCATTTCTGCACGTCCCTCCCAAAAAAAAAAAAAAACAAACCCCCATAAAAACGCATGCAAGACACGGGATGTAAAAATAACTGAACAAGCTACAGTCAGACACTTTATGGTAGCGGCTTTTATATCTCTTAGAGATGCACAGAACTTCAGAATATCATTATGTGTAACCAAGCAGCAAAACGCCCTAAAGTGGTATCAGTGTTTTCAATATGGACTTGACTTGAAAGTGTGCCGGGAAGTCACTAGACGCTGACAGCACAACAAAAGCAACCATTGAAAAATTGATGATGCTTTGGAGGGCGAGTCTGATTTTATTCATCCTCCTACCAGATAGTAAAATCTTGTCCTTTCATTATGTTTCCTTGAGCCATTTGAAAGGTTGCGGTTGTCTCTGTTAGGATGGATGCAGGAGATGAGCGAAATTAACATTTGCAAATG
>CAESWR010000007.1:97915-108460 GCA_903171835.1 Mullus surmuletus | reverse complement strand
ACACACACACACACACACACACACACACACACACACACACACACACACACACACACACACCGGTCAGACCGACGAACGTTAACGGAGAAACGTACCGGGACTCACCGAAGCCTCGCAGTTCAACGGCTACACGTGTTTTCCCAGCATGCAACGCGTCCGCGACCCTCTTGGCTCCGCCCTCCTCCACCTACGGGAAGCCGCGCGGACAAACGGAACCAGACGCGGGAAAGCTTGGTGTGGAAACGCTGGCTCGCGGCCCGTCGCTGGTCCGCAGCTTCCGGTCCGCGGCTCGTTCCTCGCGCTCCTCGCGTGTGAATCCACTTCCGGTTCCGGGTTCAGCCATCGCCTCCCAGAGGTCAGCGCGGAGGGCGGAGGTTCTGCCGGAGCGAAGCCGACTCGGAACTCGGACCATGAACAACCGCGCGGCGCTGCGGCTCCTGCGGGCGGCCGGTGCCGGTGTCGGTTCCGGTGCCGGTGCCCCCCCCCTCCCCCCCCGGCGGGCGGCGGGGGGGGGGCAGGGGGGCGGCATGAACGTGTTCGATCGGAGGATGAAGAGGAGACAGAAGAACTGGTCCGCGGCCCAGCGGGACCGACACCAGTACGACTACCTGAGGGACGAGGTGACGTCATGGGACCCTCAACAATAACACTGGGGGTCGTTGAAGCTGCTGAATGATGTTGTGACGTCACGTGCTGCTGTGTGTGCAGGTCGGGGGTCGCGTGGCTGACCGGGTGTACGACATCGCCAGGTGGGTCGGTGAGCAGAACCCGAGCCGCCCTCATCTGTGACCTCTGACCCTCTTCTTGTCTCTGCAGGACGTTCCCTCTGGCGCTGGACGTCGGTGGTGGGCGGAGCCACATCGCCGAGCATCTGAGCAAGGTGAGAAAGGTGGCAGAGGTCAGGAGCCCCCGAGCGGGTCCGGACCCCCTCAGTGACCGGCAGGGTCTGTGTGTTTCAGGAGGTCGTGGAGCGTCTGGTCGTGACGGACATCTCGGAGGAGGCTCTGGTGAGCGCCGGCGCCGCGGCTCATGTGAGTGTGAGGTCAGCTGATGTGAATATGACGCTCTGATTGGCCACAGAAACACAGCCGGCGCCGCGAGGTCGACACACACGCGGTCCTGGCGGACGAGGAGTTCCTGCCCTTCAAGGAGAACACCTTTGACCTGGTGGTGAGCAGCCTGAGGTGGGCGGGGCCTCTCACACACACACTCACACACACACACACACACACACACACACACACACACACACACACACACACCTCCAGATGTGTCCTAAACGTGTCTTTGTCTCCTCAGTCTGCACTGGATCAACGACCTGCCGGGGGCCCTCAGACAGGTGGTCCCGCACCACAACCAGCAAGAACCCGCCCAGCGACTCCCCTCTGATCAGCTGACTAACGCGGCGCCGTCTCGCCCTCAGATCCATCAGGTGCTGAAGCCAGACGGCGTCTTCATCGGAGCGATGGCGGGCGGCGAGACGCTGTACGAGCTGCGCTGCTCGCTGCAGCTGGCCGAGACCGAGCGAGAGGGGGGCTTCTCCCCCCACGTCTCCCCCTACACCGCCGTCACCGACCTGGGCAACCTGCTGGGCCGGGCCGGCTTCAGCATGCTCACCGTGGTGAGACCCTCACCCAGGGTCTGCTCAGGGCCCAGGCTGGCTCTGGTCTGGGACCGGTCTGGATCCAGTCTGGGTCTAGGCTGGCTCTGGTCCGGTTTGGTTCTGGTCTGGGTCCGGTCAACGTCCGATCTGGGTCTTTGCTGGGTCTGGTTTAGATCCGGTCTGGGTCCAGTCTTGGATGGCTCTAGTTCAGGGGTTCCCAACCTTTTTCATGCCAAGGACCGGCAGAAGCATAGAAAAAATTCATGGACCGGAATTTATGTCAACTTTTTATTATTATTGTTATTATTATTATTGTTGTTATTACTGTTATTATTGTTATTATTATTGTTATTCGTTGGCGAGCGTTCCTCCACATGAAACACACTATGGGGTTTGCACCTCCGATTCGCCTGTTGCAACTAATCCATATTTGTTATCGGAGAAGTCGTACTTGAGTGAAGCTGTTTGCTTTTCCACGTGTTCATCACCATTTCTTTTACTGAACAACCCGCGGAGAAACGGCTCGTGGAGGTTTGCCGAGTCCACTCATCGCTGCCTAATGCTGCACCCTAACCTGTGTGCGGCACCTGTGCATCGCTAATTAGTCCGGGCGGGTACGAGTGTCAGGAACTTATGATCCGCCGAGCCATCACAGGGGTGCTCGTAGACCCCCGCGGCCGGCCAACGTGGTTCAGAATTATTAAACATTTTTATGAGCCAGTTCACGGCCCGGTAGGAAGTCCGCGGACCGGGGGTTGGGAACCACTGGTCGAGTTTACGTCTGGTTTGGGGCTAGTCTAGGTAGGGTGTAGTATAGTCTGGGTCTAGTCTAGTCTGGCTCTAGTCTAGGTGGGGTCTAGTCTAGGTGGGGTCTAGTCTGGCTCTAGTCCAGGTCTGGTCTGGGTCTGCAAATGTTGATGCACACAATCAATCAGCGTGATGGTTGATGAGGTCCATGTGTTCCAGGATGTGGATGAAGTCCAGGTTCACTATCCAGGAATGATGGAGGTCATGATGGACTTGCAAGGTAGCACCTACTGAGAGTGTGTTTTTATGTGCGTGTGTGTGAGACTTGTGTATGACCCGTGTGTGTGTGTGTGTGTGCTGCAGGGATGGGTGAGAGTAACTGCTCCTGGAATCGAAGGTCATTGCTGCACAGAGACTCCATGTTGGCGGCGGCGGCCATCTACAAAGGTCAGCAGCTGATTATGTGACCTTTGCAGGATATGTTGTTGAGGTCACGTGTTTCTCACGTTTTCGTGTGTGTGTGTGTGTGTGTCAGAGATGTACGGCAATGAGGACGGCTCTGTTCCCGCCACCTTTGAGATCCTCTACATGATTGGCTGGAAGCCTCACGAGTCCCAGGTGAGACACGCCAGCGCGTCCTCCCTCCCTCCCTCCCCCCCCTCCCTTCTGATGTGTTTGTGATTTCTGTATTTCCTCCGTCAGGCCAAACCAGCACAGCGCGGCTCGGCCACCGCCTCTTTCGGAGATTTATCAAAGATCAGCCAGCCGAGCGACAAGCAGACATAGGAGCCGTCAGCTGATCATCAGCTGATCCAGAGACTGTAAATATTCACTTGTATTTAAAGGAGGTGATTCTCTGCAATAAAGTTTGGGGTAAATGTTGCATTTGTGTCCGGATTTGTGTGGATCGGTGTTTCCTCAAGGGCCGTGATTGGTCAGTGAAGCTGTGGTGTCATGTGACAGGATCAGGAAGAAATCAGCATTCCTTCAGTCTGAGTGGGACTTTTCTCACGAGCAAAGTAAAACCTCCTTGCAGGAAGAGGCTGCATCATTGTTTACTCTCGTCCTATGAGTTATGACATCACACACCTACTCTCCAACCAGCCAATCAGGCAACTCCACAGCGGAGGGAAACAAAGACCGGCGGATCCACAGCAAACAAGGTGGTGAAAACAAAAGCTGTTCATCTGAAAGAATAGAGTCCACACAGAGTCTCCGCCTCCTTCTCTCTTTACTGAAGGTCAGAGTCTGCAGAACATCGAGTAGAAAACGATGTACACTTACATTCCATACACACACACACACTCAGTATGGCTTATGACAAATAAAAAACAGCAAGTCTGTTGGCGCTTTATTTTGAAAGCAGACTGGTGCTTCCTGTGAGTTTGTGCTAAAATGTGGAAGACTTGGCGAGTGGCTGGTGGTCTTCTGACCTGCGGCGAGTCCACCTCGTTTCATGAGCTTACGTGGCGGGATCACCGGCCCGTTGGAGCACTCACAGCTAACGGCTAACAGCTACATGTCATTCAGCTTTGGCTTTTACTGCAACACAAGCACATCAAAGCAAACCTGGCTGCGCGTCCCAACCCGTGAGAAGCAACGTCTATTTTTGAAAACATGCGAGCTAGCTGCGCAAAAACCCCCTGTACCTGTAGCGCCCTTGTAGCTGTGAGGCTCTGGTGTTCCTCAGGTTTGGGTGGGTGCTGGCCATCAGGTGATGTGCTGCCCCCTGCTTTATCGCCGCCGCCCCGGCAGCAGCGTCAGTTCTGTCGAGGACGTGTGTTGTGAGGAAACATTTCATGCCTCGGCGCTGAGACGCCAGAAGACTGAGGCTGCACAAAGTCACTGAAGGTCAGTTTCTCTTCTATGGAAGTTGGAAGATGGAGCACCAGATTCTCAACATTCATGTCCGAGCTCCGGTGTGGACAGGTGCAGCGTGGGGGGAGGGGGTGGGGGGGGGGCTTCACAGAGGCGGCGACCCCAAACTGACCTGCAGCAGGCCCGCTCCTCCCCGGGTCCAGCAGGGAAAGGCACCGAGCAGCTTCCTGGTTTGGTTTCAGGGGGAAAGTTGCGCGGCTGACGGCGGCGGCGGCGGCGTTCGTCAGCCAGTGCCGTGGCTGCTGTACTCAAACACTCCTTTCTTGAAGAACGGCGAGAACTCGCAGACGGAGTGTTTGGAAAGATGGAAGCTGCCGTCCGAGTCGGGCCTGAGCGGCGAGCGGGACGATGACAGCATGACCCGGAACAGGTTCCTCAGGTAACGCTGCGGAGAAACAAACAGGCCACAAGGTCATCTCATAGGTTTTTTTTCAGCGGTTTCCTGTTTCAGAGGAATCATGTCCTTCCTGCCTCCAAGTGGTTCCGGCGCTCGGCGACCATCCGCTCGTCTCGGTTTCCAAACAGTTTCTTCGGAGGAAACTCAAGAGCTGCCAGCTGGAAGGACAAAGCATAGGTTGAGCCACCATCATCACCATCACCGTCATCATCATCCCCTCACTCACCTCTGGATATTTCAGCTTGAGACCTTTGTGCATTTCCCGAAAGCGGCTGTAGCGTCTGAACACCGACCACGTTTCATCCATCACGGTAATCTAAAGGAGCAGAGAGATGTTTCAGAGGACGCAAACCGCATCTGACACACACGTGGGCCATGAATGAGCAGACACTCCGGGCGGCCATCAAAGCTCTTGCAGATACCTTGAGAAGTCTTGATGTGGAGATGATCTGAAAGCTCAGGAGAACTCACCTTCACCTCGAACTCAAAGTGCTCGTCCTTGCCCTGCCCGCGGAGGACGTAGCGGGGGATGCTAATCTTAACGGGATCCTGGAGACCTTCAGGACTCGTCCCGAGAGGACGAGGCACCAGGTGCTACAGAGGGAGTCAGGGGAGAGGCAGAGAGCAAAGAGGTGACTCACCTCCGGCCTTCTCAGCAGAGAGGGCTGATGGTTTGATCAGAGAGGGCTGATGGACACGACGGAGACGTTCAAGATTCGTATTTTATTAATCACTTGACAATTTCCCCCAATCTCATCCTACCTCTTTTACATTTCCATTTGTTACAACAATTCTTTTTCTTAAAGTGCAAAATTACATGTGTGCAAACAGACAATTTCTCAACACTGAAATTCAGGGCAAACTGCTGCCACAACTAAAATAATTAACAAGGACAAAACCAGCAGGAGTCACCGTGAACACCAGTCAGCCAGCCTGCTTCCACTTCATCAAGACAACCACGGGACCCTCGACTCGGACGGACTGAAAGGTTTTTTAAAAATGTAAAAATTTTAAAATATTTACCAGTTGCCTCCATTTGTAAAGGCTGAATTACATTAAGACAATATCTGACTGTGTTTCTGCATTCCTAACAGCCCAGAAGTCTTTGATGAAGCAGGTGAATGTTGGGTGATGGGAGGTTAGCTGGTCTGTGGATGCTGGACTTCGCCACACAGCTGACGGAGCAGGATCGCGGCTTCTGATGAGCAACTGAAGCACAACTTCCAAGAGTGGTTCTGCTGATCGGAAGCGTGCGGAACCTCTGCTGGTCCTCGCCGGAGCTCCTCCCTCCTCCCCCGACCTGCCAGCGTCTGGCTGCGAAATATCACGTCCACCTGCAGGCAGCCGTCACTCTGCCTCACCAGCAGGCATCTGATGTCCGACCGCCGGCGCAGTCGCAGTCCCTGAAACTGGGGCTGGACCGGGACCAGGCTGGAACCCCGCGGCGCTGGATGGAACACGCCGTCCTCCTGGAGTAGAGCGAGATGCGTGTCCGTCAGCAGGAGCTGAAAGATGGAGTCCCCATGGGGGCGGGGGGAGCCCCTCACCCTGACGCTGGCATACAGCAGCGGACACACGTGGGCCAGGGAGGGTTTGTCTGGACCGCTCATGTTCCCGTGGACGATGTAAAGCAGGTCTGCCAGGACCCGCTTGAATCTGGAGGTGACGTGAAGGCCATGGTCCAATGAGATGTCAGGAACTTGCGCCGTCCAGTTGAGAGAGAGAACCATCAGGTCACCTCTGAGCAAAGGGTGACCTTCAGTCCATCCAGAGAAGTGTTCAGGTGCCAGAATTTTCAATAAAGCCTTGCAGAAGTCCTGGGTAAGCTCTTTGCTGTAGGTCCACACCGCCAAAACCGAATCTTCAGCATGTCCAATCAGGCGGACATGCTGACCTGCCAGACCGACCTGGACCTCCCTGATCTCCGCGAGGGGGAAACGATGACAAACAGCTAATTCATTGTCAGACTCTGCAGCAGTTGAGACGACAACAATGTCCTTGTCCAGCAGGAGTAAGCATCCAGGTTTTGGGAAGGGCTGCTTGTTGTCTGCAGTTCTGACCCAGAAGACACTCAGAAGCTCGCCAGTGTCCCTTTGAGGTTCCAAACATTCCAGCTTTTCCAGCATCTCCTGCGGGTTGCATGTCTGCAGCCAAGTCATGGCTGGTGGCAGCAGCAGCAGCCCCTGGTCAACCACCTCTGAGTGGTTGTTTCTGAGAGAAGACACCGAGCCGTCAGGCCTTGCTGGGACATCCGGCGGTCCGGAGGTGCTGCAGTCCAACAGATGGCGGAGGTTCAGATCCTTGGACAAGTTCACCAGCCTGACTTTGTTTGTTGTGAGCATGGGACCTTCTGATTCCGGTTTCACCTGCAGGCGACGTGTCAGCGGGATCATGGTCACATACTGAGAGAGGAACGTTTTCATTTCAGCCACCTGAACGCTGCGGAGGACTTCCCGCGTACTCTGAAACCTTCTACCTGCATCTTTGTAGGCATCAGACAGTTTCCCAGCAAAGTACCCCAGAGCATAACTCCTGGGGGCTTCCACCATGTCAGACTCCTCCTGGGGTTTGAGCTGGCATCTCTCAGGTTCCTTCAACTGTGACTCACAGTGGACTTCAGCATCAGCATGTGTCTTTAGCGTTTGACCACAGGAGGACTCGCTGTCCATCCTGAGATCACATGCTTGTTGCTGCATCTTCTCCTTTGCGGAAGGACGCAAGGCTCCGTCAACCAGCAACCTTGTGCTCTGGACCTTGCAATCATCAAGAACACAGCAGGCTCCACTGAACCTTCCTCCACCCCTGATGTTCTTGTTCTCATCCAAAGCATTGGCATCTGAAGGCTTCAGTTCAGCTTCTTTGTCTTCAAGGACTCCACCAGCCATGTTCTGCTGGTGTTGCCAGCAGCAGCGTGCGGCTCCATCGTATACGAGGACTTCTTTTTCTATTGCAATCTGGGCGGTGGAGAGGACCAGGTCTGTCTCTGGTTCTTCATGAGAGTTTGCCTGGAGGTTGCAGGCTCTCTGTGTGCAGAAGGGGGAGGCCATCACTACATCGCCAACAAGGACTCCAAGCTCTTCAATTAAAGGGAAGATGAGAATCACCTTTGGTCCATCACCAGGTGTACAGGTGTTAGAGATTTCAAATTAACCCCAGTGAAGATGTTCCACATGCAAATTAAGTCGTGAAGATTACAGTTTCTCTCTGATAGAAGGTGGGCAAAGTAGCATTGGCAAATAACTTGTGATAACTCATCAACTCATGTCAATACTATTTTACCCACAATTAATCTCCTTTTAAATGAAGATTCAGAGGCATTGGGATTTTGGAAATTTGTGATGACTGCAGTGAGTGGTTCTGCTCTCCATGCATTGGTGAGTTATCGTCCTACAAAAGGAACCCGAATGAAACGTTCTGAGCTGGCAAATCCTCAAGGTTACTGCTGCCACCAGGAACTTTCCTGGGTCAGCGAGTGGCACAACCTACCACAATATTTAGTTTTGCCAATGGCTTTTTAGTGTCCAAAAGCTCGGTAGCTTCTAAATCAGAAGTCCTTCTAAATCAGGATTTCTTGACGGCCACATACAGAGAAACATGTGTGCCCGAATATGGATGGCCGCCCACCCTGCCTCCATCAAAGCATTCCAGTTATTGGCTACGTTTCCATGCAGTCAATCAGCCCTTTCTAAGTGGAATACCACAAACAACCCGGTTTCACACAGCCGTGTAAACACCAATAACCCATTTGAATAAGAAAAATAAACTCGTATCTCGGTTTTTAAAACCCCTCCTCTCCCCCCTGGTTCCTCCTTCTCTAAGGTGAATATGTGATGATGTCTCCTCCTCTCAGGATCTCAGGAAGATGAATTAGTGTTGTGTTCATGTTCTATTGGCAAGGAATCTTGGTCTTTGGAGTCCAGGAACTACTTGTAAACAAGACCAAAGGCGAGAGCAACACCACGCGACAAAGAACAGTGTCAAGTACTGGCGGTGGGTCGGTACCAGCACCAAAGCGCTAAAGAAGGCGACTGCTAACCGGGCTGTTAATTGACATTCTCCGTGCGTCTCTGGTTTGAGCAGGATATCCCATCTGATTACAATTACCATGGAAACGAGTTATTCCTAATGTATCAGTAACCAGAATATTGGACCTTAACCCCAATTTGACTGAAGGTAAACGTAGTACTGGAGTTTCATTATATCATTTACACAAAGGTCAGCAGGTCACCCTCTCAGTGATGGAGCTCATGCTCCAGCAGGGTGAGGGTAAGAATTTAGCAGATTAAAGGCTGATTATTTTCATAAAACAGTGCAGACATGACATGGTGTCCTAGCGCCAGTTATTCAGTGGATGGAGCACCGACTCTCACCAGCGACGTCATCACACTGCAGAGAGAGAGCGGCTACTATGAGCCGATTGCCTTCAGATTAAAGATGTCCCATGTTTGACTAATAAACGGCAACATTCCCCCTTTATTTGTCACCATGGCTGCTCCGTGTGTCCCGTCGGAGCTTCCTACACTTTGGTGAGTTTCACTTTGGTTACAATTCCGCTGCTGCAGCAACAGCTGATCGCTATTTTTCACCGCTGACGTTTACGTGTTGCTGATCGAGGCTTCCTGAGCAGTTTAGGAACTTCCACAGTCGCCATATATCCACGATCCGCAGTGACGTGGTTCTGAGCTCTGGCGTAGGTCTGGGAGCGTGTGTGCGTAACCCGAACATCGTCAGCCAGTGGCTCTGCTGCTTTACAGACCATCAGCCGCTAGAGCCTAGTTTGTACCTCTGCGTCGGGCGCTGCACCATTATTTACTTTGTGCAGATGCAACCTTGTCCAACAAGTAAGAAGCTCCACCTGCGTTCAAACTACAAAGTATAACACGGTTTAGTGCAAATATCATGTGCAGCCATAACTGATATTTGTAAATCTGCATGCGGGCCGATTAAAAATGAATGGCGGGTCACAGTTGGCCTGCAGGCCATAGTTTGTACCCCCTGATTCTGAACAGTGTGCAACATCCCGAGTACATTTCTGACATTTTGGAGCACACAGAGCTGGACACGAGGTGGCTAGAAATATCCCACGATGCAACATGCTAGCTGCCCGGCGGCCAGGAATTGATGTGCAGTATTTCTGCTTTGCCACCAGAGGTGGCGCTGTGCCGACACGGCTCAGTCTGCCTGAGGTGAGTGCGGAGGGCGGGACGATGTGGTTCTGGATGCAGCCTTGGTGGCACTGGCTTTACCCGGGCGGCCATGTTTGCACCATCACTGCACAAACAGCTGATTGGTCATGTGACCCGCCAAAGCGTTTCGTACAAAAAGAGAAGAAAAAAACAAGGGTGTTTCCAAAAACGGTGTTTCCTGAGATTTTAATGTGGTATTTTGAAATGTGCTGGAGGTGAGTGATGGAGGGAAGGTGGAGCAGGTCGAGTGGAGGTTCAGCAGCTCTAAAGCTTTCACATCATTTCCACAACTGGAACCATGAAGAATTTGACAATGTGGCAGGGTTCCACAGAAGCAGAAGGTCTTACCTCATATTTGAACCTGCGAGGGTTGATGTTCTGCAGCTTCTCCTCATCCTGCAAACAGCAAACATCAGCTGATGATCTCAGAAGAATAGAAAGAGTCGACCATCACTATATCAAAAACTACAATCACAGTTTGCATTTAACTCATCATCAATTATCTCGATTGATTGAGTCTGAAGAAAGAACTGATCAATAACTATGATTAAGTCTTGGAATTCATTGGCCTATCAACAAATATGAGGTTGGACAGCAGGAGAGGAAGTGGGAAAAATCTGGAGAAATTAGGAAGAACAGGTGGAGAAAACCCCAATAAAGATGATCAGCTGATCAGAAAACAGTGGGAGTAGATCCACATGCGGGGTCATGAAGGGGGGGGGGGGGGGGGGGGG
>CAESWR010000007.1:14406-30173 GCA_903171835.1 Mullus surmuletus | reverse complement strand
CACACACACACCTTCACACACACACACCTCCACCTCCACACACACACACACACACCATCACACACCTTCACAGAACTCCATACACCTTCTCACACCTTCACACACCTTCACACACGCCTCCACGCCTCCATCAGACGTTCTTCAGCCATTTTTTGGGGAACGTTCTGCCTCTGCTGCCCCCTAGTGGAGCTGCAGACACGGAGGATTCAGCCTCCCCATCTACAAGCCTGTGAACCAGCGAAATACTCCATGGTTTCATTGTGTGTGCGTGTGTGTGTGAGTGTTTGGGGTGTATGTGTGTGTGTGTATTGATCAGGCAAACCAATGCCCCCAAAACCAGCCAGCAGAGAGGCGTCAATAATGCCAGAGGGGGGGTGGGGGGGTGGAAATGACATTGAAGAAAGGTCAGTGTCCCTGCCACCACATACACACCCACACCCACACACACGCACACACACACACTCGCCATAGCAATGTTGGAATTTGAATATTTCACCAAGAAGTGAATCCTGCCAATGCTGCAGTTGGTGGGCGGAGCAATGGAGGGACGCGGGAACAAAGGTGGGTTTTGTTGATTACGAACTTTTTGTTCCGCTTTAAACAAACAAGAACTGACGAAGTTTGGTTGATACATTTTTTTTTACGAATAAAGTTAAGCTCAAATTCTACTAAGGCCCACCTCCAAAGATAGTTGACTAGTTGGCTCCGCCCCTTACCTGCCAATCGGAGGTCTGGCATATGAAACTATTGGACATATCATTCACTGTGATTACTGTTTGCTGTCAGCTGATCATGTTAGCGGGAGGGGGAGGGGGTTGTGTGGGTGGGGGGGGTGTCAGCGGACCCACTAATGGAAGATGGATTTCCATTTTCGCCGCTCGCCTGCCCATCGACTTCCCTCTGCTCACGTTTGTCACAGCTGATGAGATGGAGAGGCGGCGGTCAGTGAGGCCGCCGCTGCCGCCGCCACCAGGGGGCGCCTGACAGGGCTGGGCGAGGGAGGGAGGGAAGTCACTGAGAGGCTTGGCAGAGAGAGAGCTATCTGTGCTGCTCTCTGCTGACCCACAAACATCTCCACACTGACCACGCTGATGTCAGGACGCCGGGTGGACCGCGTGTGCGTTAGTGTGTGTGTGTGTGTGTGTGTGTGTGCGCGCGTGTGAAAGAGAGAGAGACATGGACCACGTGTTCCTGTGGGAGCTTTGTGTGTGTTTATGTACTTGTGTGTGTTTGTCTTTCATGATGATGGAGCAAACAGACCGCCAGAGGCTATCATATGCATCTCTGGTCAGCTCTGTGTGTGTGTGTGTGTACTGTTGGTTGAGTGCGTCCACACACTCTGAGCAGCTGTTTCATTACATTGCCCTCCGAGGATGCGGATGTCTGAGTGGGATGTTCAACCGGTGGTTTGTGGGCCAAAGCGGGTCTCCGTCAGGGCGGTTTGGGGGCGGAGCCTGTCGACAGAGAAGAGACTAAGCGTGGATTTCTCTATTTTTGATGAGTCCACATGAAAGCCAGCAGGGAGGAAGGTGATGCACTTGGCGTCTTGGGAGCCCCAATAAAAATCAGCGTTGATGAAGCTGTGGCCAAAACGTGTGCAGATCGACCAATCAGGAAACTCGGATCGTGTGACAGGAGACGCTTCAGCTCTGTGGCGTTGAAGTGTCAATGTCACTGTTTGCAAATGGAGGATCTCTCATTTTGGAGCCAAACTCTCGGATATTGTCCCTCCTGTGTGTGTGTGTGTGTGTGTGTGTGTGTGTGTGTGTGTGTGTCTGCTTGCTGCTGGAAAATGCAGCGATGACTCATGCTAGCTGTGTACACACACACACGCACTGACACACACAAGTGCCATCTGTTTGACAGGCAGGCTGAATCACAGCGAAGGGAAACTGCGTGTGTGTGTGTGTGTGTGTGTGAGAGAGAGATGGTAGCACAATGAAGCTCCGAGAAACAGCACCCTGCTTCATCAGCCATCAACAGATGACTTTAAAAATAGATCATTTACCTGACCGCCATGTTTACATGTGTGCTGCTAACTAAACATTAGCCACTCAATGCTAACATTAGCTAAATAGTAAGGTAACCAGATGGTGCTCGGTTTGAGTTGTCCCTGAAAATGTTCCTGATTTCAGTGTTTTATGATGGAGAAAAAAAAGTTGCATGTTGATGATACAAAGGTTGTTACCGCAGACAAGTAGGAAGCAGAAAGGTACACTAATTACGGTAGCTGAGCATTTGTGGATATTCTCGGTCATCCAGGTCATTATGTATTTAGGTAAATCTCAAATACGTGAAATATGACAACTGGACTCACCTCTAGTAGGTGAAGACATTTGTCCGCTCATCCAAGAAGCTTCTTGAGCTCTAAATTTCTGATGAGGAGTTTCAGGTATTTCTGGTGGCAAAAGCAGTGGTCCTAAGGACACAAACCCATGGACTCACGTCGGTGGTCCAGTGGTCAGCCTGACGCTCGCTGGCCGCCCCTCCCAGCCTTGCTGGAGTCACCTGAGTGAAGGTGTCTGAGGACCCTCCTCTGTTTAAAGATGGACCTTCTAGTTTGACATGAAGGGCTTCCTTCACTCCGCTCTCAAACCATCTGTCCTCTCAGGCTAGAATGCACCCCCCGACCTTCAGGTGGAGGTGGACTGCTGAGTCGTGGCGTGTCGGGCTCGTGGCCTCCTGTGTTGTGAGGTGTTTGTGTGACGGCGGCTGAGTTTCCCCAGTGTTCAGGTCAGAGTTCAGGTCAGAGTTTCTCTGAAAGCCCGGACACATAAGGGATGGCAATGTTGTTTCTCTTCTTTTGGGCCTCATCTCTCTTTTCCTCCCTGGGTTTGTATTTTTGGTAGCTGAGTAGGAAGCAGGAAGTGTTGAAGAGCATGTTGCGCGCAGACTACACTAATTACGGTAGCCGGGTAGGAAGCTAGGAAGCGTGAGGTGGGGTTATTACGGTAGCTGGTGGCGAGAAGAAGAGCAGAGCGCTCGTCACAGTTCCTGTCCAGTTTCGTCATTTCATCTTGATAACTTTTCATTCACTTTTATCTCCGAGCTTGAAATGTCCCCAGATTTCATTTCAGAAATCTGCTCACCTGAATAAATGGTAAGTCATGTAGTTCCAGGCGGACTGCCGGGTTTGAACCCTGGCCACCATGTTGACATGCGTGCTGCTAACTAGCCATTAGCTCGTTAATGCTACACCTGCTAGCTGAGTGCCTGCCTGTGGTGTGTTGCAGTGACAGCTACATTGTGCGCGTCAAAGCGGTGGTGATGACTCGAGACGACTCCAGCGGCGGCTGGTTGGCGCAGGATGGCTGCCTGAGCAGAGTGGGCGTGTGCAGGCTGCTGCCGGGCGAGCTGCTGGGACGCAACACCTTCCTCATCCACGGAGAGAGGCTCAAAGACAGACAGGTGACACAACGATCCCCACCTCAACGCTTCGGCAGCAGCAACATCAGACATGGAAACAGGATGTCTGTCTGTCTGTCTGTCTTGATTCTACAGGTGATTCTTGAGTGCTTCTTGAAGAAGGACCTGGTCTACACCAAGGCCACGCCCACGTTCCACCACTGGAAGGTGGACAACAAGAAGTGTGGTCTGACCTTCCAGAGTCCGGCCGATGCCCGAGCGTTTGACCGCGGCGTGAGGAAGGCCCTGGAGGACCTTACGGAAGGTACGCACGCTTCTGCAAGGGATCATGGGTAGTCAAGTCAAAGTCAACGCTGACCAACGTGTTCATTGAAGTTGTGTGAAGAAACATGTAAAGCAGCTGTTCTCCAAGGATGTCTGGAGTGTTTACAAAGTGAAACAGGAGGGAATTCTTGTACCTATTTAATCAGCATATGTAGCCGAGGCTCATGGGTATTGTAGTTTTCCTGCACCATGCTGATGGTCAAACTGTCCAAAGCACATCCAAAGGACAATGTTTAACTCTTTTCTTTTTTTTTTCAGGGTCGACGACCTCATCGTCTACGCTGCAGAACGAGGCTGAGCTAGGAGACGATGATGTTTTCACGGTGAGAGGAAACACTTCCGTCTGCTGTGCAACATTTTTATTCTTGGGATTAAATCTTTTGTATTTTCAAGTTGGTTATAAAACTTCAGCGGAGGGAGGAGCTGCTGTGAGATTCTACCTCAGGTTCTTGAACCAGTTCTTCAACTTTGGTCCACCAACCTCCTTCACGCTGCTTCAGAGCTTTCTGAGCTCCTGGGCTGGTGGCCACCCTGCTTATCAAAGTCCTCCGACTACCACTGGTCCATCCAACCAGCCCACCAAAGGTTCTTGCTTCTTCATCTTGCTTTGAGCTCCACATCCGCACATGCAGGAGACACCAACACTTCCTCTGGCCAAAGAACCATCTGTTTATGAGTCAAAAGAAGAGTCTGTTGATGTCGATGTTGATGTAGATGTAGATGTGAAGTGTGTCAACTCCTCCTGGGACTTTGGTGCCTCTGTCTTCTGATGCCTTTGCCTTGTGAGATCCATGTGGGCTCACGAAGCTCCAGAACATCACGTGAAAGCGTCGTGGGTGACGCAAACATTTAAGCCAATGGGCTGGATCCATGAAATCATGACTCAGTCCTTCCTCACAGAGCAGAGGGTGAGCTCAGGTTCTCCAGGGGAACGTCCAAACCTCAACCATCACTGGAACACTGTGATGATCTGACATGGATCCTGGTGAAGCTGGTCCAGCTGCTTTGCAGGTTCTCAAAACTTCCAGGGAGACAACAATTTAACTCCCTCGTCGCTGCAGTAGATGTCAGTAGATGGTCCTGAGCCACAGTCCGGGTTCAGGAACCGCCTGGTTTGATCTTCACGTTGAGCCAAACTGAAGCTCTGCTCTGACCCATGTTGCTTCTTCTTCCCTCCAGACGGCGACTGACAGCTCCTCCAACTCCTCCCAGAAGAGGGAGCCGCTCATGCACACGCTGGCACCGTTCACCTTCTGTGAGCCCCGCCGGCACCACTGCATCCTGGGACATTTCTACGAGCAGCACCGGCCCTCAGACCACTACTTCCTGGAACAGGTGAGCAGGGTCCGGGTGGAGGTCAGGGTTTCATACAGACAGGTTCAACTGAATCAGAGATGCGACAACAGATGAAGAGGAGGCCGCCCGCTCCTCTCTGAACCTTCATCTCCACTCTCAGACCGGTTGTGGTGTCTGTATGTCTGCAGGCGGTGCACATGTTCCCGCGCCACGTTAGCTTCCAGCTGGAGGAGGAGGAGATCGTACGCATCAACCCCCGCGAGCGCACCTGGCTAACCGGCTACGAGGACTATCGCCACGCCAACACCACGCGGGACAAGCTGGCGCCGCCCAACCACCCGGACGCCTACGTGCACTTCACAAAGAGCGAGCCGCTCAAGCACGACTACGGCTGCCCGTACCCGCTGGGCTGCCAGGGCCAGCGAGGCTGCAACGGCAAGGCCGGAGGCCACAGAGCGGCGGTGACGGCTCAGCCGTGCACCGCGCCTCACAAAGGCAAGCGGCCGAAGGAGGAGGGTGAGCGCTCGCGCTGCGTCTACTGTCAGGACATGTTCAACCACGAGGACAACGGGCGCGGGCGCTGCCAGGAGGCGCCCGACCCCATCCAGACCTGCATCCGGCGCGTCAGCTTCATGTGGTGCGCCGACAGCCTGCTGTACCACTGCATGTCGGACCCCGAGGGCGACTACTCGGACCCCTGCTCCTGCGACACCAGCGACGAGCGCTTCTGCCTGCGCTGGGCGGCGCTGGTGGGGCTGTCGCTGCTGGCGCCCTGCATGTGCTGCTACGCGCCGCTCAGAGCCTGCTACCGCTGCGGCGTGGCCTGCCGCTGCTGCGGCGGCAAGCACAAAGCTGTGGGCTGAGGCTGCCGCCGCTGCAAAGACTCATGGGAGGAGGCGGGAAAACGGGAGCTGGCTGTGATTTTTTTCTTTATTTTGTCATCATTGTTTGTCTTGTCGGAGGAAATGTGGAACTTTGTCATGTGACTTTGGGGACCAAACGGCTTCAGATTCTCACACACATTGATCAAAGAGTCATTTCTATATAAAATGATATCTGTGTACTTATATAAATATATATATATATATACATATATATATATATATATATATATATATATAAACAAACAGGTACTTTATATTTTTACACTCATGTGTTTTAAAGGCTGGAGAGGTTTTTCCGGCGTGATGAGCTGAGTTTTGTTTTGAGAGGAGCTCCGGCTGACGACACACCGCTCAGTCCCTTTACTCACCATCATCATCATCATCACCATCATCACCATCATCGCCATCATCACCATCATCGCCATCATCACCATCACCATCATCATCACCGCCATCATCATCATCACCATCACCGCCATCATCATCATCACCATCATCATCGCCATCATGATCACCATCATCATCATCGCCATCATCATCACGTTGCTCAGCTCTCCTTCAGATTTGGGATATTTAAAAAAAAAAAATGCTCATCAACTTCAAGCCAAGTGGTAAAGAGGGAAGAGATTGAATTCACAGCTAAGAGAATAGGCTAGTTTATTGCGATTAGCAATAAGCTAGTTTAGCATTATGGGTTGTGAGCAGCTGGAAATGACAGCGACAGCCGAAGCCACAGAAGAAGAAGATGAGTCATGCTGGTGTTCCAGCCGCAGGTACTGCCAGCTCTACTCGCCATGTCTGACGCGTGAGCTCAGCGATGGCGTCCGGTGAAGGTGGCGCTCCAGCGGTGTGTCGCAGCCGCGCAACCTGAGCTCCACCCGCCGCCGCCGCCGCCGCCGCCGTCTGCAGAGAGAAAACAAACCAGTCCTGATCCACTTTGCTGTCTTGAACAATCATAAAATGTCTTATTTCCGAAGCATTTGCACAGTCGTACCTCATTGAAAAATACCATGCTGTCTTTAGTCAAACTGGCCCGTCTGTACTGGTTTGTGAGTGAACCCACAGAACAAACAAAGACACTGAAGCTTGGAGTCAGAATGTAACAGTTGAGTGTCAGAAAATAAACATTCTGGGTGATTTTAACTTAAAAACATCAAAAGTTTCATTAAGAAACTCGTCTGCTGAAAATCAGGTGTCGCTTTCACGTGCACACTCTTCCTTGCTAACGTTAGCCACCCTGCGAGCTAGAGTGGCGCAATGACGCAGCATCACAGGGGGCGGAGCTTCAACACGCAGAACAAAACGGATGTGACGCAAAGTTCCGGGGAAAATGATGTGAGAGCAGCAGGACAAACCTCAGCCCTTCTGCTCCAAACTTAGTCAAACACAATTCTCTTTCCTGTCAATCAAACCCGGAGTTTCAGCTTCTGTTATCTCTGGCAAGGAGAGAGAGCCCAAAGTAGTGTGTGTGTGTGTGTGTGTGTGTGTGTGAGAGAGAGAGAGAGAGACGTGTCACGTGCCTGAAGCCTGATGGACGTCCTCTTCAGAATCAGAAGCTCTGATCAGCTGATCATTTAAGCCCCCCCCCCCCACACACACACAACGCTAAATCCTGGTGATGTTCTTTGTCTTTGTCCAGATGTCAGATGAAGAACTTCCACATCTGCTCCAAGTGGCAGCAGAACATGTTTTATTGACTGAAAATAAAAACGCATCATCAGGTTTTGGTGCAGCTGTGGTTTGATGGTCACTCTGGTCCCTGGTTCCTGGGTTCTGGTCTGGTTCCTGGGCTCTGGACTGGTTCCTGTTCGCAGGGCCTGAGGAGGGTCCGTAGGTCCTGGGAGGTTCCAGTACTGAGATGTAGGCAAGGTTCCTTCAGGGTCAACTGATGGACGTTGCTGCGTCATCATCCCATTGGCCAATCAGGTTCCCATCATGTGGTCTTTCCCAGAATGCACCAGGACGATCAATGTCTCTTTTATCTACAGAGTTTGGCTTCCAAAAAGTTACAAGGTTTGGGGGGCGGAGCATGGAGGTGAGGAGACAATGTGAATAAGAGGTGTGTGTGTGTGTGTGATACTTGATGACGTCATCCCTCTGGGTCTTCTGTGTGTCCAGTGAAAAGAATGTGAACTAGAGAGGCCACACCTAAGATAGATAGCTTTAATTACAGGTTTAAGGATTTCCCAGCATGCAGCGAGGCAGCAGAGACGTCAATGAGACGTTTTGGTGTCGACTGTCACTTTGGAACAGAGAGGCAGCGCCCTCTGCTGGCTAACACTATGGCTGCTAATAATAATACTGATAATAAAATGTATTTGTAGAGCACTTTTCAAAAACATACAGGACAGGAACACAACATCTCCCACCAAAGTGACTGGGGAGGAAATACTCCCTTTTAGGAAGAAACCTTGGGCAGATCCACGACTCGGGGTGGGCGGAGCCATCTGCTCAGACCACTCAGGTTAGCAGACAAACAGTTACAGAAACACTGCAGGTGGAGGACAGGAGACACATAAACACGGTCATAGAGGAGAGTCAAAGGTCAGGCGATAGAGGTGAGTTTTTAGCTGGGTTTGAAAGGAGGACAGTGAGTTCTCCAGTCTGAGCTCCTCGGGCAGATGATTCCACAGACGAGGAGCTCGGACAGCGAAGGCGGCGTCGCCCCGGCTCCTCAACCTTGATTTGGGGACGACCAGCAGGTTCCTGCCTGAGGAGCTCAGGCTGCCAGCAGACACATATGGGGCTAATAACTCTACCATGTAAATCGGGGCGAGACCTTGAAGGTTGTCAGTAGAATTGTAAAGTCTGTTCTGAAAGTGACTGGCAGCCAGTGGAGGGAGGCTAAGATGGGAGTGATGTTCTCCCTTCTCCTTGATCCAGCTGCATTCTGGACCAACTGGAGTCTACTGAGGGATTTCTGTGGGAGACGTGTCAAAACACCATGACAATCATCAAGAAGGGATGGAATGAAGGCATGAATAATGATTTCACAGTCTTTAGAGCTTAACATGGACCCTATTGTGGAGAGATTCCTGAGGTGGTAGAAGCAGGTCTGGACCAGCCTGCTGACATGCTTCTCAAAGGTCACGTTAGAGTCAAAAAGAACACCAAGGTTCCTGGAGACAGTTTTGACCTTCTCAGATAGAGGGACCAGAGACGACTCCATCCGAGAGTGCAGGTGTTCAGGGCCGATGAGAAGAACGTCTGGAGTCAGCTGGAGGAAATGTTTTGACATCCATGTTTTGATGTCAGTCAGACAGTCAGCTGGGCGGGACGGCTCAGTGATGTTTGCGGATAATGTTGCCTAATGGCAGCATATAGATGGAAAAAAGGATTGGGCCTAAGAATGAGCCTTGGGGCACGCCACAGTTCAGGGGGAAAGGAGGGGAGCTATCTTCACCTATGGATACATAGATGGGTTTGTCAGGTAGGAGGAGAAGCACTGAAGGCCGTCCCAGACACAACACACCACCGCCGGAGTCTGCTCGTCACCATGTTCTGGTCAACTGTGTCCAAAGCTGCAGTTAAGTCCAGTAAGACCAGAACAGAGACATCACCAACATCTGCATTCATCAGCAGCTCATTGGTGACCTTCAACAAGGCAGTCTCAGTGCTGTGATGTTTATGGAACCCAGATTAGAACTTTTCAAACAGCTGATCATCATGGAAGGCTGCCAGCAGCTGTAGAGAGACTGACTTTTCGAGTCACTGTTTTGATGACTAGTGACGACTTGGTAAAAAATGTATGACTTGAGATTGGACTTGGACTCTGTGGTTGAAGACTTGGGACTTGAAGGTTAAGACTTGGAACTGATTTGAGACTTGAAGGTTAAGACTTGGAACTGATTTGAGACGTGAAGGTTAAGACCTGAGACTTACTTGAGACTTGAAGGTTAAGACTTGGAACTGATTTGAGACTTGAAGGTTAAGACTTGGGACTTACTTGAGACTTGAAGGTTAAGACCTGGGACTTACTTGAGACGTGAAGGTTAAGACCTGAGACTTACTTGAGACGTGAAGGTTAAGACCTGAGACTTACTTGAGACTTGAAGGTTAAGACTTGGAACTTATTTGAGACGTGAAGGTTAAGACCTGGGACTTATTTGAGACGTGAAGGTTAAGACCTGGAACTGATTTGAGACTTGAAGGTTAAGACCTGGGACTTATTTGAGACTTGAAGGTTAAGACCTGAGACTTATTTGAGACTTGAAGGTTAAGACCTGAGACTTACTTGAGACGTGAAGGTTAAGGCCCTGAGACTTATTTGAGATGTGAAGGTTAAGACCTGAGACTTATTTGAGACTTGAAGGTTAAGACCTGAGACTTACTTGAGACGTGAAGGTTAAGACCTGAGACTTATTTGAGATGTGAAGGTTAAGACCTGAGACTTACTTGAGACTTGAAGGTTAAGACTTGGAACTTATTTGAGACGTGAAGGTTGAGACCTGAGACTTATTTGAGACTTGAAGGTTAAGACCTGGGACTGATTTGAGACGTGAAGGTTAAGACCTGGAACTTATTTGAGACTTGAAGGTTAAGACCTGGGACTTATTTGAGACTTGAAGATTAAGACCTGAGACTTATTTGAGACTTGAAGGTTAAGACCTGAGACTTATTTGAGACTTGAAGGTTAAGACCTGAGACTTATTTGAGACGTGAAGGTTAAGACCTGGAACTGATTTGAGACTTGAAGGTTAAGACTTGGAACTGATTTGAGACGTGAAGGTTAAGACCTGGGACTGATTTGAGACTTGAAGGTTAAGACCTGAGACTTATTTGAGACGTGAAGGTTAAGACCTGGGACTGATTTGAGACTTGAAGGTTAAGACCTGGGACTGATTTGAGACGTGAAGGTTAGGACCTGGAACTGATTTGAGACGTGAAGGTTAGGACCTGGGACTCGGGCCTGTGTGAGCTGCTCCCAGGTCAGCCTCTGCAGGCTCTGCTGTAGATGTCCACGAGCACTGGGTTTGTAACAGTGACTTCAGACGTCGTCTCTCTGTGTGCTATCGACGCACACACCCGCACGGACTACACTACCCAGAGTGCTCCGCGCTGTGGTATTTCCGGGTAGGTAGCGCTGACAGCCATATTTGATTCGATTATGCTGTTCTGGCTGCGACAACCAGTTTAGCCAGTTCTTCACACAAACACGGTGTCTTTCCTTCCTCGCGAGGCGATTCCTCGGTGTCACCGTCGACCCAACGACCCCCGAACCCCCGCAGCAGCTCCTCCGACCCGCAGCAGCTCCTCCGACCCGCAGCAGCTCCACCATGAACCCCGAATAGTAAGTGTCTCCGGCGGCGTCGCTGTCAGAGCGAAGCCGCCGTCAGCTGCTTTGTCCCCGCGGCGGCCCGGCGGCGCTCACCGGAACCACCGCCCCGCGACCACCGGCGGCGGCGGCTCCGGTTCATGTCACTGCGGCTCGACGGGCGGATCGTTCGGGTTCGGTCCGCGGAGCTCCGGCGGCCCGACGGAGCTCCGCGTTAGCCGCTTAGCGGGTTAGCGGCGGCGGAGGGATCTCAGCGCGGAGTGACTCGGTCGGATCCGCACACGCAGGTTCATTTTGTACAGAAACCGTCGTGGCGGAGAACCGGAGGAACCGGAGGAACCGGAGGAACCGGAGCACCCGACCCGGGGCGGCGCTGCGGTGCCGCGGTGCTGCGGTGCTGGCTGCGGCCCCGGTGCTGCGGCCCCGCGGCCCCGAGCCGGTGACGTTGGTCCGCCGCCGCAAACAGGAAGTTCCTGCGTCTTCTCGTGATGCGGCGTCGGTTAAGTAACGCCAGCGAGTTCCGCCGCGTCCTCACGGAACCGCCTGTTGATCCGCGCAGAACCTCGCGGATCCGGGTCACACTTTCTCTCACACACACTCTCACACACACACACACACACACACACACACACACACTCTCACATACACACATACACACACACACACACCGTTTTGTCCACAAACCTCCTCCTCTGCGGGCCGCGAGCAGCAGCGGCTCCTCCGTCAGTCCCAGCAGGACTCAGCGTGGGCGAGAAGAACCAGGAGAGCTGGAGAGTGAAGGCTGAGAGACGTTCTCTCACCCAACTGGGAGAAAACCAGTCAATGATCGCAGTGCAGAGCCGGAGTGTGTGTGTGTGTGTGTGTGTGTGTGTGTGTGTGTGTGTGTGTGTGTGTGTGTGTGTGTGTGTGTGCCAGCAGGGCGGTGGAGCTGCTGGTGGGACGAGGTGATGTTGGTGACTGACCTCCTCTCAGAACAGAACAGAACAAATGTCATCTGTTCACTGATAAAACAATGGTTCCAGGACGTGAAAGCTAAGGAGGATCTCTGACTACTTTGGTGTTTGTTCGAGGGACTTTAAACCCCCACAGAGGAGCTGCTGCAGCACGCACACACACACACACACACACACACACACACCGGCTGCGTTTCCATGTCGATCAGCCTTTTCTGAGCAGAATATCAGCAATAACCCGGCTGTGTGTCCATGGAAACGCCAATAACACCTTTGAATATTTAAAACCCTTCTCCGAGGTGAACATGTGATGATGTCTCCTCCTCTCAGGATCTCCACATCCAAAGGAAGATGAATTAGTGTTGTGTTCATGTTCTATCAGCAAGGAATCTTGGTCTTTGGAGTCCAGGAACTCCTTGTAAACATGGCCAAAGGCGAGAGCAACACCACGCCACACTTTTGGAGTGAGGAGGAAACCAATCACTTCATCAGTGTGATGAAAGACACAAACATCCTGGCATTTGGAGATGCTAGAAAGTAGCGGGATAGACAGATCCACAAAAAGGGGAGCGCAAAGTTACGCCAAGCAGGGTTTGTAGCAGACCTTCTCCGTGCGTGGCTGCTTTGATCGCCATATCACCATTGATTACAGTCACCATGGAGACAGGAACAACCCTGTTTGATCACCATGGAAACGCCTTATTCACAATGTTTCACTAACCACAACATGGACCTGAACTCCAATATGGACTGAGTGTAGCCACACACACACACACACACACACACACACACACACACATCCTCTCTGTGTCCTCACCAGCTCCTCTCTCCTCCTCACAGTGATTATTTATTCAAGCTGCTCCTGATTGGCGACTCTGGTGTGGGAAAGTCGTGTCTCCTCCTCCGGTTTGCAGTAAGTGTGTTTTTAAAGCCTCTTGTTACGTAACGGGCAGTGATTCCCCCCGTGTCAGCGCATATCTGCTGCCGCGACAAACACACACACACCTGAGCGTGTGTTTTATTCCCAGGATGACACGTACACAGAGAGCTACATCAGCACCATCGGCGTGGACTTCAAGATCAGGACCATCGAGCTGGACGGGAAGACCATAAAACTTCAGATTGTGAGTGAGAGGAACAGATAAGCAGCCAGGATCTCTACTGTGTGTGTGTGTGTGTGTGTGGCGCGCCTGACTTCCCCTGTGTGTGTGTGTGTGTGTCTCCACAGTGGGACACTGCTGGACAGGAACGCTTCCGCACCATCACGTCCAGTTACTACAGAGGAGCTCACGGCATCATAGTGGTTTACGATGTGACGGACCAGGTGAGTGTGTTCTGAGGGTGTGTCTGTGTGTGTGGGGGGGCAAGGAGCTCAGGTGGAACAAAGGAGACCCAGAGAACTTTATATGTCCTCATTAGCATATGGAAATATCATTAGTCAACAAAGGCGGCTTTGTGTGGAGGCCGTGCGTGAGGAACCGAGGAACCGAGGAACCGAGGAACCCACCTGCTCCACCAAAACATGTGCTGCTCTGCTCGCCGCTCGGCTCCAGGGCGGGACGGCGAGGACCAGGCGATCACACCCGATCACTCCTGGGTGTTTCCTGTTAAAGGGCAGTGTTTGTGGCCCCTCCAGGACGACGTACGTCCTGCTGGGACAGAGATGGGAGGGTTGGAGAAGTGGGCGTGTCCCTGATAGGCTCACAGCACCATGTTTACATGCAGACACCAACACCGGATTCCTGCGGTAGTTCGATTACATAAAATGCGCGTGGCGGCCGTGGCTCCATGAAAACCGGACCCGAGACCTCGGTATGAAGTCCGACTCGCCCCCACAGGTAGCTCTGCTGTACGTTAATTCACGAGCGCGGGTGGACGGCGAGCTCGACCTCGCCATCTGCACATGCGTGACATTTGGCTTCCATTGCTGCCATGGAAACAGAAGCATTACACCGAGCTGTTTACAAACCGTCTGCTGTGTGAGAGGGAAACCGCGATCACGGTAGAGAACAAAGTATGATGGGAGTGAGGTGGCGAGCGCTGCCATGCCGAGTCCCCCGAAGGAACGGAATATTCTTAAGGCTGCCAAACCCTGATTTGTTGAAAGAAGTTGCTGAGCGACTGTCCGAGGGGGGGGCGCCTCTGACGCCGGAGCGGGTCCGGCTCAGGTGGAAGCCCCTCAAACAGACCTTCTGTGGCCATAGTCCGGCAACATGCCCTCACTGAGGCATTTTGGAGGACCTCCTCCGCTGCCGACCACTTTGTGGAGTCGACCTCGGGGTCTGCGCTCATGACTCGGGTATGCTGACTTTATATCAAACACTACTGTTTACTACTACGAGTACTACTACTAGTACTACTACTAAAATCATCAACTCTTTGGACTCCTTCTGTAAGCAAAGTGCTTGTGAACAGATTGTGTGGATGCATAAATTCTTGACGCCAGTCGAGCGAGAAGCGTAGATTTAGAGGCACATGTAAATGCACTTGGTAGCGGCTGATGCTGGTGCAGACGTGATGATGTCATCAAGCATCATGTTGACAAGAAGAGAGTGAGAGCTGTTTGATGTCACCTCAGTTCCTCCTCCGTGACAGTGAGGTTCACATGCTTTAGTTGTGATTGGGTCAGTTAGAAAAAGTGGGCGTGGCTTAGCATAAAGGGCTGACACGGGACTTTGGAGCGTGTCATTGGAACAGGATGAGGAAGTCATGTGAGCAAATACGACTCAGCTACCTTACAGGAAGTGTGAGCCAGCTGACACCCAAACACAGGAAACGGCTTTGCTAGCTGAGTTAGCGGCACGAGCGAACATGTCGCAACACGCCCCCGCCCCCCCCACCCCCCCCCCACCCCACCTTTATAACCTGTGTGTGTGTGTGTGTGTGTGTCTTTCAGGAGTCCTTCAACAATGTCAAACAGTGGCTACAGGAGATCGACCGCTACGCCAGTGAAAACGTCAACAAGCTGTTAGTGGGCAACAAATGTGACCTCACAACCAAGAAGGTGGTGGACTACACCACAGCTAAGGTAGGTCTCACACTAACACACACACACACACACACACACACACACACACACACACACACACACAACACCAGAGCTAAGGTAGGCTGAACACACACTCTCTCTCACTCCGCCTCACTCTCTCTCACCCCGCCTCACTCTCTCTCACCCCGCCTCACTCTGTCACTCCGCCTCACTGTCTCTCACTCCGCCTCACTGTCTCTCACTCCGCCTCACTCTCTCTCACTCCGCCTGTGACTTTGTGTTGCCATGGCGACCGCCCCCCAGCCTGACCGAGCTCTGACTCTGCTCCGCCCTGCAGGAGTTTGCTGACAACCTGGGCATCCCCTTCCTGGAGACGAGCGCCAAGAGCGCCACCAACGTGGAGCAAGCCTTCATGACCATGGCGGCGGAGATCAAGAAAAGGATGGGCCCGGGCGCCACGGCCGGCGCCGCTGAGAAGTCCAACGTCAAGATCCAGAGCAAGCCCGTCAACACCTCGAGCGGAGGCTGCTGCTGAGGCGCCGGCCCACCCGCCCGCCCGGAGACACACAGCCACCACCGGAATACACCCGAGCCCACGAGCAGAGTCAGCCGGAGGGAGAGAGGGAGATAGGGGAGGGAGGGAGAGAGAGAGAGAGATAGGGGGAGAGAGAGAGAGAGAG
>CAESWR010000006.1:617412-627841 GCA_903171835.1 Mullus surmuletus | reverse complement strand
CGGACGCGGACTGCGAGATGGCTGAGGGGCAGCAGGGCTTGTCCCAGTGCTCTGGAAGCGAGGAGGGAGATCACTTGACCCCAGAGCCGGGGATGTCTCCTTACTGTGAGGAGGCACTGTCCGACAAAGGCGCAGCATGCCCATCCCCTTGCAGAACTGTTTCTCTGGAGATTGACCCCGCCTACAACAACTATTACTTCCGCCGGCTGTCTGACTCGGCACTGGACAGCGAGCCCTCCACCCCGGTCCGTGGCCCGCCTCTCCTGGGCATGGAAAAGGTCTTTATAGAAATTGAGGATGTGGAGCGTGACGCTTTGCTGGATGATGAGGCCTTTGACGGGCGCGAAGGTCTGCCACTTCCCTCTTTCGGGCCCACAGCAGAGGGCACCGCTGCACAGACCTGCAACCGGGGCCCAGAGCCCTTGGAGGAGCTGCGTCTGCGGCTGGAGTTCAGCACGGTGGAGGAGGAGGACGAGGAGGAGGTGCAAAAGGAGGAGGCAGAGATGGAGGTTCTCATGCAGCCCGACGATGGTGGAGGTGGGGAAGGAGGCGGAGGAGAGGAAACGCAAGATGTGGAGGTAGAGGGGGATACGGAGGGCAATGGGATGGATCTGGCAACCTTGAATGAAAATTCCAACAACAACAACCATTTGAGCACCCAGCAGAATCTCAACGTGAGTTTGACTCGGCATCAGAAACTGAATTTAGCATCGTAGTTTGTGAATTCAATTGCCTTTAGCCTTATGAGCGAATTTTTGTTTTGACATTTATTTTCCTTTTTGGTTATTTAGGAAAAAGCATCTTCTATCCCACTTCCAGCTGATGTGTCTGCACTGTCTTGGTGGGATTCTAAACCCAAGCAGAAAGAAGACTCTCCCATCCTGGTTTCAGAGCTTTGCCTTAACCCCAACCCTCTCGAAGTCCCAAGTGCTTCATTCCCACTAACCCATATCTCTTCTGAAGACCTCAAGTCTTCAGTGGGACTGCTGCTCCCCTGTGGCCCTCTGTGTGACTGTGCCAACTGTGCTGCCCCCCCCTCTGCAGCTCCGCTCAATAGAGAGGAGCAGCCAGGAGACTCACTGCAACCCTCCGTCGCTGAGGACAGTGGTGATTTGTTAGACGTAGGCACAAAGGGTGAGAAAAAGCACTCCGCAGGCTCTTCAGAGGCACTCCCTGAGCTGATGAAGATGGATTTGGAGGAAGACAAGCCAGCAATGGCCTGCTACCTCAGCCAGCAGCAGGAGACCCTCCTGGAGCTGCGGAGGTCCGGCCTGGTGCGCCGCCGTGCAGAGATATTAGAGAGACTCTCAGGTTTGACACAGGAGAGCTTGCACTCTCTGAAACCTTTGCACGAATGCCAAATGTCCAAGAAGAGTCCCTTGTGCCCCGAGGAGGAGGACGAGTTCTCTGGCTTCAGCAGGGAATTTGTGAAATCTTCCACACCGTGTCAAGTGCGGTTGGAGCCCCTGGTGGTGCCACTGACCAATGAAGCCTTGCTGGGGGTGGTGGGGTCTGGGCTGCTCACGCCCACCTCTTCGCCCCACGGCTCCACCCTCACACGCAGCTCCAGCAGCGACAGTCTGCGCAGCGTGCGGGGTAAGCCCGGCCTTGTGCGTCAGAGAGCACAGGAGATCGAGACACGGATGCGTCTGGCGGGCCTCACCGTGCCCTCCAGGCTCAAGCGGTCCAACTCGCTGGCCAAGTTGGGCAGCCTCAACTTCTCCTCGGAGGACCTGTGCTCCGCTTGCTCCTCGGACGCAGGTACGCTGCTGCTCCTCTCGCTGTCACCAGAACCAGACCCGGGCCTGGACTGGGACTCACCCGCCACCTCCGCTCAAGCCCGCCCCCACAAGGACCTGCACACTCCAGAGAGCGCACTACCAGGTGAGCCCAGAAGCTGACACAGGTCGTGGAGAATCCAGGCTCTCCACTCCACTCCATTCTGAAATCAAAAGTCAAGTCTAAGGCAACACAAAAAAAACCAACAACAATGCCAACCACCATGAGGAGTTTTCGCTCCTTTGCCACATTGTTTCTCAAACTGCTGTTCACAGTGAAAAGTCATATTGCTGTATCTGACCAGTGTGTAAAGCCATCAGTTCTAACTCGGTATGATCCATGGACAAACAAGTGCCTTATGTACGAGACCAGAGGCACGGTGCATTACACTGCAGGATGGGACGGTACAAGGAGCTCTATAACCTTTAACTTCAAAGCTGTTAGTACCCGATATGTACCAAATGGTGGTATTTATCGGCACTTAGATTATTTTTACCTATTTGGTACAAGGTGGTCGCCTACATTGATGAAATTGAGCCACTCCGAGAGCTTGACAGAGAGCAAAGTGTTAATAAATGTAGAGTCGTTTACCACACAGTTTATGTTTTAGATGCTAGAGGGTTGTAAAATTAATTGTTACCTCATGTTGCATTCATGGAGCTCTTTCTGAAACAAATGTCAGGCCAGAGAATCGAGTACAGTTTGCTTGCTAAGAAAGTGAGGAAATCAGTCATGAACTCGTTTGAATGCTGAGGTGTATGTTGATGCGTCAATGTGTAACTAAATGTGAGTCTGATTGAGTGAATTGAATGATTGTGAGGAGTGAGGGACATGGCTTTGTTCGTCTGTTTTTTTTGCCAGAGGCATGCTCACTGTTTTCAACAAACAGAACGGAAACCTTTCTGAGTTTGTTGGTCCTTTTGCACTGCATTTTTTTTAAATTCAGTACTTGTACACAACAAGCTATCTTCCAAAATAACATTAGAGTAATGTTATTGACCTCATCATTCTCCACGATGATCTTGGGAGAGCAGAGTGAGGAGTCATGCTGCATGGCTTGAAACCATAATGCAAATGTATAGAGTGACAGATTTATGACAGTCAAACCACATAATGTACAAGAGTTTTTTTTGTTTGGTTTTCTTTCCAGGCCACAGTTCTTTGAACATTTGATCAAATACAAACGTACAAACCTTTTTCACCTTAAATCAGCTCGTTCTTGGGAGGGTCGCCCTCATTTTGAACCAATTTATTTTGATTTTTGAAATGTGAAAGACCAAAGTTTCTTGGCTGTCTCGACAAATTGGAAGCACCATTCGAGCTGTACAAAACATGTGAACCATAATGTCAATCATATATGTATTTAAATGCTGTCACATCTTTTTTGCACATTTGGGAGAACCAGAAGAGACTCATTGAGTCAACGGGCTCATAGCTGTTAGGCTTTTATGCTCATATCATCAATGAGTTTTAAAGCTGCGTTCACAATAGGTTACTTCACAGTTTTGTAACCACTTTCTTTTTATATTTAAGTATGCAGTAACTTTTGTACTGTACATTGCTGTAGTTTGAATGCATATTGCACTTTTTATGTTGGTCAAAATGTACTGTATGTGTTAATAATGGAAATAAACATGTCTTTTACATAATATCCCAAGTATCTTGTGTTTTTTACTGCCTGTTATGAAGATGGTATTCTTGCAGGGGTGGTGAGAAAGGTGAGAAGAAAGAGGAATTCCACTGACGGTATTGACTGGGTCCAGTGTTGAAAATGTTAGTGAATGGGGAAAGTTGTCGTAGACATAATGACATCATCGTGCGCCCATCTGTATGCCTTGGCGGGAGAGCACTTTTCTAACAGCCAGGTTATATAACATTTGGCTTTCTGTCCCTGTTTGCATGACATCAATGAATTACTTAAGTTACATGCTCTTGTTCCTCCAGGCCTATATGACATGCGTGTGTGTGGACGATGAATAGGCCTGTAAACGGTCCAGGATAGCATGTTGCGGGCACTGAAGCAGCAATTATTAAGGTGTTTGCTTGTGTGACTGCAGTAGAAAACGCGACAGCAGAGTGGGAATATGCATGCACATAAGATGTTTGTAAATGTGTCAAGCTGGACTGAAGCGGAATATTAAATAGTGTGTATGCCAAGAAACCTGTCCATTCTGTTGTAAGTCAGTAGTTGCAAATTGGAGGCAGAGCGACCTTTTACATATTTCATAACAAAAAAACAGAGGCTGGCTGGAACATGAAGACTGCAAGCAGCCTGTCTGTCAGCACAGTCGCCTTCAGTCTACAGTCACTGGGCGTGGGCCAGCCCCTCTTCCCCCCTTCTTCAGCCGGTAAATTCTTGGCTGCCATACCTCCACTTTTGTTTTATTATCAGGGTATGTATCCTGTTTTGGACGTCTCTATAGAGACCAAGAGAAACAAAAGAGAAGGGTTGAAGCGATTTTGCAGATAATTTCCCACACTCCTGGATTTAACAGCATGGCTGCAATTACTTAACATCTAATCCAGACACAAACAAGCTTTTACCTTCTACTTATGTCAAGTAGTTCCTGCAGTGACGCGGCATGAACTGCATCATCAGTGAGCAAAAGAGCAAGAATGTTGGGGGAAGAAAGAGAAAAACATGGCCATGCCTCTTATTCAACCCGATGACGTTGATACCTTGGAAGATTTGGGATCTGCGCTTTTCCTTTTTTCAGTCCTGGTTAAGGAAATGATGAATAGATCAGTATGCAGTTGTATGGGCACTCTTTCACAAATTCAATAATATATTTTCTTGGCTTTTTGTTCATTGAAAAGAAAGTGAGGATAAATAAAGACATTTAAGCAAGCATAAATGCACATAAATCAATACATTTTATGGATTTTATGGAGTGTCTTAAATATTGCATGGCACTTTTTTTTGTCCAAAAGGGGAATCAATGTTTGCAAAAAAAAAAAGAGAGATATTATGTTTTACCCTGAGGGATTATTTACATATTTTCTTGAAAAAAAAAGATGGGTGTCCATAATGACCACACTCTGAATTTACACTCAGCACACCTGAATGCGTGCAAACATCTGGATGAACCCATGAAGACGACATTTCCAAGGTTTTTGCAAAACAGCAAAAAGTAAGGCAAAAAGTTTTCCCTGATTGTGTTAGTCAAATGTGCTGTGACATCACATGGATGTAATATAAGGCTCCCATTGCTTGTGCCTTTCAGGGAGGACAGGACATCACCAAACATCCAACAAAGAGCACTCTGTCGGTCTGGAGTGAGAGCAGGGGATCGGCTCGGACACAGCGGCTTACTGGTGAGTGAGCAAAGTCTGTAAAGGGGATCGATATCTGTGAGTAGACAAACTGCCATGAGTCTGCACGAGTGCCGGGATTGTTGTGCTGTAGTAACCGCAACTGATAGGAAGAGATAACATCACTTTTTTTTATGCAGCTGCTGAATCCAGTGGGTTCTGTTTATGGCTCTGAATTCCTGTATATGTATGGGGATGTTGAGACAGCACATGGTGATCAAGTGATCAGCTTTGGGCATTCAGGGAGCTTGAGACAGGATAACGGACTGGTTGTTAGCAGGGATGGGCTGCCTGAAGGGAAGGGGTTCCCCTCACCCACTCGTAGAATGGAGCGGAGACGGATGCTAGAGACAATCAAGGTCCACTAAGCGCCACGGAGACTTTAACCTGCCAAGACCACATGACTACCAAGGAAGAGTGAAAAGGACTTTTTAAAATCCTTCACGCATGATACTTTTGTCTCCCCGTTATGCATTTCTGCCCTCACTTTTCACCTCAGTATCATGACTCTGCCACCATTGTTGTCTGGCAGCATTTGCTCCTTTTGGCCATGTGTTTGTCCAGTGTGCAGGTCTGTCAGATGATGAGACAAGAGCAGTCATATGTTGTCACACAGCAGAGGGGATGGGGCTGCACATAGGAAGCAGATTCATGGTCCTGCATCATTGTTCATTGTGTCTCAGCCATTTCTATGCTTACTACTGCAGTTTGCTGGGTGAGAACTCGTTAGACAATTTAACAATTAGACCGTCTGCGAAAAATGGAGGCTTTAGCTTCATGTTCTGTTTCCTTGTTGACAAGTTTCATTCCTCCTCATGCGACTCTCATACGACTCTTGCGACTAATGCTACGCTAATAATCATCATTGACAAGTCAGCTCTCTGCATAATTATTATTAGAACAGAGGGTGCATTCAAGGGCAGTGCAGATTTCTGGTCAGAGAGCTCTGATTAAATACAAAGCAAATCCAAAATGAGTTTCATATGATGTTGCACTCAACACTAATCCACTACTAAACTAATCAATGCAGGGGGAAATTAAGAAAATTGCTGTAAGGCTAAAAATGTGTCATCCTCATACGTGGTTATGCAACAGTGTATGATTTTCAAACAAACACTGCATATTTCCCTCTTACGTATTCTCAAAAATGTGTGAATGGAAGCTGGAAGCTGTGCATGCAGTACATTAAAAACTAACAAACAGGGGAACTAACCACTCGTTAGTTTCAGTTAGCTGCAGTCTGCCAAACAATGTGTTACTGCGGAAACTACTCACGCTGTATTGTGTTAAGTATCTATTCTTCCAAGCCTTACAATGTGTGAAATGAAAATTATGATTCAGCTTAAGCCCCAAATGATGCTGAATATAATTTTAGTTGCAAGGTTGTTTTGTTTTGGCATCTTTACGTGTGAGAAAGTGGTCAAATGTGTGGGAAAGAGCTGCCTGGTGAAGCGTCATAAGACTTGGTTTTGACAGAGAGATAAATCAATCAGCACGACTACAGTGTTCCTGTTGTCCATATCTGCCGAGATGCTGACTAACCCAAAGCATTAATCACCCAATCTACTTACACTTTACAAAAAAGAAAAAAAAAACAACCCCACATACAGTGCATGTATTGATACATAAGCATCGCCTAGCAGGTCCAAACAAACATTAAACCTGACAAGTGGCACTGCTGCAAAATCGTGTGACTGTAATTCGTCTTAAAGTTGACCTACTGCGAGCGGCCAAATCAGCCAACAGAGGGTCCACTACGGCTGCTGAAGTCATAAGATACTCTGAATCACGGTGGAAAAGCGTCCTGTGTGACTACGAATTGTTTGTTACGTGGTTTCTCTGCAAGAATAACCATCACGAATGTTCAGACTGTGACTGTGCATTATTCAATTGAGGGATACTCAGAAAAAAAACAGATGTTGTGGCATAGCGAAGATAGTCATCGTCCACAGGCAAAAGAAAATACTCCTCAGCTGGCATTCCAAACATATGATCTGATTTCGGAGGGGGGGGGGATTTTGTTAACACCATGTCTCTCTCTGCAGACCACGATGGGGCAGAACCAGGACAAGTTGGAAGGGGGAGGACCGGACCCTGGTGAGGGATCCGAGCAGGCCTCCCCTGACTCTGGGGGAGCAGGCGCTCATGCTTATGATGTCATGGTGGGAGGAAGCTCCAGTGAAGAGGAGGCTGGCAACTCCGAGGAAAATCCAGTGAGGCCAGACGCTCGAGAGCAGGAGCCAATAGCACCTTCCAGTGAGAAGCGCATGAATTTGTGGGTGAGTCCTTTCGCTGCAAGGGAGGTGAGACAGGGAGGGGCGGCAGGAAAGGAAGGAGGTGGAGGAGGAGGAGGTGGAGGCAGGACCACTCCACTGGTTCCACAGGAGACGGGAAAGAACCAAAAGAGCAGTGCAAGTAGTGAGGCAAGAGCCAGGGCGTTCAAGCTATTCATTCAAAGGAAGACGGAGGAGAAGAACGAGGAGCTTAGGACGTCCTCGGAGATCAAGATGGAGTCTCAAGCAGAGGACACACTCTCACGTGAGGAGAACCACGATGAAAACTTCTCGCATGAATGTGCATCTCCCTCGGGGGACGCAAGCCCTTTCGACAACACTGAAGAGGGCCCTGTGAAGATCAGCAGATGCAGCGCAACGGCTAAAGATGGCCTCGACTGGAGACCCGAGAGTGACTCTTTACAGTCTGATCAAAGCCAGACTGGGATGGATGAAGTTGAGAGTGAAGATATGAACCCCTGTGCAGGAACAGTGGAGCGCTTGATTAAGAGGAAGGAACCGCCCACAGCTCAATCCCAACATCCTTTGAAAAACACCGGGCAGAAAGAGTCTCTATTGGACATGAGTGACACCATTCACGATAGAGCTCCGAAAGAGAGATCAGGTATCAACACAAAGGAGGAAACACTAACAAGACCAAAGTTCACTGATAAACAAAGACAGTCAGTGAGAGATTTCTTCCAAATGGACTCAGGAGAGACAAAGCAAACTTCTGATTCTCCATCCAGTCCAGGTGCAGACGCCGAGCCCAGTTCCATTTTGGAGAAGCTGCTGAGGCGAAACAGAAAAGAAGCGACCCCAACTCTTTCGAAAATAAAAGAAGTCGAAATGGACAACAAGGACATCACGGACGGTCCCGTGGAGACTGAGGCAGAGACAATCCCTGACGAGTCTGCAGCAGCGACACCCGACGACGAGTCTGGATATGGCGCAAAGAGGATGCCACACTCTTCAAAAGAAAAAACAACGAACGCAAACCTTGTAACACATAATCACCATAATGAGGACCTGGATACGAAACAGACGGCGACTGCTGACGGCCTGACCTCGGATGTCCTTTGTTCTCGTAGCGGGCCAGTTGAAAATACGACGTGTGAGCGCTCGGCGGCAAAATCACATTACTGCAAAACTGATTCCGCGAAAAAGATCGACTCAACAGATGCCTCAGTCAGCAAGGAGATGGAGGTCATACCAAATATAGGAGCCTCAGACAACTCACAATCAGCTGTTTCACATGAAAGCCCGTCATGTGAAATGAGTGGTGTGATCGCTCTGGAGTCTGCACCTTCCCTCGTGTCTGATGCGAAGTCTCCACCCACAGAAAGTGACGCAGCAGCTGGCTACCTTCATGACAACGAGACAGAAAACAGCTCAGGACAGCATCAAACAAACAATGACAGTGACAGCTCTGAGAATCCAGAAATCAACAAGGGGGCGAAAGACTCCCCTGATGCACCAGATGGGGATGCAAGCTCAGTTCCGGTTACCTCTGAAGAAGATCACCCGAGCGCAGCTGACGTAAAGGAGAACCTCCATGTGACGTTTAATGCAGAAAACAGGATAACAGACCAGGCTGATAAAAAACCTGGCGAGGACAAAGATGATAGTGTGTCGCTCAGAGATAAATCCCAGGCCTCTTCCAAATCTAGGCCCGTCTCAGACCTCATAAAGGAAAGCATCCAACTGCACGAAAAGCTGCAGCACCAGGAGCGGCCCAAACCTACACCTGAAGTCAAGGCCGATGAACAAGCTCAGTCCGTGAAGGTGGCGCAGATGAAGGCGGCTTTTGACTCGGCTCAGAAGTCCCCGGACAAGGCCATCGAGAGGAAGCCGTCTATGAGAAAAGGTAAGTGCCGTGAGCACGTTATGCACCGCACCATCACGTTGAAATAATCTGAGGTACGCCACAGGACACCAGGTAAATCAATCAGTGAGTCATTTGGTATTGAACAAACCACAAACCTCCCTCCCTGGTTTTTGAGCGCCGGAGTGTTGAGCTGCCAAATTTGAGACAAACACTTCAACAAACCACAGCAACCCTCGTGTATACGACTGAAGGCAGCTGAAGACAAAATAAAACTGGATGATTGAGTGCAGCAGTCTATCTAACCTTGGCATCACTCTCGATTTGCGAAATGCTGCCATCTTGTGGTACGGAAATACAGTGGTGGTACATTGTGTTCCTAAGGGGAAAACATATATTTTTATATTATAACAATACTCACAGAACACATGTTTTTCTAAATGCAAATACATTTTTTCATAGCCTATCATTCTGTGTACACCAGAGTTTAAATTTGTGGATAGTAGAAGCACTCTGCATTCAAAGAATATTCCTGTTTCCTCAGTCCGCAGAGGCACTTACATTTGTTATTACATGAACAGATCTATTGTGCAAAAATTCCATTCTCTAACACATGCGTGCACACACTTTCCATATTCTGGCAATCATTTTTCTCTTATTAATATATAGAGTATTAATATATATCTTGTCTCACGTGATTAAACAGATATTGTCAGATTAATCTTAATACAATCTATGGATTTTTTAAATGCTGCATTTCTGAATCAATAATATGCCATGTAATGTTTTAAATGTTTTTTAAATATAGCGTTAAAAACAATAATAAGTGTAGCTTACATAAATACCACCATATCAGTTGATTTCTGTAACTGGGAACCTGACGCCCGAAAGTCCTACTCCTTGTTATCCCAGACCCGAAGCTCATTGGCTACCAGAGCTGTCCGTCAAACGACACCGCTCCACTGAGCGCCCGCCAACCCAAGGCGAGGGGGGGGGCGGGGCTAACGCCAGAATAGGAGAAAGCTCACAGAGCGACTTGTGTCAGCACGGCAGCGGCTCCGGCAGAGGGAGGAATCAATTGGGATACGCTGTGTTCTTACCATTCGGCTTTCGGGAAATAAATTTCATTTTACCCCTCAGAAGGTAGGTTAACGCAGTCCGCTCGGACGTTGATTCAGCCCGCTCTAATCCAATCAAAAGAGTCCACATTTTTTTTTATCTACACAAACCACCGTGACAG